>CM053269.1:23230546-23349643 GCA_028583415.1 Protea cynaroides
TAGTGAGCAAGACCGGGAGGTAAACTCACACACAAACTCTATTTACTGTATCAGTGCTATATGGGAAGGGTTTGTAATCATTTGATATACATATTGTATAACCTGTCAAGTGGGTGCTTGACTGGAGTTGGGGTTGATGCCTAGGACACAGTTGTAGCTGTGAATGCAGTTGATGTTGTAGCATCGGGGTTATAGGTGCAACCGTAGCATTATTGTTGAGTATTGGGTATATACGAAACCCTGGTTAGGGTATTTCCCCGTGGAGTAGCCATCACAATGTGTGATTGGTGAACCACGTTATATTATGTGTCCTATGTATGTGCTTGTGAGTGTGGATTAGAAGTTTGTGTGCTGCAGGTCTGGGTGTACACACTTGGCAGGCCAAGCCCCTGGTATGGATACATATGGGTGTGTGGTTGGTGTGTGCACGAAATATGTTTGACAGATTGTCTATGAGAAAGTCTCAAGTAAATCAGCTCAAGGCAGCATAACACAAATTGATCAACGGCTCTTGGCGGCATTGTCCATAGCGGCCAGACCAAACCAGGATAGTGGAAAAGGTTTTTTAGTGGTTACTTGATTCACCCCCCCCAGTCAACCCTGGGAATAACAAGTGGTATCAGAGCTGAGTTCCCAAGGGAAGAAGTTTAACAACTTCGGGTACAGATAGTGCATTGAGACTGAGTTATGGCTACAAATGAAGAACATCATGGGCACAGTAGAATTCCTATATTTGATGGCTCCAACTACAGTATATGGAAAGTCAGAATGGAGGCATATCTGATTGCACAAGGATATGGGGTATGGCTAGCTGTGAATAATGGGTACAAGCACACAACTGAAGATATCAGTGATGCAGTTGAGATGAAGAAGAGAGAAAATAAAGCTAAGGCTATCACAGCTCTTCTAGCTGCACTTATAAGTAATGAGCTTACTAGAGTAATCAGCTGTCCAACATCAAAGGAGATATGGGACAAGTTGCAGAGCGTACATGAAGGAAACAGCAAAATCAAGGAGGCTAGATTACAATACTGAGATCTCAATTTGAAAGCTTGAGAATGAGTGAAGGTGAGACAATTGAGTTTTACCTGAACAGAGGAAACAAGGTCACCAATGCAATCAGAGCATTGGGTGAAGAACTAAAGGAGATTCAAGTAGTCAAGAATGTGTTGAGGACACTCCCAAAACTATATAATGCCAAGGTGTCAGCCCTTGAAGAAATTGCCACTTTGGATACTTTGACCATAGATGAACTACAAGGTATCTTGATTACCTATGAGATGAGAATGATTGAGCCAGTGCCAGTTGAGAAGGAAGCTGCTTTTGAAGCCTTTAAAAAATTAAAAATGAAAGAGCCAGTGGAAGACTCAAAAGCTGATGCAGTGGAGGACACAGATGATTCAGATGATGAACTTATAGCCTATCTGGCTAACAAACTCAAGAAGAGATCTGAGAAGTTCAAAAACAAGTCTTCAATGAGATGTTTCAACTGGCTTAGGACACTTTGCCTCTAAGTGCCAGAAAAAGGGTAGAGTGTATGATTCTGATGAAGAAGAGTCTCAAGGAAGCCAAGAAAAGAAAGGAAAAAAGAAATTCATTCCAAGAAAGAGAAGTTATCTGTCAAAGCATGATGACCTCTCTGATGAGTCTGAAGATGAAAATGATGATGATATTCTCTTTATGGCAAGACTTGAAGAGACTCCTACAGGGAGTGAAACAACAAAAAGGAAAGGTGACAATGTCAAAAAAAGAATTGAAGATGATGACAATCCAGATCTTGAAGCAGAGTTGCTTTCTGCACTTACAGAGCTCAAGTCAAAAAGAAAGAAGAACAAAAACTTGAATGAGCAACTCAACCAAGCAAAGGAGAAAAATGCTGAAATTATGGAAACTCTCAGGAAAGCAAAAATAATTGCTGATGAGCTTGACAATGATCTTACACTAAAGGCTTCTGAGTGTAAGAAGCTTGAGGAAGTAATTGTTAGACTTGAGGCAGATTTGGCCAAGTCTACAAAGGAGAAAAATCATGCTGAAGCTACTACAAAAGTCCCTAATGTAACCATTCTGAAGTCAAAAGATAAGAATGTCAGGTTACAGGAAGATGAAGAAAGCAGCAGTTCTGAAGATGAAGACAAGGAGGAAGACAACATCCTTGATGAGATTCTAAGTTACCAGAGATCCTCTCATATTAAATCTGGACTTGGATACACTGAGCAGCTATCTGAGGAGATAAAAGAAAAGGGGTCTGCAAGTAATCCCATTGTGTTTGTGAAAGAAAAGCAGAAGGAATCACTAGCTATGAGAGCTACTAAAAGCAAGAATGATGAAGAGGGCTTCAAGACAGTCAGGCAAGGCAGTCAGAGAAAACAAAGTCAGTTCCAGAGGAATGGTTAGTTTTAGAGAAACAGGCAGGTACAGAGAATCAGATTCAGAGGATACTATTATAGCTGTAATGCCTATGGACATAGAGTGGCAGAATGTAGAAAATAACAAATACCTCCAGTGTTCATTGACAGAAACAAATTTGCTCCTCTTGCTGATGAGAGAGTAATATGCTATAGATGTGAGAGACTTGGCATATAGCCAGAAACTGCAAAACAATCCTTCCATCTCAAAGGCAAGCTAAGAGGAAGGAAAAAAAAGATTCTCCAAGAAAACCAGTTCAGAGAGAAGAAGAAAATGAAATGGTGAGAAATACAAGGAAGCCTATTATAATGAAAGACAAGGCTACATGGGTGGAAAACCCACAGAAGAAAAGAAACAATTCTTTATTGGTGCAAGCAGCACTTAAAGCAAACAAAGGAAAATAATCTCCATGGATTCTTGATAGTGGATGCTCGACACACATGACTGGCAACAAAGAAAAATTCACAAGCCTCGATGCTACAAAAGGAGGAACAGTGAAATTTAGAAATAATGAAGGTGCCAGAGTTGAAGGAAGAGGTTCAGTGAACTTTAACAATGGGAGGATAAAGTCTCACAATGTCTTATATGTCAATGGATTGAAACATAATCTACTCAGTGTGAGTCAGATATGTGATCAAGGACATGAGATCACTTTCAACAATGAAGGGTTTGTCGTTCATAGAGTTGGAACAGGAAAGGCTGTAGAACCTACATGCAAATTTCGGGGCAAAATTTCTTTTAAGGGTGGTGGAGTTGTAAGACCCGCACTCTGAAAACCCGGTCTAAACCTTGGTTTTGTGTCATGACAGGTCTTCCGATCATCACCGGGCCGACGGGGCAAGCGGATAACAAACGGTACAAAAATCGGACCCGAAGTCGACCAATTATACCTGATTTTAGGTATACCGGTCGATGGTACCGGTCTTGGTACCGGTCGACCGGTATGGCCTGCGCAGCTATGTGCGGGAATCTAGAAATTGGTCTCTGCGGGTCTCGCTTTCCTGATTTTGAATCCTAGAAGTTTGCTAATCCTAGTAGGGTTACTAAACCCTATTTCTAGCCTATAAATACATCCTTAAGCCTTCCCAAACCCTTTCCATTGTCTCTCGCAAACCCTAGAAAAGAGAAAGAGGTTGGAAAGGAGAAGGAGCTAGGAGGAAGAAGAAGGAGCCGCCATTACCATTCGACAACGCTCTCATTACGCCAGTCAACGGTAAGTGTTTGAATCCATCTTCTTATCCTATGTTAGTTGTGTGGGTGGATCAATACCATGCAAAGTAGGTATTGATCTAAAACCCTAAATTGGCCAATAAACCCTAAGTTGTCATCAAACCCTAGATTCAAGTTTCGAGATGATATTCATCAAAACGAGACTTGAATGAGTTGGGGATAACTCTAACTCAAAGCCTAGACTTAGAATGGATAGGAGAAACCCTGAAAATCCATGGAGGATGATCGTCGGCGTCGAAAAACCCATGTATGGTCTTCCGGAGACATACCGGGTCGACTATACCGGTTGCACATAGTGCGATCGGTATGTTGCGACCGCTATCTCTCGAGAGGTTGTCCGTGGGGGACAGGCTGACCATACCGGTCGCCGGTCTTTCCCACGAGCTGCGACCGGTACATGCCACCGGTCAGCTCTGTGAGGGTATTTTGTAATCTATGTTGGTTTCTGACCAACATGAAACTCTAAGAATGTTATTTTAATGAAACCCAAATAATATTGTAGGACTTTGTGACTTATCATTTGGACCTTGCGACGTGGAGCAAGTTATCGAACGAGCGTCAGGTAAGGGAATCTGACCCAAACCTAATAATTAATGGACAGTAAATTATTGTTAATCACCTGATTATATGAGATGTGTTGTTTGTGCATATTCACATGCCATCCTTTACTTTCATAACATGCTCGGTACGGGTGGGGCATCGGGGGGAAGATCGTGGTACGGTGGTCTCGATATTGATGTAGTCCCGGCCATTGTTATGTGGTACTATGGATTTGAGTCGACGTGGCTTATCCACGATGCTTTAGCTCTATCTCTATGTCGTAGGGAGTTATGTTGGGATAGGGTCTACTGCGTTATGTTTCTATCCTAATGGGTTAGTTGCGGATAGGGCATCGGGGAGGTGTGGGAATGCCTTAGCTCTATCTCTATGCCGTAGACGGTTTGTCTTTGGGATAGAGCATACATTGATGACATATAGGGTTGGTTAGTTGCGAGCCCGGTTTGCGAGCCCCGGCCCGATAGGGGGCTTAGGTACTGGTATGGGTAGAGTATCGGGGGAGGTACGTGGGTATCATAGCTCTATCTCTATTCCATGATGGGTGCATGTGGGCCAATGGGGTGTGATCCATGAGGTGCCACACACTCGTGTATAGAGGTGCGGGGGCCACCAAACCTTTCTATAGCACATTGCAAACTTAAAACCAGGACCACGAAGCATAAAATTGATTGTTACTCATGCATAATCTTGTGAAACTGTCGATTGTCTTACGAGGCTGTGTTGGTAGCTCACCCTTTGTACGTACATTGTTTTTAGATGTTGATGCAGGTTACACTGTGGACGACTATGTGAACGCTCCAGCATACGGTGGTGTGGCTGCTCTGGGATGTACAAGCGGGGGAGGACGAGCATGATGCTTCATGCGAGTGCCCTTTCTGCGTGTACTTGTGATGGATTTTTATTTAGTTGTTTTCCGTTATTTTTGTTTGGTATTAAGAGATGTAAAAGATATTATAGTTTATGTTTGGATTTGAATAATTGGATTTTTTATTTAAATTACCAATAGATACTCAGTTCATTCTATTTAAAGTCTTCCGCTGTAATATTTATATTCCGATTGTTGGTTATGTGTAATGGTTTGTATGGGTGGACACGGCCTATTCGAGATCCTGGTGTGAACCGTTGGTTCAATGACGGTTCACTCACACCATTACGGTTGGATCGAATGGGGTGTGACAACTTGGTATCGAGCTCTCGGGCTCGGTTCTAACAAACCATATTGCACTTAACGGGTCGATGAACTGAGTTAGGAAAAATTAAAAATCTTAATACAAACGCACCCTAAGCATTGTTTGATACCTGAGACGGACTAAGAAAGAGAATAATATACTATGTTAAATATGAAACTTAACATGTGCACATACACTTGTTAGGAAAAACCTTGAAATTTTCATTAAACAAGAAAATGAGTATCAAATGAGATTGTGCTACGAGTGCGGTCCACAAACCGGACCGATTACCACTGTTATATGTAAATCGGTCATGAGTAAGTGAAAGAAAAATCATGGGGTAGGGGGCCTAGGAGGTATGGGGTCCGCTATATCATAGTCTCTCTTGTAAGCGACCCCTGAGCCAGTGCACTGATCTGTGTGACTCGGAGGCTGCGAGTCAACGTGCTAGGTCACGGCTCATCTCCCGGCCGAGCGTCCCCGAGCTCCATAAACATACCCATCACGAGTCGGGAGGAGGTCGAGATGGTCCAGGCTGTAGGGGCGGATGGTGGTGGTGCGGGAGCGGGGCGTGGGGCGGCACCGGTGCTTCCCAGCCATATCGTCATCATCGTCATCACCCATCTCTCGCCGCATAGGCCGCATTGGCCGCGGCTGCTGCTGCTCTTTGCCGCTGCAACTCTCCCAAGTGGACGAGGGCGAGCCTCCAACTCGTCGTCACTAACCGGCAAATCGACCATCTGCATCCTCTGAATAGCATCCCAGTCAATGTCGGAGGTCATGGTGTCCTCAACGGCTACCTCACCTCTCAAGCTCACGCCTAGACGGCGAAGAAGGAAAGTGACGAGACGGCCATATGGAAGGTTGCTAGCCCGATCGGCCACGGCCGCGCGATGCATAGTTCGGATGATGAGATAGGGAAGTGAGATCCGCTCCCCCCGTGCGGACGCAATAAGTGACGTATTGGGTGAGCTGGGACAACTCACTGTAGTGGCCGCTCTGTGGTACTATGTTGTGCTGAATAATGCGACTATACACCCGAGGTATAGGCCTCAGGCTAGCCGCCTTCATAGGGGCTCCAGGGTTTAAGATCTGATGCGCTATCTCTCGGCGCAAATCATCGGTCAAATAACCTTTCGCCTTGGGGGCGCGAGTATACCAAATCCCCATCGTTGGGAATCCCAAGAAGATCAGCCAACCCGATGGGTGTTAAATGAAATATGCACACCCGACGTAGGCGGTGATGCGTAGATCCCTACACTGGTTCATATCTTCGACATCCCCTTCAAGTTCCAAGTTCGCATAGAAGTGCTTGACCAAGTTAGGGCGTGTGGTATCTGTGTATGAAATAACCGGCAACCAACCTAGAGCGCCAAAAGCCGTCTCCACATTGAACCGGTACAGTTGTTCCAGGTTGACCCGGCGCCCTGATTCAATACTTTTGTTATCGAACCATGGAAACCGAGTTTGTGCTTCCAAGGAGCGAAACCATAGCTCATCTAGCTATGGAACTGGTGGTGAGGGAGCCCGAGAACTAGAGCCATGAGGGCGTTTCCCGAGAGCGCGTCTAGGAGCCATTTAAAATCTGCAAAACAAAAGAAAACAAGATAAAAGTTAGAAAATTTTCGAAATTTCGGCAAAGATAACGACATTTTGGGAAAAAGCCTCGAACTCACCCAAAAACATGGGGAGGAGGACTTACGTAATCCCCACACTCTTCAACAAACCAATCACAAGCAATTCAAATGAGAAATTTCAAGAATTTAAGAAAAATTAAAAATTTCCAAATTTTTTGAAAACCTAGGTCAAAATATGAAAAATTCGATTTTTATGTAAACCATTCGGTGGAAACCCAAATTAGTTGAGGGCTTTTGCTCTTGGGGGTCCCTAAACCCTTTCCAAGCCGAAGGAAAAGAGTTCCTACGGTTGAAACATCTCGAACAAAGAAAAACCTAGATTTCTACATATAAACGATATGGGAAAATGATAAAGAGATGATGGGGAGGGAGGGATCATACCTAGAGACGATGTACTAGCTCTGGAGTGGAAGAAATCTCCTTCAAATAGCACCGGTCGGATTGTAGCAACTCGGTCTCCAAAGAAGAATCGCCACCGGAAAAGAAAGGAGGAGAAAAAGTGGGAAAATCTCACTTTTTCCCGATTTTTTAACCAATATAGGCATACCGGTCGACGGTTTTGCCTATGCCGGTCGACCGGTATCCCCAGATATATGCGACCGCTATGTCTCGGTCAGAAATTTTATTCTGACCGGTCGACTATACCGGTCGCAACACCGTATACGAGTGTCGACCGGTATGTTGCGACCGCTATGTCTCGGTCAGAATTTTAATTCTGACCGGTCGACTATACCGGCCGCAGTATATCCCACAGAGGTGCGACCGGTATGTTGCGACCGGTACGCACCAAAGAGCCAGGAAAATTGAATTTATTATTTTAAAATTGTGTAATTTGAAATGTTACTTCTCGACTATTTTCCCTTGCATTATTCAAGACTAACACTACTATTATTGATGTTCTCACGTGTTATGTCTTCTTCTTAGATCCAAATAAAATAGTCTGAGATGGCAGGTGGGAACGGTCGAAGGGGTCGGAAGCGTCATCAGGCCAGGATGCGCCTAGAAGAAGAACAAGTTGAACAAGACCAGGTTAGAGAACCAAGTCCGGAAGTGGAGGAGGAGCAGGTTCCAGAAGTATCGACAACTTTACCTGGCCCACCTCACAGGGATTCTGAGACCATTGTTACCAACCTGGTCTATCAGATGCGGGCTCAACGAAGGAATTTCGAGCGAGAGTGCGAAGATGCTCAGGGCCAACATTTTCCGTTCCCGTTGGAAATACGCCCGAGTCGGGAGGAATTAATACTACCCAATCGATGCGAGTAGCCCAAGGCCGAGGGGCCAAGCGCAGAATGTACCACCACCGCATCGGTTTCCGTCGCCTTCGCGTGCCGGGAGCTTATCCGTATCCACCACCATGGTACGGAGCAGACACGCAGGGACAACATGATCTGAGCAGGTCAGTGGACAGATTCTTGAAGTTGAAACCTTCATCGTTCACGGGCAGGTCGGGGAAACCATTGTGGCCAGCACAGTGGGTTGCAGAGATGGAAAAGAACTTCCGATTGATGACTTGTACTGAGGAGGAAAAGGTTCTGTTTGCCACTCATATGTTGAAAGAAGACGCAAATGCTTGGTGGAATTCTACACGGGCATATCTGGAAACCAAGTATACACTAGTTGATTGGGAAGTGTTTAAAGCTGCTTTCTTCGACAAGTATTTTCCAAAGAGTTTCAAGGATCAAATGGAGAGAGAGTTTCTCAATCTGCAGCAGTCTCGGTCGACCAGTAGATGCTTATCAGCAAAGGTACGAAGAGCTAATCTTCTTCGCACCGGCCAGTATGCAAAAGGAGGAGACCAAGACACGTAGGTTCACAATGGGACTACGTGGAAGCATCAGAGCACCTCTTGGGTCCGGACAAGAAGATCTACAACGAGGCTGTGCGGGGTTGCGAGGGTGATAGAGTCCGGTCGGAGGGACAGCTTCTTCGCTCGAACGGGGAGTGAAGAGACCCGCTAGTGACAATTCGGGTGGCGGTAACAATAGGACCCTTCCGCCCATACAGGGCATGGACCACTACAGCACTCTGCGAGAAACAACCCAGCACCACACTTTGCCACGGTTCACTGGACACAACCCAAATATCAAATGTTATAATTGTCGGCACTGGGACATGTCGCAAGGAACTGCACTCTACCTAAGAAGCAAGCTCCCCAGCAAGGAAAAGTGTATGTGGTCACCACTGAAGAGGCAGCCGCATCACCTGATGTGGTAACTGGTACGACCCTATCCCTTACTATTTGGCTTATTCTCTCATTTTGCATGAGCATGTAGATCTAAGGGGCAATAAAGTTCAGGAATTGTAAATGTAGCCGGTATACCCGCCGAGTATTATTTGACTCTGGGCCACGCACTCCTTTGTTTCTATTTCTTTTTGGAAGCGAATGGAGTTACCAATCAAGCATTTGAACCCAAGCTTTATAGTTCGCTCTCCACTAGGAGTCGAAGTGGCTTTGACCGAATATTATGGACCATGTACTTGTATGTACCGTGGGCCGAGACTTAGAAGCAAACCTAGTACTACTTGAGATGGCGGACTTTGATGTCATCCCGGGGGAATGGATTGGCTAGGCCGTCATTCAGTCGTCCTTTTATGTGGTGAAAGAAAGCTTGTGCTTACTGACAAAGAGGGAAGGGAGTATAGTTTCGCTAGGATCAAGCTATCTAGGAAGCGGAAGTTGATTCTCTGCGCCCTAAAAGCCAAGCGATGCCTAGAGAAAGGGGGAGTGGGGTATCTAGTATCGGTAGTCGATCTCACGGCAGGAATCACTCAAGATGGAAGATATAGATGTGGTTCGGGAGTTCCCGGATGTATTTCCGAGGAGCTTCGGGCTTACCACCAGACAGGGCTACAGAATTTGTGATAGATCTTATGCCAGGTTTGGCGCCGGTGTCTAAAGCACCATACAGAATGGCCCCGACCAAGTTAAAGGAGTTGAAGACTCAATTACAAGAATTGTTGGATAAGGGCTTCATACGACCTAGTATTTCACCTTGGGGAGCACCTGTATTATTTGTCAAGAAGAATGATGGAAGTGTACGGCTATGTATTGACTACCGTGAGCTGAACAAGTTGACGATCAAGAATCGGTATCCTTTGCCTAGGATCGATGATTTGTTTGACCAATTACAGGGTGCAAAGGTGTTCTCGAAGATTGATCTCCAATCAGGGTATCACCAACTCATTATATGTTGGATACTTCGGTCATCGTATTCATCGATGACATATTGATCTACTCTAAGGACATGGAGACTCATACAGCACATTTGAGGGCAGCCCTACAACGACTGAGATAGGAGAAGCTTTATGTAAAGTTCAAGAAGTGTGAGTTTTGGCTGAAGGAAGTGGCTTTCTTGGGCCATGTTGTATCTGAAGACGGTATCAAGGTTGATCCAAGTAAGATAGCTGCTATTGTAGGATGGGAAGCACCAAAATCTGTTGCGGAGATTCGTAGTTTCCTTGGGTTGGCTGGTTATTATAGAAGATTCGTGGAAGATTACTCCAGGATCGCTGTTCCACTCACCAGATTGACCAAAAAGGGAGAGAAATTCATATGAACAGATGAGTGTGAGAAGTGCTTTCAGACTTTGAAGTCAAGACTTGTTTTTGCACCTATCTTGACCATCCCAGAACCAAGCGTACCGTTTACTTTATATACGGATGCTTCAGGGTTGGGTATTGGGTGTGTTTTGATGCAAGGAGAACAGGTGATTGCTTACGCATCAAGACAGTTAAAAGAGCATGAGAAGAACTATCCTACGCATGACTTGGAGCTAGCAGCGGTTATACATGCAATCAAGACTTGGAGACACTACTTGTACGGTGAGAAGTTTCAGATCAAGTCAGATCACAAGAGCTTAACTTATCTTTTCACTCAGAAGGATCTGAATATGAGACAGAGGAGATGGTTGGAATTGTTAAATGATTATGATTGCGACATCCAGTACCATCCAGGTAAAGCAAATGTGGTGGCTGACGCCTTAAGCAGAAAATGGGCATCGAAACTTGAGGCAGGACCAAGTACAAATGCTACATTATGTGCCGCAGCTTCAAGTTCAATCGAAGGTGATGAAGAGTATATTATAGAGACTGGAGAAGATCCAATTGAGCAAGGCTTGATTCATAAGTTCACTATGATGTTCGCTGCATTGAAGATCTCACCGGATCTAGTGGATGAAGTCAAGGTAGCAATCCTCCAGGATCCATATCTTAAGACAGCGCAAGAAGACTTAGAGAAGGGTAGAAGCAATCCTGACTTTACCTTAGATTCAGACAAGGTACTCAGGTATCGTGGATGGTTATGTATACCTGAGAACGAAGACTGCGATATCAGAGACCGAGTTATGACTGAAGCATTACATTCCATATTCGGTACATCCAGGAAGTACCAAAATGTACCATGATCTAAGAAGACTATATTGGTGGAGGGGTATGAAAGCAGATATAGCTCGTTTCGTGTTCCAATGTCTGAATTGTCAACAAGTTAAAGCAGAAAGGCAGAGACCCACAGGTTTACTACAGCCATTACCGGAACTTGCGTGGAAGTGGGATTGTATTACTATGGATTTTGTCACTGGCTTACCTTTGACACCAAGGTCAGTGGATGCAGTCTGGGTTATAGTAGATCGACTCACCAAGACAGCTCGATTTATTGCGGTCAGACCTCAGTATACCATGGAGAAGCTGGCCAAGTTATATGTGGATAATATAGTCAGACTCCATGGCGTTCCAGAGAGTATAGTATCTGACAGAGATCCCCGTTTTACATCAAAGTTCTGGGAAGGATTACAGAAAGCTATGTAAACAAAGTTGAAGTTCAGTACAGCTTTTCACCCTCAGACGAACGGACAGTCAGAGCGAACTATTCAAATTTTGGAAGATATGCTCCGAGCTTATGCAATAGATTTCAAAGGAGCTTGGGACGAGAAGCTATCACTTATCGAGTTCGCTTACAACAACAGTTATCAGGCTACAATTCAGATGGCCCCATATGAAGCACTCTATGGGAAGAAGTGTCGTACACCCCTGTTATGGAACGAGGTGGGGGAAAGAAGAATTATAGGACTGGAGTTTGTTGAAGAAACTTGCCAAGTGATTGATCAAATCAAGGAGAGAGTAAAGACAGCTCAAGTTCGATAGAAGCACTATGCGGACAATAGACGTCGAGATCTGGAGTTTGCAGTGGGTGACAAGGTATTCTTGAAGGTATCATCGGTGTGAGGTCTGAAACGGTTTGGTAAGAAGGGGAAGCTTTGCCCAGGTATGTGGGACCATATGAGAAATTGAATCGACGTGGTAATGTAGCATATCAATTGGCTCTACCACCATCTATGTCTAGCGTTCATAATGTGTTCCATGTATCATTACTGAAGAAGTATGTCAGAGATCCATCGCATATCTTGATCGCTGATCCTCCAGACTTGACTGAAGACTTAACTTTCGAAGTGGTGCCTGTAATGCTCTCAAGCCGAAAAGTTCAGCAACTTCGAACCAAGGATATCCACTATGTGAAGGTGCATTGGAGAAGCCAAAATGTGGAGGAAATTACTTGGGAAGAAGAGAGCGCGATGAGGAAGGAGTACCCTAACCTTTTTGATGATCAAGGTACGTTCAAATTTCGAGGCCGAAATTTCTTTTAAGGGTGGGGGAGTTGTAGAACCTACATGCAAATTTTGGGGTGAAATTTCTTTTAAGGGTGGTGGAGTTGTAAGACCCGCACTCAAAAACCCGGTCTAAACCTTGGTTTTGTGTCATGACAGTCTTTCGATCATCGCCGGGCCAGACGGGGCAAGCGGATAACAAACAGGTACAAAAATTGGACCGAAGTCGACCAATTATACCTGATTTTAGGTATACCGGTCGATGGTACCGGTCTTGGTACCGGTCGACCGGTATGGCCTGCGCAGCTATGTGCGAGAATCTGGAAATTGGTCTCTGTGGGTCCCGCTTTCTTGATTTCGAATCCTAGAAGTTTCCTAATCCTAGTCGGGTTACTAAACCCTATTTCTAGCCTATAAATACATCATTAAGCCTTCCCAAATCCTTTCCATTGTCTCTCGCAAACCCTAGAGAAGAGAAAGAGGTTGGAAAGGAGAAGGAGCTAGGAGGAAGAAGAAGGAGCCGCCATTACCGTTCGACGACGCTCTCATTACGCCAGTCAACGGTAAGTGTTTGAATCCATCTTCTTATCCTATGTTAGTTGTGTGGGTGGATCAATACCATGCAAAGTAGGTATTGATCTAAAACCCTAAATTGGCCAATAAACCCTAAGTTGCCGTCAAACCCTAGATTCAAGTTTCGAGATGATATTCATCGAAACGAGACTTGAATGAGTTGGGGAAAACTCTAACTCAAAGCCTAGACTTAGAATGGATAGGAGAAACCCTGAAAATCCATGGAGGATGATCGTGGACAGTCGAAAAACCCATGTATGGTCTTTCGAAGACATACCGGTCGACTATACCGGTTGCACATAGTGCGACCGGTATGTTGCGACCGCTATCTCTCGGGAGGTTGTCTGTGGGGACCGGCTGACCATACCGGTCGCCACTCTTTCCCACAGAGCTGCGACCGGTACATGCCACCGGTCAGCTCTGTGAGGGTATTTTGTAATCTATGTTGGTTTCCGACCAACATGAAACTCTAAGAATGTTATTTTAATGAAACCCTAATAATATTGTAGGACTTTGTGACTTATCGTTTGAACCTTGCGACGTGGAGCAAGTTATCGAACGAGCGTCAGGTAAAGGAATCTGATCCAAACCTAATAATTAATGGACAGTAAATTGTTGTTAATCACCTGATTATATGAGATGTGTTGTTTGTGCATATTCACATGCCATCCATTACTTTCAGTTATTATTACTGTTCATGCATTGATAGGATGTGATTGTTAGGCATGTGATTATTTTCGTTAGTGTGTGGAGTGGGGCATGGGCCCGGGATCGCTCTTCACATTAGCACCTTTTGGTTAGTTGCGGATAGGGCATCAGGGGAGGTGTGGGAATGCCTCAGCTCTATCTCTATGCCGTAGACGGCTGTGGGGGGATAGAGCATACATTGATGACATATAGGGTTGGTTAGTTGCGAGCCCGGGTTTGCAGCCCCGGCCGATAGGGGGCTTAGGTACTAGTATGGGTAGAGTATCAGGGGAGGTACGTGGGTATCTTAGCTCTATCTCTATTCCATGATGGGTACATGTGGGCCAATGGGGGTGTGATCCATGAGGTGCCACACACTCGTGTATAGAGGTGCGGGGGCCACCAAATCTTTCTATAGCACATTGCAAACTTAAAACCAGACCACAACGATAAAATTGATTGTTACTCATGCATAATCTTGTGAAACTGTCGATTGTCTTCTTGAGCTGGGTTGGTAGCTCACCCTTTGTACGTACATTGTTTTTAGATGTTGATGCAGGTTACACTGTGGACGACTATGTGAACGCTCCGGCGTACGGTGGTGTGGCTGCTCTGGATGTACAAGCAGGGGAGGACGTGCATGATGCTTCATGCGAGTGCCCTTTCTGCGTGTACTTGTGATGGATTTTTATTTAGTTGTTTCTGTTATTTTTGTTTGGTATTAAGAGATGTAAAAGATATTATAGTTTATGCTTGGATTTGAATAATTGGATATTTTATTTAAATTACCAATAGATATTCAGTTCATTCTATTTAAAGTCTTCCGCTGTAATATTTATATTCTGATTGTTGGTTATGTGTAATGGTTTGTATGGGTGGACACGGCCTATTCGAGATCCTGGTGTGAACCGTTGGTTCAATGACGGTTCACTCACACCATTCTGGTTGGATCAGAATTGGGGTGTGACAAAGGCAGTGGCTACTGGTGAAAGAATAGTTGGAAATCTTTATGTGTTGAAAGATGCCATCAACAAGTGCATGATAACTTAAGAAGATTAAAATTAGTTGTGGCATAGAAGAATGGGACACATTCACTTTAAAAATATCACTAAAATTAGCAAGGAGCAAGCTGTGAGAGATCTTCCCAAAATAAAGACTCTAGAGAGCCATGTATGTGGTCCATGTCAGAAGGGTAAGCAGGCAAGAGCTACTTATAAATCAAAGGAGTACCATTCAAGTAAACCACTTGACTTGATACACACAGACTTGTGTGGACCTATGAGAACGCAGGCCATAGGAGGTGAGAGATACTTCATCTTGTTCATAGATGAGTATTCTAGAATGACCTGGGTGATGTTTCTGAAGGACAAAACTGAAGCTCTTGACAAGTTCAAAGCATTCAAGAAGAGAGTGGAAAATGAGACAAGAAACACAATTAAGTGTTTAAGGTCTGATCAAGGCAAAGAATTTACATGGAGTGAATTCTCAAACTTCTGCAGTGAAAGTGGGATCAGAATTCAACATTCAGCATCCAGAACACCTCAGGAAAATGGAGTGGTTGAAAGGAAGAACAGAACAGTATAAGAAATGGCTAGAACTATGATGGCAGAAAATAACACAGCAAAGCATTTCTAGAGAAAAGGCATCTATACTACAGTGCATATCACCAACAGATGTCTCCTAAGACCTCATGAGAACAAAACAACTTATGAATTGTGGTTTGGGAGGAAAGCTACAGTGAAGTATCTCAGGGTTTTTGGTTCAAAGTGCTACATCAAGCGAAAGGAAGAAAATCTTGGCAAATTTGATGACAGAGCTAATGAAGGCATATTTCTTCGGTACTCTTTCAAGAGTAAGGCATACAGGTGCTACAACAAGAGACTAGGAAGAATTGTTGAAAGTTCAGATGTGAAAATTGATGATAATCTAGGGAACCAAAAAGGGGCTGAACCAAGAGGGTCCATTCTTGAAGAACTTGATGAAGATGACAGTCTATCAGGTGACAAAGGGCAGTAAGATGAAGAAGAATCTGAAGTGCAAGAGATTCATACTGAATTGCAGAAAGATGGCAGACCAAAAGACAACAGATGATTGAAAATTCATCCTAATCATCAAGTGATAGGAGATCCAAATACAGGCATACAAACCAGAAGGATGAAAGCTACTGCTTATTCACTACTGTCTGAGATAGAGCCTAAAATTGTACATGAAGCTAGCAATGATGAATTTTGGTTGAAAACTATGAATGATGAGCTTGATCAAATTGAAAAGAACAACACTTGGAGCTAGTTCCTAGACCAGCAGATAAAAGTGTGATTGGCACAAAGTGGGTTTTTAGGAACAAATTAAATAAAGAAGGCCAGGTTGTGAGAAACAAGGCCAGACTTGTATGCAAAGGATATGCTCAAGTTGAAGGAATTGATTTTGATGAAACTTTTGCACTTGTGGCAAGGCTGGAGTCTATCAGAATGTTCTTAACATCAGCTGTGCACAGAGGATTCAAGGTTTATCAAATGGATGTGAAATCTACATTCCTGAATGGCAATCTAGAAGAGGAAGTGTACACTGAGCAACCTGAAGGGTTCCAACTCAGTAATGATGAAGATATGGTCTGTAAATTGAAGAAGGCTCTATATGGGTTGAAGCAAGCTCTAAGAGCTTGGTATGAAAGGCTTGACACATATCTGCATAAATTGGGTCTGCGAAGAGGGGTTGTGGACAGCAACCTATATGTCATGACAGAAGACAGCAGTCAACTGGTAGTTGTGGTCTATGTGGATGACATCATCTTTGGGGGGCACTGTGAGAAGCTTAGCAAGAAGTTCGCTGAGAGAATGAGAACAGAGTTTGAGATGTCTATGCTTGGAGAGATGTCCTACTTTCTGGGGCTGTAAATTCATCAAAGAGAAAATGGCATCTTCATCTCTCAAATGAAGTATACCATGGAGATGTTGAAGAAATTTATGATGAAGGACTGTAAACCAGTGGGGACACCAATGACAGTGAATATCAAGCTGAGTTCAGAGGATGACTCCCCAACAGTTGATCAGACACTGTATATGTCAATGATTGGCAGTCTACTGTACTTGATAGCTTCAAGGCCTGATATTTTGCAAGCAGTATGCCTAGTGGCCAGATTTTAGGCTTGTCCAAAGGAGACTCATCTGATGGCAGTGAAGAGGATACTCAGATATCTGAAAGGCACAACAAACTATGGATTATGGTATCCAAAGATTGGAAGTTTCACTTTGACAGTATTTTCAGATGCAGACTATGCTGGTAGCATTGATGACAGAAAGAGCACTAGTGGTGGTGCATTCTTTTTGGGAGAGAGCTTAGTAGCATGGCACAGCAAGAAACAAGAGTCTGTATCCTTATCTACAGCAGAGGCAGAATACATTGCAGCAGCAGCTACATGCACTTAGGTAATCTGGATGAAAAGACAGATGTCAGACTTCAGTGTTATCTTTGAAGAGCCAGTGGTCATCAAATGTGACAACATGAGTGCCATTAACATATCCAAGAATCCTGTGCAACACTCAAGGACCAAGCACATTGACATCAGATATCATTATTTGAAGGAGAAAGTGCTTGAAGGGGAAGTGAGATTAGACTTTGTTCCTACAGCAGATCAGGTGGCAGACATCTTCACCAAGGCTCTTCCAAAAGACTCTTTTGAGAAACTCAGAGCTCAGCTAGGAGTAGTGACTCTGAGCACATTGTAGATGGCACATATGTAGGGGGAGTTGCTGACTACATAGCATCATCTTTCATTTGTAGGATTGGAAAGCTGCAGTGGGCACTCCTATAGGTGAGGCTGTGTAAGAAGAGTTCCTATGAAGGAAGAGCACCTATGAAGGGGGAGCTTTTCTAGGGGGAGTCTATATGCCCTTTGGGACTTGTTGTCAAAGGGGGAGAGAAAGGCTGAGAAAGGCTATGTTAGTACTTGATATCATGTGGAGATATCATGTAGGTAGGTTGCCAACAAATTCCAAAGGGGGAGATTGTTAGAACCTTGGCCAAGTTGTGATGTTGTCAGAAACTTTGTATTGTATGTGTTGTCATTGTTGGAAACCTCTAGACAGTTGGCAGGATGATGTGGAGGAGAGAGAATGTCAGCAGGACATGCAGGAGGACAGCAGGAAAGGCAGAACATGTAGACAGCACAGCAAGCATGGTCAGCCAGGTGGACAGCTCCTATCTGAGAAAGAAAGAGGAGAGAGAGTGTCTGTAGGACCTTCTGACAGACAGGGTGACTGGGCAGTCAAGACAGAGCAACTGGATTGATGCAGCAGCGGAAGAGAATGAAGCCTAGCTGATGAGAAAGTCCAGCTGAAGAGAGAGAAAGAAGAGAGAGAAAGAGGAGAGAAAATTGGTGGGGACCAAGTGGGTCCTACCTTGGGTGGCCAGGCCAGCATGGCAGCCAGCCCAGGCCAGCAGAGCCAATGCCGGCGGCACCAGGCCTGCAGGCAATGCCAGCATGCCCAGCAGCATGCACAGCAAGGGCCATGCCAGCATGCCAGCAGCAAGCCCATGCGCACAGCACAGCAAGGGCCATGCCGCGCCCATGGAAGCAGCCACGCATAGCAGAAGCCTCAAGCCAAGCCTGGCAGCAGCAAGGCCATGCGCGCAGCACAATGCCATGCCATGCCGCAAGCCTAGCTCGATAGCAAGCACAGCGCAGCAGCATTGCTGCGCGTGCGCCACAAGCCGGCGCAAGGAGCCATCAGCATGCACCTCAGTCGTTCGATGAAATGCCGCAAAGAACCAAGGGTTTCGGACCCTACTGGAATCCAACACCCTGCAGGTGATACTAATGGTTACAGAGGCCATTTTGGATATTGTCAAGGGTATTTTGGTCATTTCATAAAGAGGCATATTCGATATGGGTGGCTCGGATCAAGCCACGACAGCAAGATTCCAGATCGAGGGCTCACAAAAATACGGGATCAGGTGTTGCGTAGAAATCACGCTCAGATTCTTGCGTGAGCCTTCCCATTGGCTGGAGGCATCCTATAACCGTAGTTCGCGCCGCATGGAGCCGAACCCATGATTCGGCGTTGCGCGCATGAAGTGCACTTGCACAGAAGATGCGTATCTGAAGGCCGAAGCGCATCCCGAGTATCGCTGACGGGATTTGACCGATCTGACGGTCCAGGAGAGATCCCGCCTTTTGAAGATGGATCCAGCGGTCTAAATGAGACGATTCCTTCTCAGCCAATCAGAAGATGACAACGGCGTACCTTGCGTCAGACGCAATAGCGATAGAGTGCATCGCGGCGCACTGAATCAGGGCCAGAGCTTCCATTTGGAATGTTCTCACTGGCCGAACTTCTTTTGATCATATCTCAGTCGTTCGATCTCAGATCGAGGCCTATAATATGTCAAATTGAAGGTATTTCGAATCAGAAGACAATGGGAAGGGTTTGAGCTCGAGTAAAAGGTCTGAAAGGGTGATTTTGATGAAAACCTAACATTAAAGCTTCTTGGAGAGAGATTGAGACTCCTACTGGTGGTGTGAGGCCATGAAAGCTTCATTGAAGCTTGAAGAAAGTGTGTAGACCAGCTGTGAGCATCCAATGGAGTCCTTGTGGTGAAGAATGAGCTATGCAGCCCGAGAGGAGGCCGAAATGCTAGCACAGAGTGGCTTGCATCAGTAGTCAGCAAGACCGGGAGGTAAACTCGCACACAAACTCTATTTACTGTATCAGTGCTATATGGGAAGGGTTTGTAATCATTTGATATATATATTGTATAACCTGTCAAGTGGGTGCTTGACTAGAGTTGGGGTTGATGCCTAGGACACAGTTGTAGCTGTGAATGCGATTGATGTTGTAGCATCGGGGTTGTAGGTGCAACCGTAGCATTATTATTGAGTATTGGGTATATATGAAATCCTAGTTAGGGTATTGCCCCGTGGAGTAGCCATTACAGTGTGTGATTGGTATCCTATGTATGTGCTTGTGAGTGTGGGTTAGAAGTCTGTATGCTGCAGGTCTGGGTGTACACACTTGGCAGGCCAAGCCCCTGGTATGGATACCTGTGGGTGTGTGGTTAGTGTGTGCACGAAATGTGTTTGATAGATTGTTTGTGAGAAAGTCTCAAGTAAATCAGTTCAAGGCAGCATAACACAAATTGATCAACAGCTCTTGGCAGCATTGTCCATAGCAGCAGACCAAACCAGTATAGTGGAAAAGGATTTTTAGTGGTCACTGATTCACCCCCCCTCTCAGTGTCAACCTAGGAATAACAGTTAGTGTATTTGATGCAAGTAGGGCATCAGGGGGAGGACGTGACACCGTGGTTTATCCTAGTCACCAGACTCTAGCTCTATCTCTACTCAAGTCTTATCCACTAACATCGTCGTATCGCCATTAACTTAGCAGAGCTATTATGTCGTAGCGCATCAGGGGAGGTGGTCTTGGACCATGTAGTCTCTGACTCTGTCGGGGGGCCTTAGCTCTATCTCTATGGACGTATTGAGGGATGCTGATGTGAGGCCTTGGATACACTATTTGACATTAGGATTGGTTAGTTGCAAGCCCAGTTTAAAAGCCCTCGCCAACAGGGGCTTACGTGTTGGTATGGGCGCATATGGTACAGCAATGCTGATACCATTGGGTACACTGTTTCCATGGTGGGTGCATGTGGGACGGCAATGCCGATATTCATTGGGTGGCTTCACACACTCGTATATAGAGGTGAGGCGGCCTCTGAACCTTTCTATTGCACATTGCAAACTTATAAACCAGACCACAGATACGAATTGAATGCATGAATATGTTTGTTGCATTGTTTTGTTTGCTCACTGAGCCGTGATGTGTGCTCATCCTTTTCGACATCGAATATTTTAGTTGATGATGCAGGTACTACTATTGAAGATTATATAAATGCTCCTGTGTACTGGCATGCTGCGACGATGGACGCTGAAGTGATGATGGAGTCGCATGATTCGACATGCGAGTGCAACTCCTGTGTTTTCGATTAGACTTTTATTTGGATTATACAGACAATGTATTTGAATTAATTATTTAAGTTTATGTCTTAGTCTTTTTGGAAATAATTGGTTAAATTATTTATTTTATCACATTTAGATTCTCAGTTCATTTAATATTTAAGACTTCCGCTATTGTGTATTTACTCTTATTACTATTGTGGATGTGTATGGTTTAAGCAAATGGACATAGCCTATTTGAGATCTTGGTTGAACCGTTGGTTTATGAGCAGTTCATCACACCATTCTGAATAGTACGGAATTGGGGTGTAACATAAGGCCCCCCGACAGAGTCAGAGACTACATGGTCCGAGACCACCTCCCCTGATGCCCTATGACGTAATAGTTCTGCTAAGGTAATGGTGATACGACGATGCTAGTGGACAAGACTTGAGTAGAGATAGAGCTAGAGTCTGGTGACCAGGATGAACCATAGTGTCACGTCCTCCCCCTGATGCTCCACTCGCATCAAGTACACTAACCACCCACATACATTCACATGCCTATTCCTAACATCATCATCATCATCATGTTATAATAAACGAAATTAAATATGCATGAACAGTAATAACAGGAATAGGGGATGATATGTGATATGCACATTACAATCATACAATCATAGAGTCATACATGGTATTGGACTCAGTAAACGGAAACAGTTTATTATTAGCCAATTAGTTTAGGTCTTGTTCCCTCACCTCTGATTGAGCGTAGATCCTCGTTCAATCTTTATGAATCACTTTTAAATCAGTAGAAAGGCCTAACAAGTCGATAGATTTTAATTAGAATTAATTTTAATATATTTTAAACTAACTGAAATCGTAGGGTCGCAGGTAGGGTAGCACCTAGGGTAGCAATTTTCTGTGACCCTAGGGTGTAGGGTCGGACGTGGGGTCGGATACCATTCGACCCTACGTGCGACCACACCCTCCCTGGGACTTCCCTAGGACATATGGTCGATCCTGTGATCTCGTAGGTCCATTCTAAGATTGTTCTATGGCTCATAACTATGATTTTTACACACTTTCCATTGCCTATGATGATTACTTCCATGGATTCCTTTGGAACTCGTCCATGGATGGATGATTTGGGTTTCTCTTAGTCCTAACTTCTTCATAATCTATTGTAGGCTCTTAATTTATAAAGGGAATTAGGTTCATACATGAAGTTGGCTGAAATTCAGAGGTTTCTGTAAACTTCCTCCTCTTCCTTAGTATTTTCTTCAATTTTCCTTCCCTTCTTCTTTTACTTTTCTTTCTCTTTTTCTCACTTTAAATTAGGGTTCTAAAAGGAGTAAAAGCGGCTAAGGAACGTCCTATTTATAAAGAAAAACCCTCTAAAATAAGTCCCATCGAGTTTAGGAAAGAACCCCTTTTGAATTAGGAAGGTTTCCTAATTTATGGTTTTTGTCTGTCATCGTAGGGTCAGACGTAGGGTCGCAGAATCCGTCGACCCTACGTTTTTCTAGTCATGCGACCCTACGACTAAAAAGTCATGGGCTGGACTTCTGTTGAGGTGGGGTCGACCCTACCCTCACATTTACTATTTTTGGGTTAGACTCATACCTAGTCTTGTGATTTTCTTCACGCACTTGGTCCACTTGGCTTGACCATGATAGGTAGACCTTGTACAAGGTGATAAGACCGGTTAGTTCGATACGGTCTTACAACTCCCTCCCTCTTATTAAAAATTTTGTCCTCGAAATTTGTACATACCTTCCGAGTCAATAAGGTGAGGATATTGCTTCTGCATAGCATTCTCTCCTTTCCATATGATCTCTTCTATATGTCGGCTCCTCCAGGTGACTTTAACATAGTATATGTCACGGTTACATAGACATTGACCCTTTCGACTAGTGATTTCAGTTGGTGCTACTTCGAATGTCAAATCATCAGTTAGATCTGGTGGATCTACTGTCAAAACATGCGTTGGATCTCTGACGTACTTATTTAATAATGAGATATGAGATAAATCATGCACACTTGACATAGATGGTGGTAGTGCTAACTGATAAGCCACTTTTCCACGTTTAGCTAGAATCTCATATGGCCCGACATATCTCGGACTTAGCTTCCCTTTCTGTCCGAATCGTTTTAAACCTCGCATAGGTAATACTTTCAAGAATACCTTATCACCTACGACAAATTTAAGGTCTCTACGTTGAGTATCTGCATACTGTTTCTGATGATTTTGAGTTGTTCTAACTCTTTCCTTGATAATGTCGACTACTCGATAAGTCTCTTCAACAAATTCTGGTCCAACGATGCTATGTTCACCCAATTCATTCTAGAACAAAGGAGTTCGGCACTTCCTTCCATACAGTGCTTCATAGGGTGACATCTGTATAGTAGCCTGATAGCTGTTGTTATAGGCGAACTCGATCAATGGTAGTTTCTCATCCCATGATCATTTAAATTCAATTACATAGGCTCGAATGTCTTCTAAAATTTGAATGGTACGCTCTGACTGTTCGTCTGTCTGAGGATAGAATGCAGTATTGAACTTCAACGTCATACCCATAACCTTTTGCAATCCTTCCCAAAACTTTGAAGTAAAGCGTGGGACTCTATCGGACACAATGCTTTCAGGTACACCATGTAATCTAACAATGTTATATACATATAACTTGGCTAACCTTTCCAAGGTATACTGTGGTCATATAGCTATAAAGCGAGCTGTCTTAGTCATACGATCTACAATCACCCAGACCGTGTCAACTACTCGAGGAGTCAATGCTAACCCGGTGACGAAGTTCATAGTGATGTAGTCCCATTTCTATGCTGGTTCTGGCAGCGGCTGCAACAGTCCTGGAGGTCTTTTTCATTCAGCCTTTACCCTCTGACAATTTAGGCACTGAGACATGAATTTAGCTACATCTACTTTCATTCCTCTCCACCAATATAATTTCTTCAAATCATGATACATCTTTGTACTTCCAGGATGTACCGAATAGGCGATGGTGTGAGCATCCTTCATTAGTCGGTGGTGTCTAATGTCCAAATTTTTTGTTTCAGGAACACATACTCTTCATTTGTACTTCAGTACATTTTCATCATCTAAGGTGAACCCAGGAATAGTCCTACCTTTTTTGATGTCTTCTTGTACCGTTCTCAGACAAGGGTCTGATTTAATAGCTGCTTTTACTTCATCAATTATATCAGGTACAATCTTCAACGTTGCAAACATATTTAAAAATCGATGAATAAACCCTTGGTTGGTTGATTCACCCGGTGCATCTATCACGAACTGCTCATTACTGTAATTGAACACTTTTCCTGTAGTACACAGTGCTGCAGTTGTGTTAACCTCTCCTTGAGATTTTATCATTGTTTTTCTGTTTAGCACATCAGCAACTACATTAGCCTTTCCTGGATGATACTGGATATCACAATCATAATCTTTAATAATTCCAGCCATCTTCTTTGTCTCATGTTCAACTCCTTCTGATTAAAAAGATAAGTGAGACTCTTATGATCTGATTTAATCTAAAATTTCTCTCCATACAAAAAATGTCTCCATATCTTGACAGCATGTACTACTGCCACTAATTCTAAGTCATGAGTGGGATAGTTCTTCTCATGTGTCTTCAGTTATCTTGAAGCATATGCAATTACTTTTTCTCCTTGCATAAGTACACATCCTAAACCCAATCCCGACGCATCAGTGTACAAGATAAATGGCTGTCCTGGAATAAGAATAGTCAAGATCGGAGCAGATATCAATCTAGCCTTCAATGTTTGGAAACTTTTCTCACATTTATCAGTCCAAATAAACTTTTCTCTTTTCTTAGTCAAACTGGTGAGAGGTACGGCAATTCTGGAATAGTCTTCCACGAATCGTCGATAATACCCAGCTAGACCTAGAACTTCTAATTTTTGCAACGCTCTTTGGTGCTTTCCACTTCACAATGGCTTCAATCTTGCTAGGATCTACTTTAATTCCTTCAGCGGATACAACATGGCCTAAGAAAGCGACCTCATTTAACCAAAACTCACACTTTGTAAATTTGGCGTAAAGCTTCTCTTTCCTTAATCGCTGCAGAGCGGCTCTTAATTCATGACATGAGTTTCCTTGTCCTTGGAGTAGACCAATATATCATCAATAAACATAATGACCGACGTATCTAACATATCATGGAATACCCGATTCATGAGTTCCATAAAGGTTGCGGTTGCGTTAGTCAATCCAAAAGACATGACTAAAAATTCATAATGTCCATATATTGTTCTAAATGCTGTCTTTGGAATATCACCGTCCTTAATCTTCAACTGTATCCTGACCGAAGATCAATCTTGGAGAACACCTTGGCACTTTGCAACTGATCGAACAAGTCATCGATCTAAGGCAATGGGTATCGATTCTTGATTATCAGCTTATTCAGTTCCCAGTAGTCTATACACAGTTGAACACTACCGTCCTTCTTCTTTACAAATAATACTAGCGCTCCCCATGGTGATATGCTAGGTCTAATGTAACCCTTGTCCAGTAATTCCTGTAACTGTACTTTTAATTCCTTCAATTCAGTAGGAGCCATTCTATAAGGTGCTTTAGATACTGGTGTGGCTCCGGGTATCAGATCTATAACAAACTCTATCGCTCCGTCAGGTGGTAGTCCTTATAGTTCTTCAGGAAATACATCTGAAAAGTCACGCACAACATCAATATCCTCCATTCGTGGTGCTTCCTTGGTGAGGTCGACCACTGATACTAGATACCCAACTGCTCCTTTCTCGAGGCATTTCCTAGCCTTTAATGCAGAGAGGATGAGTTTTCGTTTACGGGGAAGTTTGGTTCCTGCAAAACTCAACTCTGCTCCTTCCTTGTCTTTAAATGTCAGTTTCTTTTCTGCACATAATAGGTTTGCAGAATGCCGAGCTAACCAGTCCATTCCCAAGATGACGTCAAAGTCTGCCATCTCAAGTTGAATCAAGGTTGCATCCAAAGTCTTATCGTCAATAAGAACTGGACATGGTCTATAACCTTTTTCTAATTCCACTTCTAATCCCATCAGCGATCGTACAAGCACTTTGTAATCTACCGATCTGAGGGGTAGATTTAGTTTCTTTCTAAATGACCCAGATATAAAAGAATGAGTAGCTCCAGAATCAAAGAGCACTCTAGCAGGTATGCCATTAATAGGTACAATACCTATGATTTGTTTTAGTTTTAGTCTACATGATCACACAATGTAACACAAAATGAAAGGTTCAGGTCATACCTGTAACCACATCAGGCAATGCGGCAGCATCCTCAGATGTAACAGCATAAACCTTTCCTTGTTGTAGCTGCTTCCTGGGTTTAAGATACTCTCTTGAATAATGTCCTATTTGGTTGCAGTGAAAGCATTTTACTCTTTCATTGTTTTTCTTTTGTTACGGTTGAGCTGCTAGAGTAGTCTTGACTGCAGCATTGAAACCTTGAGTACGGAAGGGTTTGAATGTCCTTGTATTCCCTCCATTATAAGAATTCCCATTTGGCCTTTTAATACCCCTGTTTTGAGCAAAGTAGCTCTCCTTCTGGCTCGACTCTATTACTTGAGCAATTTGTACTGCTTCATTGTAGACCTTCTTTTCCAGTCCCAGAACATGCTCACGGATGCTTCCCCTGAGTCCCATGACGAACCTTCTGGTCTTTGTGTTTTCTTCCTGCATGCTGGTGGGTGCAAAGAAAAATAGCTCATCATAACTCTATTCGTATGCATCCACAGTCATCTGGCCCTGATATAAACTCAGGAACTCTCTTTCCATAGAATCTCTAAAACTTCTAGGTAAATACTTCTCAAAGAATGCCTCTCTCTTTATATATATCCCAGGTCAATTGGGTGTGCATTGTTAATAGATAAGTCTGTGTGGACTTCTACCAGTGGTGTTCATCGCCTTTTAGCATGAAGGTTGAACACAGCACTTTCTCCTCCTCATTCACTGTCATCATCGTAAAATTTCTTTTCATTTCATCAATCCAGTGTGCTGGCCACAAAGGATCGCTGGCGTACCATTATATTCTTTGGGCTTCATCTTCATAAAACGCTCGATCAGTCAGGAGTGGTCTAGCTGATACGGAGCATAGGCCCCATACATAGGTGGTTGATACTGGTAACTGCCTTGAGCTACCTCAGGATTCTACACTTGAGCCAACATGACTGGTGTTTGAGGTGCGTGGGGTATCGTGTTGCTTCCCCCTGGTACTGTGCTAGCTTGTCATGCTGACATAGGTGTCATATGTGCAGCTGGAAAATCCAAGCCTATAGCAGTCTACATATTGGCTTGCACCTGCTGTATTTGCTGCAGCTGTTGAGCCAAGTTCATTACTGCTGTAGCCAGATCTGTAGGTGGGCCTAGCAAGTTTGTAGGATTTTCCTGGCCACTAGCCACTGGCGGTGCCGTATTCCTCCACAGGTGGTGGTGGTGGAATTGGGTTACGGCCTCGTCTGGTCAGCCTTCGCCCAGCCATTTCCTGTTCTGGTGGTGGTAGTGTCTGAAAACAATCATAGCACATGTGAGGCAATCAACATAAGTTGTTCTCATGGAAAAATCCAACTAATCAATATAAATTTCAAAATTTTTAGATCATTCTGACAAAATACTGTATTTCCATTGTAGGGTCGATGGTAGGGTCGGTCCTTATGTGACCCTAGGGTATGCGACCCTAAGAACACTGTCAGCTCACCGAGAGCCTAGGGTCGATGGTAGGGTCGGTATATGTCCGACCCTAGGTCCGACCCATGGTTCTCTGTCAGATCACCGAGAGCCTAGGGTTGATGGTAGGGTCTGATGTAGGGTCGCATATTTTGGTCGAATTTTGCGTCCCTACGATCCAGAATCAGGTTTTTAAACACGATTTTGGATTCATTTCCCATTCTTTCTCCTTTCTTCCAACTCAACCCATTTCCCTGAGTTGCTACAGTATTGACCCCTAGTGTTTGGTGATCTTTCCTTCCATTTGCGACTTCCGCTCCTTCTCTAAAGGTATGCTCTCTACTGTTTCCGCATTTTTAAGCTTTGTAAACTAAGTTTTTATCCATTTACATCGTTTTCTTCAAATTAAACTTTTTCCAATCGTAAAAATTTAATTTTTATTGGGGGCTTTTACTATTGGTCACCCAATGGACGAAAAGCCCTCAAAAATATTTGAGTTCCATCGGTCGGTTATCGAGAAACTTGAAATTTTTCATTTTTAACCTAATTTTCAAGATTTTTTGAATTTATTGAAATTTCTTCAAATTTGATCTTTCTAGATTAAATTTCCAACTGTATGAGCCTTGCAGGATTGTTTGGAACCTATGTAAGTCCTCCTGTTCAATTATTTGGGTGAAAAGTGAGGCAATTCATGCCATTATATTGCTAAAATTTTTGAGTTTTTCACCATTACTAATCTATTATTTGTTTTCCTTTGTCTTGGTAGATAGTATGGCTCGTACCAAGGTTCCTAGGACACATGACCCAGTTCGTTTCCGCTCTAATGAGGTTGAGACTCGGTATGTTCGCTATGAGCGTAAGAAAGTAGAAGAGGGTCGTTGTGTGCACTTGGCTAGTCTAGCCTTGTTCAACGTGGAGGATGTTTTTGGTGACATGGGCTGGCTTCCTGTGATCACCTATGAGGTTTGTACCCGCCCTGATTTGGTGAGACAGTTCTATTGCAATCTCCAGGTAGTGGGGGATCGCAATGACACAGAGAGAGGTAGGGAGCTCAGGATCACGAGCTACGTCAAAGGGGTAGAGGTTTCGTTTGACTGCCAGCAGTTGGCTGATCTTTTGGGGCATATCAAATGATGGCCCATTAGTGTACTATGCTCCCAAGGAGCCCCAGTTCCTATCCTTGGAGATGCGTGCTGAGATTGACAATCAGCTCATCAGAGATGATCGCTAAGAGATGAAAGCGATCAACCTTCGTCCAAAGCTTCGGGTGTACTGTAAAATTATCCAACACAACCTGATACCCCAGAGTGGACATTATGAGAGGATCTCCCAGTTGACTCAGTATGTCCTCTACTGCATTTGCACTAGGCAGCCTATCTGCCTACCTTACATTATCATGAGGACGATGATCTGTGCTACGCTGCCTGGTCAACTAGGCAACCTGCCTTACGGACGTCTGATCATTACACTGCTCACCCGCCTAGGCGTTGATTTAGTAGATGAGAGGATTCAAGAGAAGACCTTCTCATCGGATCTTGATTGAGAGGCCATCTGTAGGATGGGTATGCGGGATGCTCAGGTCAGTGATGATGAGAGAAATGCTCTGGTGCGTCCTCGTACTCGAGTAGAGACAGCAGACGCTGAGGCGGCAGCAGCAGCAGTAGCCGGAGCAGGGGTCCATGGGTGATGCTGAGGATGAGGATCGTATGTATATGGATGTAGATGCTATACCTCCTCCATCACCTCTACATTCTACTGGAGCTGGTCCTTCACACCCACCATCTGATGATATGATGGGATTACTACGTGAGATCAGAGAGGCTCAGCGTGCGACGGACTTGAGAGTGGGTGAGCTTTTAGATGCTCAACGTGCGTCTGATCAGCGGATGGCCGAGTTGACAGCTAGTCTCCGAACGACCCAAACTCAGGTAGCTTGGTTGACTAGATTGTATGCTGAGGACTACGACAGAGATCGCAAGGCACCTCCTCCTCCATCACCTCCAGCTCCATGATTTATATTTTTTTTTATTCTTTTTTTTGTACTACAGAGTAACTGTCCGGGTTGTGGACTGTACTCTGCTTTGGATATGTATAAACGTGTTTTTTATTTGATGTATATGAAACATGTTTCTCCTTTTTATATGTGCATTATTCTCTTTCTTTAATTTTGTCTCAAACAACACAGGTGTTTATAGTGTGTTCTTATTACAATTTTTATGTTTTATCCTAACTCAGTTCACAACTTTTGTGGAAGTATTCTGGTTTAATAGACAAGGCCTGAGAGCTCTGATACCAAGTTGTCACACCCCAATTCTGTACTATTCAGAATGGTGTGATGAACCGCTAATAAATCAACGGTTCAACCAGGTTTTCTAATAGGCTGTGTCCGGTTGCTTAAACCATACACATCCACAACCATATCAGAGTAAATAAATAATAACGAAAGTCTTATATATTAAATAAACTGAGAATTCTAAGAGTGATAAGATAAATAAAATATTCAATTATCTTTCATTGACTAAGACATAAGTAAATAAAATAATCAATTATATTTTCTGTATAATCTAAACAAATCTAATCAAAAACGTATGAATTTTATTCACATGACGAATCATGCGACTCCATCATAACTTCAGCGCCCATCGTCGCAGCATGTCCGTACATAGGAGCATTGATATAATCCTTTACAGTCATACCTGCATCATCAACTAAAAACATTTGACGTCGAAAGGGTGAGCACACATCACGGCTCAGTGAGCAAACAAAACAATGTAACAAACATATGCATGCATTCAATTCATATATTTGGTCTGGTTCTTAAGTTTGCAATGTGCTATATATAGAAAGGATAGGTGGCTGCCGCACCTCTATACACGAATGTGTGGAACCGCCCAACGGATCAAACGTCATTGCCGCCCCCACATGCAGCCACCATGGAATAGAGATAGAGCTAAAGTGCTTAGGACCGCACCGCATCACACTTCCCCTGATGCTCTACCCATACCAACACGTAAGCCCATGTTGGCGAGGGCTTGCAAACTGGACTCGCAACTAACCAATCCTAATGTCAAATAGTGTATCCAAGGCCTCACCCCAGCATCCCTCAATACGTCCATAGAGATAGAGCTAAGACCCCCCGACAGAGTCAGAGACTACACGGTCCGAGACCACCTACCCTGATGCCCTACGACGTAATAGTTCTGCTAAAGTAATGGCGATACGATGATGCTAGTGGACAAGACTTGAGTAGAGATAGAGCTAGAGTCTGGTGACCAGGATGTACCACAGTGTCACGTCCTACCCCTGATGCTCCACTCGCATCAATACACTAACCATACACATACATTCACATGCCTATTCCTAGCATCATCATCATCATCATGTTATAATAAACGAAATTAAATATGCATGAACAGTAATAATAGGAATAGGGGATGACATGTGATATGCACATTACAATCATACAATCATAGAGCCATGCATGGTATTAGACTCAATAACTGAAAACAATTTATTATTAGCCAATTAGTTTAGGTTTTGTTCCCTCATCTTTGATTGAACGTAGATCCTCGTTCAAGCTTTATGAATCACTTTTAAATCAGTAGAAAGGCCTAACAAGTCGATAGATTTTAATTAGAATTAATTCTAATATATTTTAAACTAACTGAAATCGTAGGGTCGCAGGTAGGGTAGCACCTAGGGTAGCAGTTTTCTGCGACCCTAGGGTGTTGGGTCGGACGTGGGGTCGGATACCATTCGACCCTACGTGCGACCACACCCTCCCTGGGACTTCTCGAGGGCATGTGGTCGATCCTGTGATCTCGTAGGTCCATTATAAGATTATTCTATGGCTCATAGCTATGATTTTTACATACTTTTCATTGCCTATGATGATTACTTCCATGGATTCCTTTGGAACTCGTCTATGGATGGATGATTTGGGTTTCTCTTAATCCTAATTTCTTCATAATCTATTCTAAGCTCTTAATTTATAAAGGGAATTAGGTTCATACCTGAAGTTGGCTAAGATTCAGAGGTTTCTCTGAACTTCCTCCTCTTCCTTAGTCTTTTCTTCAATTTTCTTTCTCTTCTTCTTTTCCTTCTATTTCTCTTTCTCTCACTTTCAATTAGGGTTCTAAAAGAAGTGAAAGAGGCTAAGGAACATCCTATTTATAGAGGAAAACCCTCCAAAATAAGTCTCATCGAGTCTAGGAAAGAACCCCCTTTGAATTAGGAAGGTTTCTTAATTTACGGTTTATGTCTGTCATCGTAGGGTCGGACGTAGGGTCACAGAATCCGTCGACCCTACGTTTTTCTAGTCATGCGACCTTACGACTAGAAAGTCATGGGTTGGACTTCTGTTGAGGTGGGGTCGACCCTACCTGTTTAGGCATGCAACCCTACCCTCACATTTACTGTTTTTGGGTTTGACTCATACCTGGTCTTGTGATTTTCTTCATGCACTTGGTCCACTTGGCTCGACCATGATAGGTAGACCTGGTACAAGGTGGTAAGACTGGTTAGTTCGATACGGTCTTACAATATCAACCTTCTATTTTACCACTACAAAACATAAGATAAGCATGCATCAGAACATAAGTCGGTTATACAAGGGAAAAGTGATTCAAAGGCTTATATGAATTACCCGAGCCGATGGGTTTGTCTTCACCGACCCATCTATCAATCTCCTCGAATTCATCACCCTCATCGGCTTGGTCGACTTCAGAAGACAGCATAACTCCAACTCAAATAAAAGGGTGAGAAAAGGCAAATTCTATCGGTGGAAGGTTTAAATCTTTTATTCTAATTTCTTAGAATTTGTCATACACGTCATCTCCACATAAGAGTTCCGAAGAATCAAATAAATAAAATTGGTAGTTCATTAACTCGTAATGACTTACGTTTGCTCCCTGGGTTATGTCATAAGAAGCTTTATAAGACTTGAAATTGTATTGTGACAACTACAGCCTTTGATTTACCTCTCTAGCATCATGAAAGCTCCAAATGTTGCTAACAAGCATGTTAGCCTCATCAAAGAATTTGGTTTACCCACTTCAGATCTGGACCGAAAATCTATAAAATAATAAAAGATTTGTCAGAGCAAAGATAATATTGGTCATTTGTTGTCATTGTTGGCAACTTGATTAATGTGGCAATGTATATGAGCATTCAGTTAGAGAAAATGAGGAGAGAGAGCGTCAGTGCAAGTAGCAAAGATGAGCCGGCAATGTGGATATGTCTTCAGCAACGTGAACAATGGTTTGGAAGAGTTCAAATATGTTTGTATGAATGCTAGTTGAGTTTACTAGGTTTTACACTGAGTTAACTGGGCAGTGTGAGCATCGACAGTCGATCAAGTTCTACACAAGTTTTACAACATTCCAAGCTGAACCAAGGTGATTTATATTGTGTGGGAGTCTAGGTGAACAAGTGCAAAAAGTTTTGGGTTGGGATTCCAAGGTTGGTTTTGAAGTTTTGACTTTGAGGCTACTTTTGGTGGGTCCCACAGCAGTATCATGAAAAGAATTATACTAAAAATATGTAGATCATCGAGTTATCTTGCAACGCAATTGAAATCACTCAATTCTGATACCAGACGATGGAGATATCATGATTTTCGTCGCAATAGATGAAAAATGACAAAGTTTCATACCCTACTGTCGGCCTTTTATTTCTCAGGGTTTACCGTTTAAATGTTGAATAATTTAAGGGCTTTTCTGCAATTATCAGGGGTTAAAGGGGGCGGTAGTAACTATCATAAGTTCATTTAATTCTGATCCGACGGCCATGGGTGAGCCTCATTCGGTGATATGCAAATCGGACGGCGTGAAAAGATGCGCGCTACAATGCATCTCGACCGATGGACTTTGATGCTCCTACAAAAGTTTCTACTGGCTAATGTAACATATTATGATGTGATGCTTTGCTGGAAATCAAATTAGTGATTTGGTGTGTCTCGCACACCATACTGCGGTAGAGAGGATCACGATCCAAAGGTAACCCTGAATCCTGATCGCGTCTGACTTGATTAATCCGATCGGACGATCCATGTTAAATCCCTACTTTTGTGATGATCTAACGGTTGTTAGTGAAGATTCTTGGTGTGGTCAATTACAGCTTGATAAAGAATCTGACGTGTCAGCGACAGATACAATTCGATTTTGCATGGGTGCATGGCATTCACTAGAAAGATTCATTTTGGCTCAATTTCAATGGTCGATCTTCTTTTTTCCATATCTCCTTCATCTGATGTCCAAATCAGAGATTGTTTAAGCTTGGTTAAGCCTTCAAGAAGACTTTAATGGAGTATTGAAGGATGTGTTGGTGTCTTGAAGAGGAGATAGAAGTGAAGGGTGTTTGACATAATTTTCATCCACTTGATGATTCCAGTTTCTCCATGTGTAAAGTGAGTTGAAGATTCTAGTAGACTTCAAGACTACACCAAGTTTCACATAGCTATCTTAGAATCTTTCTAGAGTACCAAGAAATGTCACACAATGGGTTGTAAGCTTATTATCATTGTATGAGTTGATTATTTAAATCTTGTGCTCAATATATGCTAGTTGTAGGTGATGAATGATGAATGCCTAACTAGTGGACATTAAATTGTAAGACAATTATAAGCTTGTAAAAATTGATATTATAAGCTTCCCATGGGGGTGGGGTAAGCTTAGGTTATGTGCAGTGGGTACTGAACATTGATAAATTGGTACCTGAAGTGTAGGCACATTTGCACACTCCTAGTTATATGCTTGATAAATTGGCTGATGTAGGTGTAGTTAAAATTGAGTATTGAGTAAATGCTGAGTCCTATGGGGCATTACTCCGTAGGCTGGTTATCACACACTGTGTTGGTGAACCATGTATTTCTGTGTTGTGGATATTGTGTAGATTGTGCATATGGAATGGAATGGAATGCATGCTGCATGTGTACAATAAGGTAAATCTGACCATTCTGTGATAGCGAGATGATTGTGCATATAATTATGTATGTGATTGTATTTCTATGATAGTGTGATTCTAATCAATGAATAAAGTATTAAATCAAAACAATATTTATCTTCATAAAATTATTTAAGAAGAATTTTTGAAAGACATTTATCCAACCTATTCTCAATGTGAACATGAGATCATCAGACAACTCGTTGGTGGGTTAGGGCGTTCCGATGTCTCCAGATCTTTCTCTCCGTTTCTCACCTGCAACTTTGTCGACTTCCCCGTTACAGGTTATATAAGGGATTGCGATCACGAGAGTTCTAGACGACTAGACTGCTTCTTCTTTGTAATCGGATTGGGATCCGTGCTGTTATTCTTTGATCCAACTGTAAAAGAGCTAATAAAATAGTCGTCCTACGTCGGACGCGGGGACGCTTTTCTGAAAAAAAAAATTTCTATGCATACGCCACAATATCGATGTGGCAGTGCCCATGAGGTTTGACTTGCATCCAATGATTTAGAGACACGTGTTACTAAGTTTCACACTAACCCAGTCAGTTCATGCGAGCCGAGCCTAATAAACTAGGTTTTCTTTTTCCTTGTTTTTTTTCTGATAAAACTGTACAGGGAATTGGAATTGGCTTTTTCTCATCCAAAATTAAAAAAATAATAATAATAATTTATCAAATGACTGTTGAAATGGCCCGAGTTGTTCTAATCGTCAGAAGGGCATGGGTTCATATTCTAAATTTCGGTGAAATTTTGTTTATTTTAGAAAATTTCCATCTTATTAAGATCTCATAAATCTCAGAAATTTTGAAAATTTTCTCCTGTATGTATTGGAAAATGACAATGTCTCCATAAGTCTTGAAAATCTCAAACCTCATCAAAATGGTCGAGTCCAAGATTTAAAACCTTGTTCATGTCTCGCTCTCAACCTTTTTTTTCACACTTAATGTGGATTGAAAATCTTCCGGCCAACCATTATTTTTTAGTTTATTTCTTTCTCATAATAGTATTTGTACTACTCTTGAGTTTTGACATTTGTGCTTTTTTAAGTATTAAAAAAAAAAGACATTTGTGCTTCTTTTTTTTTTACAATGCTCTCTTCTGGTGTCTTTGGCTACTTCATTCTATTTTTCTATTTATTTGTCAGTAGCATGATTTGTGGGTGCGGACACCAAATTCTTTTGTATGAAAGGTCTAATGGTGTTCATATTTTGTGGGTATTGAGCAAGTCCTAACATGTCAAGTTGTAGTCAAGGTTGGAAACTATGATTTGGAAGAGAAAGAGTCACTCGAATAGAGTCATGTTTTGTGAAAACTTGGTTAGTAGTCACAGAGAATCGAGTACATCACCTAGCATCAGTTGCCTACAGATTGCTATATGGGCTTATTACTATTATCCTGTTTATTCAGTCGAAGAATCAGATGCATCAATAAACGGGTAGTCACTTAAGTCAATCCAGTAGCACAAATAGCAAAGATAGCAAAGGTATTAGGTCCATCTGTCGATGAAGCGGTGGATTCAGTTGATGATCCACTTAATCAAGTCATAGGCCAAGAAAAAAATAATTAATCATATGACATCTCCTGTTCATTCTGGTCGATTTTTCAAAAGTAACCATGGATTGATCGGCTTAAACCCCTGTTCATTAACTTGGGTAAAGTAATAAATAGTAAAATGAAAAACTTGAAAAAAAAAAAGCCTCTTGCGAGAATAGATCACTTGCATGTTCACTTTAATGCTTTGACTTCTCTGAGAAAAAAAAGAAAAAAAAAAGTAAAACCCTCATGGTCTCTCTCTCTCTCACGATAGATCTGTCGCTTCTCATTGTTTCTCTCACTCTCTCCCTCTCTTTTGATATGTTTCTTTATTTTGATTTTATTTTATTTTATTTTTTTGGGTGGATGTGATTTTGGGTTCAAAAGAACAACCATGGTGTTTGTGAGGCGTCCAAATCCTCTCTTCCATGGTTTTCCGGCTCTCACTTCATCCGATCGTTGAAGGAGAGAGCTGACTCAAATTCCAGTCTAAAAGCCATAGAGGAGAGGATTCGATTCCGTTTGCGAGTGGGTTTGAATACTGATATAGTAACTTTGTCGGGAATTTAGGATGCAGGGGCTAGCGTGCCTACCCATGCAGCCATGTTAAAGTAATTGTTTATGGTTAATGGGGAGAACATCTTTAATAGTTTAATTGAGAGAACTGATAAAATGTTTAATTGTTTTAGCTAGCCAACAAGTTTAATATAATACTTTTATGTTTGAAAAAAAGAAAAAACATGCGGGTTGATCAGGTTTCAAATCGTCTCTTCCCTAAAATTCAGGAAGAGGGGCGGCAACCCCATTGGATAGTCGTCATGTGAAGGTCGGATGAATCCGATCCCTCCGTTCGAGTCGACAAACCGAATCGACACTCTCTTGTCGATTCAAACAGAAAAATTAGATTCATCCGACCTTCATATGACGATCATCCAATGAGATCGCCGCGACTCCTCTCCTGTAGACGATTTGAATCCAAAAATTTAACGAGGTCGACACGCAAGATATCTGGTAGACGAGTTTAGTCAGAAACTTACTTTTCCAATCATGGTTTCAGTTTTAAAAAGTTTGGCCATGTGCAAAATAATCATAAAAAAATACATAGTCTATATAATGGGTGCATGTACATACAAGATCCGCCCCCACTCAATCCTGACCAAGTGTCTAGTGTGTGCGTGTACCATAGCAAATTATTGAACACATAGGCAGTAGTACAATTCACTGTCACTGGGTTGAATATGGCGAAATCAGGGGGAGCCACTACCTATGTGAAGGGCCTAGGACCCTAAAAGAAGGCCACCTCCCTGTATTTTAGGGAGGAGGGAGACGTCTCATTGGATGGTCAACACGTGATTTTTGAAAAAAATATGAGTCTCAAGTTCAAGCTGATACTCAGTCAACAAGTCGAGTTGACAGGGGATGTCGGTTTGGACGTGAGGCTTGGATTTTCTAGAGAGCTACATGTCGGCCATCTGACGGGGACGTCTCCCTCCTCTTTGAAGTACAGAGAGAAAACTATTCGAATCCCACCCTTGGCAAAGAAAGAGCCATTAATTAACTCCATAGCATTTGATTGATCAGAGATTCCGTTAGAGACAGATTAGGAAAATGGAAAAGTGTTACACACCCATTCTGCCCAGTCTCAAGCATCTAGATAAATAAAATTGTCCAAATCCAACCTTGAAGAACAAGAAATGAAGAATGATAAAAAAAAAATGAAGTATAAGAGTGAAGAGTACTATGTGTTGCTGCTGAAACTTGTCTAGCCGAGTTTATACAAGGAACCTGAAAACACCATGATGATCACTGAGGGGTTGATTGGTTAATCCAGTGACTACTTCGATGATTAAGTCAATTACAGAGCAATCAGTACGTAGCAAAATAAGAATAAATGCTTTTTAAGAGATGGGATAAGGTTTGTGTATAATTTAAACTAGGAAATTGTTCATCCGCATACCTTTGAATTAAATAATATTTATAGAAAACTTTGCTTGAAGTGATGAAGTCGAATTTACCTTTATGGTGGTTGAGTACGTGGTCATAACTATCCAGCATGTATTTTGATCAATTATGAAGTTGGTCTTGGGATTATGATCCTACGATCAATAATAAACTTGTAGATCGAGTTCCACGGAAGCCAATAGATGATTGTAATAGTGGAGATGGTTGCTGGGAGCATCCCTCTAAGAACTCCCTTGTTCTTTGGCACAACGTATGTGTAGGTTGACATATCAGCAAAGTCGACTATTACCACATGTGAGGCATTTATATATAAACTTGACATGTGTCATGGCATGTGTTGTCTGTAGGATGTCGCATCTACTGTTGCTAGACATGATCAATGACACATGTCACCTTTTCATAGGAGAATAAAATATACTATCAACAATTGCTCGTTGCTTCTTTGGACTCGTCGAGATCTAAGAAGTAATCTTGATACTTGATTTGTAGTTTCAGTAACTTATTCCTCAGCTGAGCTGAGTTGTAGTGATAGAAGCTATCCCATATGCTATCATTGCCATAAGTCGGATCTTGGACATGTTCTTGGGTAATATTCATTGCCTGCCCTAACTTCCAATAACCTTCATAGGTCGGTCAATTGTGCTTAATGGAGCTATATGTTAATCTGAAATCGAAGATTATTCAGATATGTTGTTGGATTGTAAAACATTGGCTGTTTTTTGGGGATTCAAATTGTCTCCTCCCTTAGATTCGAGAGGAGGGATGGCGGCCTGGATGGATGGCCGCCGTCTAATTTTCGGGTGAATCCGAGCTATCCATTCGAACCAATACTCCAGTCGATAAGTTGAACCAACAGGGGTGTCGACTTTAATGGATGATTCGAATTCACCTGAGAATCAAGTAGCGATCATCCATCCAGACCGCCACCCCTCCTCTCTAGATTCGAGAGGAGAAGTCGATGTGGATCTGCTTTTTAGGAAACCCAAGGACTCATGGAATTCCCATTTTTGTGAATCATTATTTTCTTCAATTACTGAATCCTCCAATCGAAGATTCAACAGTCTCTCTTTAACTCGATACATCTATCAATACATTAATAGATGCACCTCATTAAGAAAGATCACTGAATCCTCGATTGGAAGATCCATTATTTGAAAACGATAATAACCCCATTTTTATACGTACATCATGTCTGATTTTAATGCTAATCTGAAACGCCAGTTGAAAGGGCGACGCCACGTGGAAAGTGGAGCCATCAATTCTTGAAACGACAAGGAGTGTCGTAATCGTATTAACAAGTGGCTATCATTATCACTAAAATGTCGTGAGAAATGGGTACTTTACGCTTTTATCCAATCACTAACGCTTGTTTGAATTCGTCTGTACTGCCAACCTGTGAATGGTGACAATCCACACTGATTGACAGCTTTTCCATTACTACTTTCAGATTTAAAACCTCTTGAATACGAAGCGTTTCATCCGTTGGAAACTTATAAACCCTGGGTTTTAGGGTATTTCTACTTCACTTTCAAACGTCTTGTTTTCATGTTGTTGGGTTTTCCTCTTCTCCTCTACAACTTGGAAACTCTTCTTGCCAAGAAAACGAGTAAGTCTTGTATCCTCCTCGATTCTCTCCCACTATATCTTCCAATCGTGGACGTGAGAAAGAAAACAATTCTGGGGTTTCAGAGGAGGATACGGGGCACGTTACCGTCGCCATTTAGGGTGAAGGTAGGAAATTATAGGAATTGCCCCGTGTTGCTAGAGCAGTAGAGTTCTTCCGACCCCCCGGCCACCGTAATGTTTGCTCACCCCACCGCCTATGAATTTGTCGTCGCTGGTGTAAGATCCGATTTAAAGAAAGTCGAATTAGATAAATTCATTAAAGAATTTATAATCCCAAGCAAGTATGTCTGTCTGCTTCCGGAGAAAAGTGAGGCCACCAATAAATCAAATGTAAATGAGATAACTGTTTACGAGGAGAAATTGAAGTTGAGCTTCCGACTTCCCATTCCCATTGTTAGGATCGGGAGAACGCAAACAAACAAGAAGCACACGAAGAATTAACGTGGTTCAGCACCCCATCGTGGGATGCCTACATCCACCAGAGAAAAAGATTGACTTTCTTCTATTCCAAGAACAGTCTACAAAATTCTCTACCTGACAGGCCTATCTTATCTGTCAGCCTTACAGCGTTCTAGCTATCCACTGTCTGAGGAGAATCTTCTACAGCCCTTGTAGCCTTACCTAGGTTTTTCCACACAGAGACAATTTATAGGGAAACCTAGAAACCCTAATCCCACCACAATTATAAGTTTATCCCCGTACATGTAATAGACTCATACCCTAATACAAATACTACCCCTTATAATTATGTGGACCCCACAGAATACAAGACACCAACCCAACAAATCTCCACCTGGCTTGGATTCTGCAAACCACCTTGAAGAAAACCCGTTGATGTTGATTCTGTAAATCCGTCTCTGCCAAAACGCTACACCCAAACCAAGATAGAGTCCTCCTGCAACTCCAGTTGCATCTGGAACCCGAGTCTCTCACCACCGCAACTCCATTGCAGCCCTTGAGAACCGACTCCTTATCCCAACCCTTTGCAACTCCAATTGCACCTGGAACCCAAGTCTCTCACCTCTGCACCTCCAGCGCAGACCTAGAGAACCAACTCCTTGTCCCAGCCAGCCAGTACTCCTTTACCCCACGGTGCAACATAAACTGGCCATTATGTGCATCGTACCGGGATTCAATCCCACCATCAGATCCAATACTCAATCCGATCAGATCCTCGAACAGCTACCATCGTCCCATCAATCTGAACACGATCACCCAGCCGTCTCTGACCATCCTCTTTACAAGGATCCAACACCACATGCAATCCTATTACAAGTGAGAATGCCACATGTGATAACATCTTCTCCAAATTTATTTCCATACCAGAAAATCTTACTAGATGGAGATTCACCTTCGCCATCTCTTCTTGTCGGCACAAAACTACTATTTGAAGAAACAAAGAGATGCAGAAATTTCACCCAAAGAAACAGAGGCTGATGTACGGAGCGAATAACTTGACATAGAAAACTTCAATAAAAAATCTGACCGTACAGATTGACGAACTATGTGTCCTTTATCTGCTGTCCAAAAATCAGCCCAATCGGACCACGGATGACCTCCCGATCGTCTGCTTGATCACGGCTGCGCAAATCACCTACGCCCAGAAAAACTGCTACTCTCTTTTTCTTCTTCTTATGATGCTAAACCCTAACCCTAATCCGTTTTTGTCCTATTTAAAAGATTAAATACAAGGCAAAAAAGAATGGGTTTAAAACACACAAAGGTTTGGACCTTTATCTACAAACCCTAAGCATCATTGTACTAGGGTTTCCCGTGGAAACCCTTCTCACGGATTCAGTCCCCTTTTTTTCTTCTTCTTCTTCATACTACGTACCTCCTTCGTTCTTCAAAGAACCCTAGCTCTGATACCACTTGTTAGGATCGGGAGAACGCAAACAAACAAGAAGCACACGAAGAATTAACGTGGTTCAGCACCCCATCGTGGGATGCCTACATCCACCAGAGAAAAAGATTGACTTTCTTCTATTCCCAAGAACAGTCTACAAAATTCTCTACCTGACAGGCCTATCTCATCTGTCAGCCTTACAGTCTTCTAGCTATCCACTGTCTGAGGAGAATCCTCTACAGCCCTTGTAGCCTTACCTAGGTTTTCCCACACAGAGACAATTTATAGGGAAACCTAGAAACCCTAATCCCACCACAATTATAAGTTTATCCCCGTACATGTAATAGACTCATACCCTAATACAAATACTACCCCTATTAATTATGTGGACCCCACAGAATACAAGACACCAACCCAACACCCATAAAGGCCATTAGAATTCTTAAAGCTTACCAACTTTCCCCTTCTTAACTTCTGCCTGAATTCTTGGCTTTACATTTATGCTTTTATTGCCTTCTTTCAACGTCTTGGCTGAGTTCCCTCTGTTGACCACTTCAAAACCCTTTTTCTTTTAAGATGCAGATGCTAGAAATGGACCCACAATGTTCATGCCCCACATAACAAAAGGCAGTGGACTTATAAGCGGCTAAAGCTCAGTCGCGGGGACATGGGTAAATTGTGCATGCTTTTGGCACTGTTCACACTCTTTTGCATATTTGATGTATTCAGCTGATATGGTTGGCCAATAGTAACCTTGACGTAGTATAAGTTGGCATAAAGCTTTTTCACTCAGATGACTACCACAGGTACCCTCGTGTACTTCAGCAATGGCCCTCACAGCTTCTTTTGGTGTCAGACATTGTATAGAGGTCACGTGATTAATTTACGATATAGTAAGCCTTCATGAATGACATATTATCGCGCCTTTATTTGAATTTGATGCCTTTTAGGTCGGTCATCTAGTAGATCTCCTTCTTCAAGATATGACAGAAGTGGATCTATCCAGGTCGTTTCAAAGTCAACCTACTAGATATTGGTGTCTTCGGCTACACTTGGGGTTGTCAAGACACGTGCGGTTGAACTGGACTTTCTTTTTGGTTGGCTAGCTTAGGTGCGTGCATGCTATGCATTAGGGGGTCGCATAGGATGGGTCTGAGACTTTTCATAGTGCACTTTCATGCACTCTAATGACATAGGAGGTTCAAGATAATGGTTTTGTGTCATTTCATGGGTATATCATCGTCTTTGGTCGTGTTGGCCTGGTACATCCGTACGTAGGAGACCTGACACATACCCAAAATAGACAAACCATAACAAAGTTTGGATACAAATCTTACAATAACAATTGTTAAAAGAGAAAATTTCAAGATATAATTAATAAATTAGGGTAGTATCTACTTTATGTCTCTCGCTTTTTTTTCTTGAAATTCGGATTCATTTTCTCTCTTCCAATGACTGGCTACTGATCTTTTTATATATATACTTCTATTTTCTGATTAATCTAAGATTTTAATATATTCAGAGCTATCAGTTAGATCCATCCTTCTCCCATAAATTATTAGAAAAATTTAACCATAGTTCTGAAAAGGTTTATTATATACACATTGTCCGATCAATTCTAAAATAAGGGTATCTGGTTGACGTCTAGAGACACATCCATGGACCTTTGGGGCACATTTACTACGACTCCTTAACCCTAGGACGCACTGGCTCTTCAGTCGCAGCAAAGGACAAGTTAAAAACTGTGAAAAAGGCCAATGATAATAAAGTAACCTCGATGATGCAGGGAATGTGGGGCACAAAAAGAGTTGTCAAACCCATCTCAGTCGCCCACGCAGGGGTTTAAGGAATCTTAGACGTTGATCTATCTGCCGCATCAGAACCAATCAGTTTGTCGGGTAATTAAACAGGACCAGTAACCAAAGCTGGTGTAGATTAGATTGCATGTGGGTGCGTACCCACGCACATGTATGCACTCTGCACTCGTCAGTTTTTTTTTAATTTTTCTTTTGTCCACTAAAGTAAAGAAAGAGACTAGATTCAGTATTATTTTAGTTAGCATGGACAGGAAATGATTGGGTTAACAAGATAAATAATTTTTTCCTAAAAGAAGATAAATAATTACCAATCAGTACAAAAAAATAAAAATATAGAAAATTATATCATATGGGTCAGGTTTTTAGTAATCGGGTCAGATCAATGGACATGATCAATTCATATTGGTATCTGTATCTTATCCTAATTCTATTGGCCCGAACAATTGATCCAGATCAGTATACGTTATATTCGATGCCAATTACTAAAACCCTGATATGAGTTCTTCCATTTGTATGTTCTTATGGTCATTCAATCCGAATGATCTTGAAGATTTTTATAAATTTATGGAATCAAAACGCTACCATGGAAGAAATTATTGATCAAAAAGTGTTATAATTTGGGACCAGTCAATAAATAAATAAATAATGGCACCCATGGTCAACCGACACTTGTTTCAAGTTTAGAGTTGGGACCTCAAAGATCCGTTTCTAAGAATTAGGCTAATCTAATGGACCACATTTCCACTTGTGAAGATCTTTTGGGAAGCATTTATTTCATCATTAGACATCCTTACATTGAATGTGAGAATGTCTATTTTCCTTGTATCAGTTATAAAGTTAATTTGATATTTTCATTTCGAAAAGGTGTTCCACTAAACCCTTAAAAAATAAATAAAATATAAATAAATAAATAAAATTAAAATAACAAAAAAAAAAAAAAAAAAAAAAAGGAAAAGATTATGTGGGATCCAAATTTGTGAGAAGAAGTCTCTAAAATTCTTGGTATTATTAATATACTTTCCATTTGGAAAGAGACCTCTATATGCATTTTTGAGAAAATTATCTCATGTTCTTGTTATCAGGGCATTTTCCATTTGTGGAAATAGGATGTCATTTCACTATTCCTTGAGCCTGGATCCATATCCTCTCATCCAAGAGAATTTGGAGGAGAGGTGGCGCTCCCATTGGATGGACGATACTTGGGGCTCGGATTCTGGATGAATCTGAACCCTCCATTCAAGCTGACACCTCCCTGTCGGCTCAGCTTGTCGGCTCAGTGTTGGCTCTGATGGAGGGCTCGGATTCATCCAAGCCCCAGGTGTCATCCATCCAAATGAGACATTACCTCTCTTCCAGATTCTCTTAAAGGAGAAGATTTGAATCCCTTGAGCCTTGGCCTATTGCCTTAATAAACAACATATGATAGTTTAAGACTCAAGTTGTTCAATTTATTTGTCAATAGTGGTATGAATTGAATTTGGGGTGACTGTAGCCTAGTGAGCCCAAATCCAACCAATTACGCTCTTAACTCCAACTGGGCCTCGCATGGGTTTTTTCAGCCCGTTGATTGAGGTAAAGTTGAGAATTTTAGGCTCGGGATAGTGTTGGGGTGGGCCTGGGGTTAGGCCTTCGTTTGAGTCCTGTCTTACCTAGTCCGACCATAAATATATATATACTTTAGATTAGTCTAAACTAAGGCGAGGTCAATCAGGACTAACCTAACTCAGCCCAACTTAATCAGAATCAGATTGGGCAACGCTGAACCAGCCTATGGCTGGGCTGAGTTAAGGGATCTAGGATTGGTCAGGGATTTAAAAAGTCAAATCCAACCTAGTCCGGTTGCACCCTAAATTTAGATATCTACAGTACAAAACATAAATTGAAGGCTGGTGAACCTTGGTATGATCATACAATTGTTATTTTGTAACCTGATGATCATGGATTCAAAACATGAAAATAACATCTTTGTTTTTTGCAAAAGTAAAGCCACATACAGTCTATTCCCTCTCTAAACCCTGTCCTTTTTAATTCCAGTTTAAAAATTCATGATAAGAGTCAAATTTTCTAGTGAACGGTTGAAAGCGTGCGAACTTGTGCTCAGGGTATGAGAACCATTATTAGTGATTTGGGAAACTGATAGGGATTGGATAACAGTATTGACCCAACATGTTGAAATGTCATACCTTTTTGCCCATGTCAACCTAAAATGTTGAGTTATCTGATCCCATATTGACCACATAATTGAATCGGCAATAGCGAATCCGATCTGGATTTCTAAACCCATGTCATCAGCACCATCACCTCAAATAGACGCTACTGCTCTCAAGGCCTGCAGGAGGCTCCACCAAAGCTCGTTAGCTTCTCTTCCAGTTTTCTATTTCTAATTTTCATCTTTTTTTGTCGTCCTACATCTTGATAAGGTAATGAACTCATTCCGGCCACCACAGTGGCCGCCGACGACATCAAAGAAAAAACGAGAACGTTCTAGATACAGCATTGGAATATAGGTATTTTAAGAAAACTTGATCTATACATTCATAAATATAAATTTATTATTGTCTTATCATTAATAATGATCTTGGTAAAATATATATATATATATATATATATATATATATATATATATATATATATATATATATATATATATATAGAATTACTATATTGGAGATGAGAGAAAAGATGGCATAGACGTATGCAGCTGGAAGACCGGAGTTTGGGACCCCTGGTTGCAGCATGAATCATCCCAAAAAATATGAAAAAATTAAAATAAAAATTAACAGTTGTCCGTACAATAATGACTGACTGATCGAATTATTGATGCTCCACGGTAAGAAAATGCAAAATGCATGCTTTCTAATTGCCATCAAAATTGCCCCCATACCTCTTGGGGGAGGAGTAAAACTAGCTTTTCTTCACCATGATTGGTACGTGCGATCTATCTATATATTATGGAATCAATTTGTGTAATAATTTTTACATTTTTTTAGGGTTTTTAACTAATCGTATTCAAGAAATTATCCTAGTAGAGTTTCAATTAACCCTAACAATCTCTATACAAACACTAGAACACAATATAAACATAATAAATCTATGTAAACACATATTTGTTAGTTGAAGACTGATTTTCGATGTTTTAAACTTTGGTTTGAGTCTTCCACAGTCGTCGGAAGATTCTTTTGCTTCTCTTTACGTATGGGAATAGAAGAACAATGACAACTGTGATTGCAGAGAGTCTAATTTTTATTATTTATAATACTAATCCAATCTTGGACCAGTCTCACAATGGACCAGGTTGGTTCATCTCTTTATGGTGACAACTAGATCTAAGTCGGTCTTGTAATGTTTTCATCATGTATGAGCACGTACCAGATATTGTGCGGGTAGGATTAGTGGAAGGATGTAAAGACTTTTTAGTCCTTATGCGGCTCTAACTTAGACACGAACCTATCCCTTTTGAGTGGTTCTTGACCCAAACCCGACTCTTGCCCCATCAGATTTGACCCGAGAGCCCATGAATTGACTCATCTGGGTCGGCTCAAGATTCATATGGGTCGCCTCGAGGACCCATGATTTGACCCATCTGGATCAACACCGAGAACCAGTAATCTGCTAGTCTAGGTTGACCCGATTACCTAGTTTCATGGCCTAATAGGGCCAGTTATGGTCCAATTCAGTTCAAGTGCGGTTCGGTCTAGAACGATCTTAAACCGAAAGAGTATGTTTATATATATATATATATATATATATATATATATATATATATATATATATATATATATATATATATATATATATATATATTCAGGGTGCCAATCCTGGAACCACACTATGTCCCCCGAGCCGGACCGACCGGTTTAAAACCGCACCGAACCAGATTGATTAATAAATGTGTCGGTCTTAGGACCGGACCAATTACTAATAGATCGTTCACGGTGCAGGGGTGAGAACTGACGGTCAACCGATCGGACCGACCGATTAAAACCAGAATGATTATAGACCGACTAAGGACCGATTAGACTGATATAAGTTTGTTTTTATTTTTTTTTCTACCCATTTTTTTTTTAATTTTTTACTTTATCTTTTTCATAACATCTTTTTCTTTCTCTAATAGTCTAACTTTTACTTTTGGAAAAAACTAAACAGTAACATTAGTCAGAGACTCGGAGTGCAAATCGAGTCTTGTTGTTGACTTAGGGATCCATTGCTCCAGGCTACAACCTTATTAAATCAGATTGGGATGACTCTTTTGATAGACCGAATATAATAACCAAACATAAGACTGAATAAGATAACCGATTATGGACTTTAATAGACCGATTGAACCGATTAACATAAGACCGATTAGGGACTTAGACCGACCGGACTGAATATAAATGAGTCAATGTCTTGCAAATCAAGATCGATTAGTTAAACATGTCGATTACGGTTCAAGGAGTTAAATTGGTGGGGACCTGTTAGGCCCGACCGATTGACACCACTAAACATATATATATATATATATATATATATATATATATATATATATATATATATATATATATATATATATATATATATATATATATATATGTTTAGAAATAATGAATGATTTTTTTGTTATATGTCACTATATATGTTACGAACCGAATGTCACGGTTACAGTGACTGCACTTTTTTATGACAGTATTATATAAACATTGTTAAATGTTCAGAATAGTAACTGTTTTTAGTGACATTTATATAAACGTCGTTAAGAGTTCAGAGTAGTTATTGTTTTAGTGACATTTGTGATCTAAACGCCACTGTATATATAGATAAACAGAAATAAGGTCTACTGTTATTAGTGATAGATACAAACACCATAAAAAGTAAGTGTTAAATAAAATAATAAAAAATCATTAGAAGCTTAATATGTGATTAGGGCTTAGTTTAACACTTAGAAAAGCCATTGTTTGGGACAATGTATTTGTCTAATGAAGTGGGAATATGCCATGAAATAATATAAATTATGGGGTTTTCATAGTGAGATGCTTTTATGGCCTTAGGCATGGAATGCTTTTAAATGTTGAAATAGTCTATAATACCTAAAGCTACCAAGTCTGAACCCATGGGCCTAGTATACAATCTTTATCAATGGGATTCCATGGTTTAAGTTACGATACTTCTGTTCAGCAGGCTAGTTTCTCAGGGTATGGGACCGCCGCTGATAATATCAAAGATTGTTGCAATTTTGTTGATGGGATTCCATGGCTTGAGTTACGATGCTTCTGTTCTGTGGGTTAGTTTCTCAAGGTATGAAACCGCCACCAACGGTATTAAAAGATTTCCCTCGAGGAAACCATATGTCGAACGTTGTGCTCTTTCCATCTCAGGTGAGTCCTCGTTTCGTCGGTTCGCTCGATTGAGTAAGGGTGATGTTGATGAACTTCTAAGAATCAGAAGTCCTTATCTTGCCATCTCAAGTGACAGGATTTGTCACACCCCAATTCTGAACCAACCAGAATGGTGTGAGTGAACCGTCATTGAACCAACGGTTCACACCAGGATCTCAATAAGACCGTGTCCACTCATACAAACCATCGCACATAATCACAATCAGAATAAAATAAATACAGCGGAGGTCTTTAAATAAATGAACTGAGTATTCTATTGATAAATTTAAATAAGTATTCGATTATCAAAATTCTCAAAACATAATAATATCTTTACATCACCTTAATAAAATAACTGAAACAAATAAAATAAAGTCAAAGGTAGTAGAAAGGGCACTCGCATGAAGCGTCATGCTCGTCCTCTCCTGCTTGTACGTCCAGAGCAACAACACCTCCTTACGCCGGAGCATTTATATAATCGTCCACTGTGTAACCTGCATCAACATCTAAAAACACTGTATATATAAAGGGTGAGCTCACAACTTAGCTCAGTAAGACAATGAGACAGTGTATCAATATTATATGCATGAGTAACAATCATTTTATGCTGTGGTCTGATTTAAGTTTGCAATGTGCTATAGAAAGGTTCGAAGGCCGCCTCACCTCTATATACGAGTGTGTGGAATTGCACAGCAGATCACACCACCACCGACCCACATGCACCCGTCATGGAATAGAGATAGAGCTAAGGCATCCACTACCTCCCCTGATACTCCACCCATACCAATACATAAGCCCCTACTGGCTAGGGCTTGCAAACTGGGCTCGCAACTAACCAATCCTATATGTCATCACTGTAGGCTCTATCCCAGCACAGCTCCCTACGGCGTAGAGATAGAGCTAGAGCGTGGTGGCCAGGCCAGAGACCACAGTGCCACGACCTCCCCCTGATACCCTACCCGCACCAAGCATACTAAGACAGAACAATACGCAAGTAGACTCTATCCCAACATCACTCCCTACGGCATAGAGATAGAGCTAGAGCGTGGTGGCCAGGCCGGAGACCACAGTGCTACAACCTCCCCCTGATACCCTACCTGCACCAAGTATGCTAAGATAGAACACTACAAAAAGGTGTCAGTGTGAGGAATGATGCCAGACCCCAGGCCTTCCCATTCCACACACCAACAAAAATAATCACATGTCTAGCAATAACATCCTAGCATAGCGAGTATGCATAAACAATAATAATAGCTAAAAGTAAAAGAATGACATGCAATATGCACAAACACCAATCCACCTATTCATCGTTATTTACAACAATTTACTGCCCATTAATTATTAGGGATTATGTCCGATTCCCTTACCTGACGCTCGTTTGATGGTTTGCTCTACGTCGCAAGATCCAAACGCGTTATCACAAAGTCCTACATAATATTAGGGTTCAATTAGAATTGTTTCTTAGGGTTTACACTGGTCGAAAACCAACGGGGTTCCAAAATACCCCTCACAGAGCTGACCGGTCGTAGGTACCGGTCGCAGCTCTGTGGGGAAAAACTGGCGACCGGTATGGTCAGCCGGTCCCCACATGCTACTCCCTGAGAGATACCGGTCGCAGTACCGATCGCATGACCTGCGACCGGTATATCTCCTGAAGACCATACACTTGGTTTTTCGACTGCCGTCGATCATTCTCTATTGATTCCAGGGTTCCTCCTACACATTCTAAGTCTGAGCTTTGAGTTAGAGTTGTTTCCATCTCCACTCAAGTCTAGTTTTGATGGTATTCATCCTAGAACTCGAATCTAGGGTTTATCGACTAAACTAGGGTTTGATGGCAAAGTAGGGTTTAGATTAATACCCGCTTCGCGTGGTATTGATTCAACAACAATCAACCCTACAAGAGTTCATAGAGTAGAGGAAGGTTCAAGCACTTATCGTTGACTGGCGGTAAGGTGTGCGTCGTCGAACTGTAATATCGGCTCTTCCTTCTTCTTCCTAGCTCCTTCTCCTTCTCCAATCTCCTTCTCCTCTCTATGGTTTGTGAGGATCAATGGAAGGGATTCTAGGAGGTTTAAAGGGGTTTAAATAGGCTAGAATTAGGTTTAGGAAGCCTCCTAGGATTAGGAAAGTCAATCAGTTCGAAATTTGGAAAGTGGGACCCACAGAGATCCGTTTCCGGATCAAAGTGGTCTGCTGTGCAGACCATACCGGTCGACCGATACCATCGACCGGTATGAGTAACTCATACATATTTGGTCTGATTTTGGTCTGATTTCGTACCTGATTGTCATCCGCTCGTCCCGTCTGGCCCTGTGATGATCGGAAGACCTGTTACGACATGAAATCAAGGTTTAGATCGGGTTCATGGAGTGTGGGTCTTACAACTCCCCCACCCTTAAAAGAAATTTCGTCCCCAAAATTTGCATGTAAGTTTCACAACTCCCCCACCCTTAAAAGAAAATTCGGCCTTGAAATTTGAACGTACCTTGATCGTCGAAAAGGTTAGGGTACTCCTTTCTCATCGCACTCTCGTCCTCCCAAGTAATTTCTTCGACATCTTGGCTTTTCCAATGAACCTTCACATACCGGATATCCTTGCTTCGAAGTTGTTGTACCTTTCGGCTTGAGAGCATCACAGGTACCACTTCAAACGTTAAGTCCTTTGTCAAGTCTAGGGGGTTTGCTGTCAAGATATGCGATGGATCCCTGTCATACTTCTTCAATAATGATACATGGAACACATCATGAACGCTTGACATAAATGGTGGTAGAGCCAATTGATATGCCACATTACCATGTCTGGTCAATATCTCGTATGGTCACACATACCTGGGGCATAGCTTCCCCTTCTTACCAAACCGTTTCAGACCTCGCACCGGTGATATCTTCAGGAATTCCTTGTCACCTACTGCAAACTCCAGATCTCGACGTCGGTTATCCGCATAGTGCTTCTGTCGAACTTGAGTTGTCTTCACTCTTTCCTTGATCTGATCAATCACTCGACAAGTTTCTTCAACGAACTCCGGTCCTACAATCATTCTTTCTCCCACCTCATTCCATAACAGAGGTGTACGACATTTCTTCCCATAGAGTGCCTCGTATGGAGCCATCTGAATTATAGCCTGGTAGCTATTATTATAAGCAAACTCGATGAGCGATAGCTTCTTGTCCCAAGATCCTTTGAAATCTAGGGCACAAGCTCAGAGCATATCTTCTAAAATTTGAATAGTTCGTTCTGACTGCCCGTCCGTCTGAGGGTGAAAAACCATACTAAACTTCAACTTTGTTCCCATAGCTTTCTGTAATCCTTCCCAGAACATTAATGTAAAACAGGGATCTCCGTCAGATACTATACTCTCTGGGACGCCATGAAGTCTGACTATATTATCAACATATAGCTTGGCCAGCTTCTCCATGGTATACTGAGGTCTGACCGCAATGAATCGAGCTGTCTTGGTAAGTCGATCGACTATAACCCAAATTGCATCCACCGACCTTGGTGTCAAGGGTAGGCCAATGACGAAATCCATTGTGATACAATCCCACTTCCATGCAGGTCACGATAATGGTTGTAGTAAACCTGCGGGTCTCTGCCTTTCCGCTTTAACTTGCTGGAAATTCAGACATTGGAATACGAAATGAGCTATATCTGCTTTCATACCCCTCCACCAATATAATCTTCTTAAATCATGGTACATTTTGGTGCTTCCTGGATGTACCGAGTATGGAGTGTAATGAGCTTCTGTCATAACTCAATCTCTGATATTTAAGTTTTCATTCTCAGGTATACATAATCGTCCACGATACCTGAGTACCTTGTCTGAATCCAAGGTAAAGTCAGGATTGCTGTTACCCTTCTCTAGATCTTCTTGTACCGTCTTGAGGTGTGGATCCTGTAGGATTGCTACTTTGACCTCATCTATGAGATCCGATGAGATCTTCAAGGCTGCGAACATCAAGGTGAACTTATGAATTAAGTCCTGTTCCACTGGATCTCTTGCAGTTTCTATTATATAATCTTCATCATTCTCTGGTTAGCTCGAGGCTGCAGCACATAATGCAGCATTTGTACTTGGTCCTGCCTCAGGTTTCAATACCCACTTTCTGCTTAAGGCATCAGCCACAACATTTGCCTTACCCGGATGGTACTGGATGTCACAATCATAATCTTTTAATAACTCCAGCCATCTCCTCTGTCTCATATTCAGGTCCTTCTGAGTGAAAAGATATGTTAAGCTCTTGTGATCTGACTTAATCTGAAACTTTTCACCGTAAAGGTAGTGTCTCCAAGTCTTGATTGCATGTATAACCGTTGCTAACTCCAAATCATGTGTAGGATAATTCTTCTCATGCTCTTTCAACTGTCTTGATGCGTAGGCAATCACCTGTTCTCCTTGCATCAATACACATCCAATACCCAACCCTGAAGCATCCGTATATAAGGTAAACGATAAGCATGGTGCTGGGATGGTCAAGATAGGTGCAGAGACTAGTCTTGACTTCAAAGTCTGAAAGCATTTCTCGCACTCATCTGACCATATAAATTTCTCTCCCTTCTTGGTCAGTCGGGTAAGTGGAACAGCGATCCTCGAGTAGTCTTCCACGAATATTTTATAGTAACCAGCCAATCCAAGGAAACTACGAATCTCCGCAACGGATTTTGATGCTTCCCATCCTACTATAGCATTTATCTTACTTGGATCTACCTTGATACCATCTTCAGATACTACGTGGCCCAAGAAAGCCACCTCCTTTAGTCCAAAATTCACACTTCTTGAACTTGGCATAAAGCTTCTCCCTTCTCAGCCGTTGTAGGGCTGCTCTCAAATGTGTTGCATGAGCCTCCCTGTCCTTTGAGTAGACCAATATGTCGTCGATGAATACGATGACCGAAGTGTTCAACATGTCATGAAACACTCGGTTCATCAGTTCCATGAACGACGCCGGGGCATTGGTCAACCCGAACGACATAACTAGAAACTCATAATGCCCATACCTTGTCCTGAAAGCAGTCTTTGGAATATCTCCAGCCTTGATCTTCAATTGGTGATACCCTGATCTGAGATCAATCTTCGAGAAAACCTTTGCACCTTGTAACTGATCGAACAGGTCATCGATCCTAGGCAAAGGATATCGATTCTTGATGGTTAACTTGTTCAGCTCTCGGTAGTCGATACATAGCCGTACACTACCGTCCTTCTTCTTGACGAACAATACAGGTGATATCCTTGGTCGTATGAAATCCTTATCTAGCAATTCTTGTAACTGGGTCTTCAACTCCTTTAATTCTATAGGGACCATCCAGTATGGTGCTTTAGACACTGGTGCCGACCCTGGCATTAGGTCTATCACGAACTCTGTAGCCCTATCTGGAGGTAGACCTAGGAGATCATCTGGAAACACATCCGGAAACTCTCGTACCACATCTAGATCTTCCATCCTTGGCACCTCAGCAGTTATGTCGACCACAGACACTAAATACCCCACTCCTCCCTTTTCTAAGCATCTCTTAGCTTTTAGGGCAGATAGGATCAGCTTCCGCTTCCTGGGTAACTTGGTCTCGGTGAAGCAAAACTCTTTTCCTTTTTCGTCTTTAAGCACAAGCTTCATTTCACCACATAATAAGCTGGCTGAATGCTGGCCTAACCAATCCATTCCCAAGATGACGTCAAAGTCTGCCATCTCGAGTTGAACCAGATTAGCTTCTAGATCTCGGCCGTCAATGCTAACTGTACATGGTCCAAAATATTTGTTCAACGCCACTTCGACTCCTAGTGGGGAGCGAACTATCAAGCTTAGGTTTAGATGCTTGGCAGGTAATTCCATTCGCTTCCCGAAGGAAATAGAAACAAAAGAGTGCGTGGCCCCAGAGTCAAAGAGTACTCTGGCAGGTATACCAGTTATATTTACAGTTCCTCAAATTTAATTGTCACACCCCAATTCTGATCCAACCAGAATGGTGTGAGTGAACCGTCATTGAACCAACGGTCCACACCAGGATCTCGAATAGACCATGTCTACTCATACAAACCCATTGCACGTAACCACAATCAGAATATAAATAATACAACAGAAGTCTTTAAATAAATGAACTGAGAATCTATCGATAAATTAAATAGAATATCTAATTATTCAAATCCAAACATAAAATATCATATCCTTACATCACTTTAATCCAACCGAAAATAATGAAAATAAATAAAAGTCAAATCAAAGATACACGCAGAAAGGGCACTCGCATGAAGCGTCATGCTCGTCCTCTCCTGCCTGTACACCCAAAGCAGCAACATCACTATACGCCGGAGTGTTCATGTAGTCATCCACTGTGTAACCTGCATCAACATCTAAAAACAATGTATATACAAAGAGTGAGCTCACAACTTAGCTCAGTAATACAATCAGACAGTTTCACAATATTATGCATGAGTAACAATCAATTTTATGCTGTGGTCTGATTTTAAGTTTGCAATGTGCTATAGAAAGGTTTGGTGGCCCCCGCACCTCTATACACGAGTGTGTGGCACCTCATGGATCACACCCCCATTGGCCCACATGCACCCATCATGGAATAGAGATAGAGCTAAGATACCCCCGTACCTCCCTTGATGCTCTACCCATACCAGTACCTAAGCCCCTACTGGCCAGGGCTCGCAAACTGGGCTCGCAACTAACCAATCCTATATGTCATCAATGTATGCTCTATCCCAGCACAGCCGTCTACGGCATAGAGATAGAGATAAGGCATTCCCACACCTCCCCTGATGTCCTATCCGCAACTAACCCACTAGGATAGAAACATAATGCAGGTAGACCCTATCCCAACATAACTCCCTATGGCATAGAGATAGAGCTAAAGCATCGTGGACAAGCCAGCGTCGACCTCGGAGACCACAGTGCCACATAACCATGGCCAGGCCAGCATCAACATCGGAGACCACCGTACCACGACCTTCCCCTGATGCGCCACCCGTACCAAGCATGTTAAGACAGAATACTACAAAAAGTGCTAGTATGAGGAGCGATCCCAGGCCCAAGCCCCACTCCACACACTAACGAAAAAAATCACATGCTTAACAATCACATCCTATCAATGCATGAACAGTAATAATAACTGACATTAAAAGATGGAAAGTGAATATGCACAAACATCACATCATATATAATCAGGTGATTAACATCGACTTACTGTCCATTAATTATTAGGTTTAGGTCAGATTCCCTTACCTGACGCTCGTTTGTTAGCTTGCTCTACTTGGCAAGATCCAAACGGAAAGTCACAAAATCCTACAATATTATTAGGGTTTCATTATAATAGTTTTCTTAGGGTTTCACGTTGGTCGGAAACCATCAAAGTCCAAAACCAGCCCTTCAGAGCTGACCGGTCTCACCATACCGGTCGCAACACTGTAACAAAATTGTCAACCGGTATGGTCGACCGGTATGCTCCAGAAGACCATACACTTGGTTCTTCGACTACTGTCGATCATTCTCCATGGATTTTCAGGGTTTCTCCTATCCATTATAAGTCTAAGCTTTGAGTTAGAGTTATCCCCAACTCATTCAAGTCTTATTTCGATGAATATCATCTCAAAACTCAAATCTAGGGTTTGACGGCAACTTAGGGTTTAATATCCAATTTAGGGTTCTAGATCAATACCTACTTTGCATGGCATTGATCCACCCACACAACTATCCTAAAGTCATAGGGTAAGAAGAATGATTAAAACACTTACCGTTGACTGGCGTAACGTGAGCGTCGTCGAATGGTAATGGCGGCACCTCCTTCTTCTTCCTAGCTCCTTCTCCTTTCCAACCTCTTTCTCTTCTCTAGGGTTTATGAGAGATAATGGAAAGGATTTGAGGAGGTTTAAGGTGTATTTATAGGCTAGAATTAGGGTTTAGTAACCCTATTAGGATTAGGAAGGTTCAGGCATTAGGGTTTAGGAAAATGGGACCCACAGAGATCCAATTCCAGATCTCCGCACCCAGCTGCGCAGAGCTGACCAGTCGACCGGTACCATCGATTGGTCAACATAAAATGATGAATATTTGACCGTCTTTGATCCGATTTCATACCTGTTTGTCATCCGCTCGTCTCGTCTGGCCCGGTGATGATCGGAAGACTTGCTACGACACAAAACCAAGGTTTAGACCGGGTTTACGGAGTGCGGGTCTTACATTAATTATCCCTTAGTTCTACATGCTCACACACACAATTAAATAGTAAGCTAAATAGGAAGGGATATAATCATACCAGTGACCACATCAGGTGATGCGGCTGCCTCTTCGGTGGTGACTGCAAATACCTTTCCTTGTTGTGGAGGTTGTTTCCTAGGTAGAGTGCAGGTCTTTGCAACATGACCCAGTTGCTGACAGTTGAAACATTTAATGTTCAGGTTTTGTCCAGCGAACTGTGGCGGGGGTGGTGCAGTAGTGTTTCTTACAGGCACCATGGTGGACTGAGCCCTGTATGGGAAGAATGGTCTATTATTACCGCCACCTGAAGTCTCAGTAGCCGGTCTCTTCAGTCCCCTGTTCTAAGCAAAGAAACTGTCCTTTTGACTTGATTCAATTACTCTGGAAACCTGTACAACCTCATTATATACCTTTTTCTCCAGACCCAAGATATGCTCTCTAATGCTTCTACGCAGTCCCATGGTGAACCTATGGGTCTTGGTTTCTTCTTCTTGCATGCTTGCCGGTGCAAAGAAAAATATCTCTTTGTACCTTTGCTGGTAAGCATCCACAGTTGACTGAGACTGCTGTAGGTTGAGGAATTCTTTTTCCATCTGATCTTTAAAGCTCTTCGGAAAATATTTATCAAAGAAGGCTCCCTTGAACATTGCCCAATCAATCTGAGTGTGCTTTGTCTCCAAATATGCCCGTATAGAATTCCACCAAGAGTTTGCACTAGGGAGCGGGTTTGCCTTCCCTATATCATCATCAGAACAATGCATCAGGCTACACTACCCGGTCAGGCCAGTAACCTTCCTTATGGCCGGCTCATCACCACTCTTCTACAGCGACTAGGAGTGAACATGAGGGGTGAGATCGCTGTTGAGGACAGTATGACCTCTGACATCGACTGGGATGCCATCTTGCGGATGCAGATGGATAACGTGCATATCAGCGATGAGGATTTGGAGGCTCGTCCTCGCCCACTCAGGAGGGTAGCAGCCGCGGCAGCAGCAGCAGCAGCAGCCAATGTTGCTCATGCAGCAGAGGCAGCGGGTGATGACGAGGGTGGCAATGATCGGATGGAGGATGTTTCAGTACCAGCACCACCGCCCACATATGCAGCGGGACCATCTCAGCCTCCTCCCGACACCGTGATGGGTATGTTCACGAAGATCAGGGATGCTCAGCATGAGATGAGCAGTGACTTGGGGCACTTGGCTCGCAGCCTCAGAGTCACTCAGGATCAGGTGCATTGGCTTAGGGTCGCTTACGAGCGGGATTATGATATTGCCGACCCTATTCCTCCTAGGCCCCATACCCCATGATAGTTGTCACACCCCAATTCTGATCCAACCAGAATGGTGTGAGTGAACCGTCATTGAACCAACGATTCACACCAGGATCTTGAATAGACCGTGTCCACTCATACAAACCCATTGCACGTAACCACAATCAGAATATAAATAATACAGCGGAAGTCTTTAAATAAATGAACTGAGAATCTATTGATAAATTAAATAGAATATCCAATTATTCAAATCCAAACATAAAATATCATATCCTTACATCCACTTAATCCAACTGAAAATAACTGGATCAGATAAATAAAAATCCAATCAAAGGTACACGCAGAAAGGGCACTCGCATGAAGCGTCATGCTCGTCCTCTCCTGCCTGTACACCTAAAGTAGCAACATCACTATACGCCGGAGCGTTCATATAGTCATCCACCGTGTAACCTGCATCAACATCTAAAAACAATGTATATACAAAGGATGAGCTCACAACTTAGCTCAGTAAGACAATCAGACAGTTTCACAATATTATGCATGAGTAACAATCAGTTTATGCTGTGGTCTGGTTTAAGTTTGCAATGTGCTATAGAAAGGTTTGGTGGCCCCCGCACCTCTATACACGAGTGTGTGGCACCTCATGGATCACACCCCCATTGGCCCACATGCACCCATCATGGAATAGAGATAGAGCTAAGATATCCCCGTACCTCCCCTGATGCTCTACCCATACCAGTACCTAAGCCCCTACTGACCAGGGCTCGCAAACTGGGCTCGCAACTAACCAATCCTATATGTCATCAATGTATGCTCTATCCCAGCACAGTCGTCTACGACATAGAGATAGAGCTAAGGCATCCCCGTACCTCCCCTGATGCCCTATCCACAACTAACCCACTAGGATAGAAACATAACGCAGGTAGACCCTATCCCAACATAACTCCCTACGGCATAGAGATAGAGCTAAAGCATCGTGGACAAGCCAGCGTCGACCTCGGAGACCACAGTGCCACATAACCATGGCCAGGCCAGCATCAACATCGGAGACCACCGTACCACGACCTCCCCCTGATGCCCCACCCGTACCAAGCATGTTAAGATAGAATACTACAAAAAGTGTCAGTGTGAGGAATGATCCCAGGCCCATGCCCCACTCCACACACTCATGAAAACAATCACATGCCTAACAATCACATCCTATCAATGCATGAACAATAATAATAACTGAAAGTAAAGGATGGCATGTGAATATGCACAAACATCACATCATATATATTCAGGTAATTAACAACGATTTACTGTCCATTAATTATTAGGGTTTAGGTCAGATTCCCTTACCGAACGCTCGTTTGATAGCTTGCTCCACGTCACAAGATCCAAACGTGCTATTACAATGTCCTACAATATTATTAAGGTTTCATTAGAATAGTTTCTTAGGGTTTCACGTTGGTCGGAAAACCAACAAAGTCCAAAACCAGCCCTACAGATCTGACCGGTCACAACATACCGGTCGCAGCACTGTGAGAAAACTGTCGACCGGTATGGTCGACCGGTATGTCTACGGAAGACCATACACTTGGTTTTTCGACTACCGTTGATCATTCTCCATGGATTTCCAGGGTTTCTCCTATCCATTATAAGTCTAATATTTGAGTTAGAGTTATCCCCAACTCATTCAAGTCCTATTTCGATGAATATCATCTCGGAACTCGAATCTAGGGTTTGACGGCAAATTAGGGTTTATTGGCCAATTTAGGGTTTTAGATCAATACCTACTTGCATGGTATTGATCCACCCATACAACTATCCTAGAGTCATAGAGTAAGAATAATGGTTAAAACACTTACCGTTGATTGGTGTAAAGTGAGCGTCGTCGAACGGTAATGGCGGCACCTCCTTCTTCTTCCTAGCTCCTTCTCCTTTTCAACCTCCTTCTTTTCTCTAGAGTTTATGAGAGACAATGGAAAGGATTTTAGGAGGTTTAAGGGTGTTTATATAGGCTAGAGTTAGGGTTTAGTAACCCTATTAGGATTAGGAAAGTCTTAGGATTCGAAATCAGGAAAGTGGGACCCGCAGAAGTCAATTTCCGGATCTCCGCACTTAGCTGCGCAGAGCTGACCGGTCGACCTGTACGTAGACCGGTACCATCGATCGGTCAACATAAAATCATGTTGATTTGATCGTCTTTGGTCCGATTTCATACCTTTTTGTCATCCGCTCCTCCCGTCTGGCCCGATAATGATCGGAAGACCTGCTACGACATAAAACCAAGGTTTAGACCAGGTTTACGGAGTGCGGGTCTTACAACTCCCCCACCCTTAAAAGAAATTTCATCCCAAAATTTGCATATAGGTTTCACAACTCCCCCACCCTTAAAAGAAATTTCGGCCTTGAAATTTAAAAGTACCTTGATCGTCGAAAAGGTTAGGATACTCCTTCCTCATCGCACTCTCCTCTTCCCAAGTAATTTCTTCGACATCTTGGCTTCTCCAATGCACTTTCACATAATGGATATCCTTGGTTCGAAGTTGTTGTACCTTTCGGCTTGAGAGCATCACTGGCACCACTTCGAATGTTAAGTCTTCAGTCAAGTCTGGGGGGTCTGTTGTCAATATGTGCGATGGGTCTCTAACATACTTCTTCAACAATGATATATGGAACACATCATGAACACTGGACATAGATGGTGGTAGAGCCAATTGATATGCTACATTACCACGTCTGGTCAATATCTCGTATGGTCCCACATACCTGGGGCATAGCTTCCCCTTCTTACCAAACCTCTTCAGACCTCACATCGGTGATATCTTCAAAAAGACTTTGTCACACACTGCAAACTGCAGATCTCGACGTCGATTATCCGCATAGTGCTTCTGTCGAACTTGAGCTGTCTTTACTCTCTCCTTAATTTGATCAATCACTCGACAAGTTTCTTCGATAAACTCCGGTCCTACAGTTCTTCTTTCTCTTCTTTCTCCCACCTCGTTCCATAACAGAGGTGTTCGATACTTTTTCCCATAGAGTGCTTCATATGGAGCCATCTGAATAGTAGCCTGATAGCTGTTGTTATAAGCAAACTCGATAAGCGATAGCTTCTCGTCCCAAGCTCCCTTGAAGTCTAATGCACAAGCTCAGAGCATATCTTCTAAAATTTGAATAGTTCATTCTGACTGCCCGTCCGTCTGAGGGTGAAAAGCTGTACTGAACTTCAACTTCATTCCCATAGCTTTCTGTAATCCTTTCCAGAACTTTGATGTGAAACGGGGATCTCTATCAGATACTATACTCTCTGGGATGCCATGAAGTCTGACTATATTATCAACATATAACTTGGCCAGTTTCTCCATGGTATACTGAGGTCTTACCGCAATGAATCGAGCTGTCTTGGTGAGTCGATCGACTATAACCCAAACTGCATCCACCGACCTTGGTGTCAAAGGTAGGCCAGTGATGAAATCCATAGTAATACAATCCCACTTCCATGCAGGTTCCGGTAATGACTGTAGTAAGCCTGCGGGTCTCTGCCTTTCTGCTTTAACTTGCTGACAATTCAGACATTGGAACACGAAACGAGCTATATCTGCTTTCATACCCCTCCACCAATAAAGTCTTCTTAAATCATGGTACATTTTGGTACTTCCTGGATGTACCGAATATGGAGTGTAATGAGCTTCAGTCATAACTCGATCTCTGATATTGCAGTCTTCACTCTCAGGTATACATAACCGTCTGCGATACCTGAGTACCTTGTCTGAATCCAAGGTAAAGTCAGAATTTCTCGTACCCTTCTCTAAGTCTTCTTGCATTGTCTTGAGATGTGGATCCTGTAGGATTGCTACCTTGATTTCATCAACTAGATCCGATGAGATCTTTAAAGCTGCGAACATCATGGTGAACTTATGAATTAAGCCTTGCTCGACTGGATCTTCTGTAGTCTCTATTATATACCCTTCATCGCCTTCAATTGAACTTGATGCTGAGGCACATAATGCAGCATTTGTACTTGGTCCTGCCTCAGATTTCGATGCCCACTTTCTGCTTAAGGCGTCAGTCACAACATTTGCTTTGCCCAGATGGTACTGGATGTCACAATCATAATCTTTCAACAATTCCAGCCATCTCTTCTGTCTCATATTCAGATCCTTCTGAGTGAAAAGATAAGTTAAGCTCTTGTGATCTGACTTAATCTGAAACTTCTCACCGTACAAGTAGTGTCTCCAAGTCTTGATTGCATGTATAACCGCTGCTAACTCCAAATCATGCGTAGGATAGTTCTTCTCATGCTCTTTTAACTGTCTTGATGCGTAAGCAATCACCTGTTCTCCTTGCATCAATACACACCGGATACCCAACCCTGAAGCATCCGTATATAAAGTAAACGGTATGCTTGGTTCTGGGATGGTCAAGATAGGTGCAAAGACTAGTCTTGACTTCAAAGTCTGAAGGCATTTCTCACACTCATCTGTCCATACGAATTTCTCCCCCTTCTTGGTCAATCTGGTGAGTGGAACAGCGATTCTGGAGTAGTCTTCCACGAACCTTCTATAATAACCAGCCAACCCAAGGAAACTACGAATCTCCACAACAGATTTCGGTGCTTCCCATCCTGTTATACCAGCTATCTTACTTGGATCAACCTTGATACCGTCTTCAGATACTACATGGCCCAAGAAGGCCACTTCCTTCAGCCAAAACTCGCATTTCTTGAACTTAGCATAAAGCTTCTCCTGTCTCAGCCGTTGTAGGGCTGCCCTCAAATGTGTTGTATGAGCCTCCATGTTATTTGAGTAGACCAATATGTCATTGATGAATATGATGACCGAAGTGTCCAACATATCATGAAACACTCGGTTCATCAGTTCCATGAACGACGCTGGAGCATTGGTCAACCCGAAAGAAATAACTAGAAACTCATAATACCCATACCTCGTCCTGAAAGCAGTCTTCGGAATATCTCCGGCCTTGATCTTCAGTTGGTGATACCCTGATCAGAGATCAATCTTCGAGAAAACCTTTGCACCCTATAACTGATCAAACAAATCATCGATCCTAGGCAAAGGATACCGGTTCTTGATAGTCAACTTGTTCAGTTCACGGTAGTCAATGCATAGCCTTACACTTCTGTCCTTCTTCTTGACAAATAATACAGGTGCTCCCCAAGGTGAAATGCTAGGTCGTATGAAACCCTTATCCAATAATTCTTGTAACTGGGTCTTTAACTCACTTAACTCGGTAGGGGCCATCCTGTATGGTGCTTTAGACACTGGCGCCGAACCTGGCATAAGGTCTATCACGAACTCTGTAGCCCTGTCAGATGGTAGTCCTGGAAGATCCTCTGAAAATACATCTGGGAACTCTCGAACCACATCTATATCCTCCATCTTTTGGGACTCCGTCGTGATATCAACTACCGATACTAGATACCCCACTCCCCCTTTCTCTAAGCATCTCTTAGCTTTTAGGACAGAGAGGATCAGCTTCCGCTTCCTAGGTAACTTGGTCCCAGTGAAGCTATACTTATTTCCCTCTTTTTCTGTTAGCACAAGCTTCCTTTCACCACATAATAGGATAGCTGAATGATGGCCTAGCTAATCTATTCCCAAGATGACATCAAAGTCTGCCATCTCGAGTAGTACCAAACTTGCTTCTAAGTCTCGGCCCTCAATACAAACTGTACATGGTCCATAATATTCAGTCAAAGCCACTTCGACTACTAGCGGAGAGCGAACTATCAAGCTTGGGTTCAAGTGCTTGATCGGTAACTCCATTCGCTTTCCAAAGGAAATAGAAACAAAGGAGTGCGTGGCCCTAGAGTCAAATAGTACTCTGGCAGGTATACCGGCTACATTTAAAATTCCTAGAATTTATTGGTCCCTTAGTTCTACATGCTCATACACACAATGAAATAGTAAACCAAATAGTAAGGGATAGAGTCATACCAGTGACCACATCAGGTGATGCGGCTGCCTCTTCAGTAGTGACCGCATATACTTTTCCTTGCTGGGGAGGTTGCTTCCTAGGTAGAGTGTAGGTCCTTGCAATATGACCCACTTGCTGACAGTTGAAACATTTAATGTTCGGGTTGTGTCCAGCGAACTGTGGCACAGGTGGTGCCGTACTGTTCCTTGCAGGCACTGTAGCGGTCTGAGCCCTGTATGGGCGGAAAGGCCTATTGTTACCGCCACCCGAACTCTCTATAGCGGGTCTCTCTCCCTTACCTCATCATCCGGACCATGCATCAGGCGACCCTGGCCAATCAGACCAGTAACCTTCCATACGGTCGTCTCATCACATTCCTTCTACGCCGCCTAGGTGTGAGCATGAGAGGCGAGGTGACTGTTGAGGACACCATGACCTCCGACATCGACTGGGATGCCATTCTGAGGATGCAGATGGACAATCTGATCGTTAGCGATGACGAGTTGGAGACTCGCCCTTGCCCACTCAGGAGGGTAGCAGCCGCAGCAGCAGCAGCAGCAGCCAATGCGGCCTGTGCGGCAGAGGCCGAGCGTGATGATGACGAGGATAGGGTAGAGGGTGTACCAGTGCCAGCTCCACAGCCTACAACTGCAGCTCCACCATCTACATCTACAGCTGGACCGTCTCATCCCCCTCCAGACCCGGTGTTGAGCATGTTCACTGAGATCAGGGACACTCAGAGGGTCATCCTAGAGTCTCAGCGAGAGATGGGTCAGGAGTTGGGACGTCTGGCTCGTAGCCTACGGGTGACACAGGACCAGGTACACTGGCTTAGGGTCGCTTACGAGCGAGACTATGACATAGCGGACCCTATTCCTCCTAGGCCCCCTACCCCATGATTGCCCCTTTTATTTTCTTCTCTTTTGACTGTTCATATAACAAGGTAACTGTCCGGTTTGTGGACTGTACCCTGTAGTACTAGTACATTTGATACTCTCTTTTTGTTTAATGAAAGTTTTATGGTTCACCCTAACTAGTGCAAGAGTATCATTAAATTCCATATTTAATATAGTGTATTATGCTCTTTCTTAGTTCGTCTCAGGTATCAAAAAAAAAATGCTTAGGGTGTGTTTGTATTAAGATTTTTAAATTTCCTAACTCAGTTCATCGATTTAGTTAAGTGCAATATGGTCAGTAGACAGAGCCCGAGTGCTCTGATACCAAGTTGTCACACCCCAATTCTGATCCAACCAGAATGGTGTGAGTGAACCGTCATTGAACCAACGGTTCATACCAGGATCTCGAATAGACCGTGTCCACTCATACAAACCCATTGCACGTAACCACAATCATAATATAAATAATACAGCAGAAGTCTTTAAATAAATGAACTGAGAATCTATTGATAAATTAAATAGAATATCCAATTATTCAAATCCAAACATAAAATATCATATCCTTACATCCACTTAATCCAACTGAAAATAACTGGAACAAATAAATAAAAATCTAATCAAAGGTACACGCAGAAAGGGCACTCGCATGAAGCGTCATGCTCGTCCTCTCCTGCCTGTACACCCAAAGCAGCAACATCACTATACGCCGGAGCGTTCATGTAGTCATCCACCGTGTAACCTGCATCAACATCTAAAAACAATCTATATACAAAGGGTGAGCTCACAACTTAGCTCAGTAAGATAATCAGACAGTTTCAAAATATTATGCATGAGTAACAATCATTTTATGTTGTGGTCTGGTTTAAGTTTACAATGTGCTATAGAAAGGTTTGGTGGCCCCCGCACCTCTATACATGAGTGTGTGGCACCTCATGGATCACACCCCCATTGGCCCACATACACCCATCATGGAATAGAGATAGAGCTAAGATATCCCCGTACCTCCCCTGATGCTCTACCCATACCAGTACCTAAGCCCCTACTAGCCAGGGCTCGCAAACTGGGCTCGCAACTAACCAATCCTATATGTCATCAATGTATGCTCTATCCCAGCACAGCCGTCTACGGCATAGAGATAGAGCTAAGGCATCCCCGTACCTCCCCTGATGCCCTATTCGCAACTAACCCACTAGGATAGAAACATAACGCAGGTAGACCCTATCCCAACATAACTCCCTACGGCATAGAGATAGAGCTAAAGCATCGTAGACAAGCCAGTGTCGACCTCGGAGACCACAGTGCCACATAACCATGGCCAGGCCAGCATCAACATCGGAGACCACCGTACCACGACCTCCCCCTGATGCCCCACCCGTACCAAGCATGTTAAGATAGAATACTACAAAAAGTGTCAGTGTGAGGAATGATCCCAGGCCCATGCCCCACTCCACACACTCACAAAAACAATCACATGCCTAACAATCACATCCTATCAATGCATGAACAATAATAATAACTGAAAGTAAAGGATGGCATGTGAATATGCACAAACATCACATCATATATATTCAGGTAATTAACAACGATTTACTGTCCATTAATTATTAGCGTTTAGGTCAGATTCCCTTACCTGACGCTCGTTTGATAGCTTGCTCCACGTCGCAAGATCCAAACGTGCTATTACAATGTCCTACAATATTATTAAGGTTTCATTAGAATAGTTTCTTAGGGTTTCACGTTGGTCGGAAAACCAACAAAGCCCAAAACCAGCCCTACAGATCTGATCGGGCACAGCATACCGGTCGTAGCACTGTGAGAAAATTGTCGACCGGTATGTCTCCGAAAGACCATACACTTGGTTTTTCGACTACCGTCGATCATTCTCCATGGATTTCCAGGGTTTCTCCTATCCATTCTAAGTCTAATCTTTGAGTTAGAGTTATCCCCAACTCATTCAAGTCCTATTTCGATGAATATCATCTCTGAACTCAAATCTAGGGTTTAACGGCAAATTAGGGTTTATTGGCCAATTTAGGGTTTATTGGCCAATTTAGGATTTTAGATCAATACCTACTTGCATGGTATTGATCCACCCATACAACTATCCTAGAGTCATAGAGTAAGAATAATGGTTAAAACACTTACCGTTGACTGGCGTAAAGTGAGCGTCGTCGAACGGTAATGGCGGCACCTCCTTCTTCTTCCTAGCTCCTTCTCCTTTCCAACCTCCTTCTTTTCTCTAGAGTTTATGAGAGACAATGGAAAGGATTTGAGGAGGTTTAAGGGTGTTTATATAGGCTAGAATTTGGGTTTAGTAACCCTATTAGGATTAGGAAAGTCTTAGGATTCAAAATCAGGAAAGTGGGACCCGCAGAAGTCAATTTCTGGATCTCCGCACTCAGCTGCACAGAGCTGACCGGTCGACCGGTATGTAGACCGGTACCATCGACCGGTCAACATAAAATCATGTTGATTTGATCGTCTTTGGTCCGATTTCGTACCTGTTTGTCATCCGCTCGTCCCGTCTGGCCCGGTAATGATCGAAAGACCTGCTACGACATAAAACCAAGGTTTAGACCGGGTTTATGGAGTGCGGGTCTTACAATAGTCCTCCTATTTTTCTCTCTCTTTACAGTTTATATAACAGGGTAACTGTCCGGTTTGTGGACCGTATCCTGTAGCACTATTAACTTGTCACTTTTAATCATTAATAGAAGTTTTATGGTTCTTACTAACTAGAGCATGTGCATTATTAAATTCCATATTTAATATAGTATATTATGCTCTTTCTTAATCAGTCTCATGTATCAAACAATGCTTTTGGTGTTTGTATTAAGATTTTTAATTTTTCCTATCTCAGTTCATCGACTTAGTTAAGTGCAATATGGTCTGTTGGACAGAGCCTGAGAGCTCTGATACCAAGTTATCACACCCCAATTCTGAACCAACCAGAATGGTGTGAGTGACCGTCAATGAACCAACGGTTCACACTAGGATCTCAATAAGACCGTGTCCACTCATACAAATCATCACACATAACCACAATCAGAATATAATAAATACAGCGAAAGTCTTTAAATAAATGAACTGAGTATTCTATTGATAAATTTAAATAAGTATTTAATTATCCAAATTCTCAAAACATAATAATATCTTTACATCACCTTAATAAAATAATTGAAACAAAAAAATAAAGTCAAAGGTACACACAGAAAGGGCACTTGCATGAAGCGTCATGCTCGTCCTCTCCTGCCTCTACGTCCAGAGCAGCAACACCTCCATACACCGGACCATTCATATAATCGTCCACCGTGTAACCTGCATCAACATCTAAAAACAATGTATATACAAAGGGTGAGCTCACAACTTAGCTCAGTAAGACAATCAGACAGTGTATCAATATTATATGCATGAGTAACAATCATTTTATGCTGTGGTCTGGTTTAAGTTTGCAATGTTCTATAGAAAGGTTCGGAGGCCGCCTCACCTCTATACACGAGTGTGTGGAATCGCACAGCAGATCACACCACCACCGACCCACATGCACCCATCATGGAATAGAGATAGAGCTAAGGCATCCACTACCTCCCCTGATACTCCACCCATACCAATACATAAGCCCCTACTGGCTAGGGCTTTCAAACTGGGCTCGCAACTAACCAATCCTATATGTCATCACTGTAGGCTCTATCCCAGCACAGCTCCCTACGGCATAGAGATAGAGCTAGAGTGTGGTGGCCAGGCCAGAGACCACAGTGCCACGACCTCCCCCTGATACCCTACCCGCCCCAAGCATACTAAGACAGAACAATACGCAAGTAGACTTTATCCCAACATCACTCCCTACTGCATAGAGATAAAGCTAGAGTGTGGTGGCCAGGCCAGAGACCACAGTACCACAACCTCTCCCTGATACCCTACCCGCACCAAGTATGCTACGATAGAACACTACAAAAAGGTGCCAGTGTGAGGAATGATCCCAGACCCCAGGCCCTTCCCATTCCACACACCAACGAAAATAATCACATGTCTAGCAATAACATCCTAGCATAGCGAGTATGCATGAACAATAATAATAGCTGAAAGTAAAAGAATGACATGCAATATGCATAAACATCAATCCACATATTCATCGTTATTTACAACAGTTTACTGTCCATTAATTATTAGGGTTGAGGTCCGATTCCCTTATCTGACGCTCATTTGATGGCTTGCTCTATGTCGCAAGATCCAAACGCGCTATCACAAAGTCCTACATAATTAGGGTTCAATTAGAATAGTTTCTTAGGGTTTACACTGGTCGAAAACCAATGGGGTTCCAAAATACCCCTCACAGAGCTGACTGGTCGCTGGTACCGATCGCAGCTCTGTGGGGAAAAACTGGCGACCGGTATGGTCAGCCGGTCCCCACAGGCTACTCCCCGAGAGATACCGGTCGTAGTACCGGTCGCATGACCTGCAACCGGTATGGTCGACCGATATGTCTCTGGAAGACCATACACTTGGTTTTTCGACTGCCGTCGATCATTCTCTATTGATTCCAGGGTTCCTCCTACACTTTCTAAGTCTGAGCTTTGAGTTAGAGTTGTTGCCAACTCCATTCAAGTCTAGTTTTGATGGTATTCATCCTAGAACTCGAATCTAGGGTTTATCGACTAAACTAGGGTTTGATGGCAAAGTAGGGTTTAGATCAATACACGTTTCGCGTGGTATTGATTCAACAACAATCAACCCTACAAGAGTTCATAGAGTAGAGGAAGGTTCAAGCACTTACCGTTGACTGGCGGTAAGGTGTGCATCGTCAAACTGCAATATCGGCTCTTCCTTTTTCTTCCTAGCTCCTTCTCATTCTCCAATCTCTTTCTCCTCTCTAGGGTTTTTGAGGATCAATGGAAGGGATTCTAGGAGGTTTAAAGGGGTTTAAATAGGCTAGAATTAGGTTTAGGAAGCCTCCTAGGATTAGGAAAGTCAATCGGTTCGAAATTTAGAAAGTGGGACCCGCAGAGATCCGTTTCCAGATCTAAGTGGTCTGCTGCGCAGACCATACCGGTCGACCGGTTCCATCGACCGGTATGAGTAACTCATACATATTTGGTCTGATTTTGGTCCGATTTCATAGTTGATTGTCATCCGCTCGTCCCGTCTGGCCCGGTGATGATCGGAAGACCTGTTACAACATGAAATCAAGGTTTAGATCGGGTTCATGGAGTGCGGGTCTTACATGATTTTTGAGGAAGGTTGTTTTCAGGCATCTCGCTTTGCTCAGATTGTGGGGAAGGCGTATTGGGCGATCTTGCCATCTTAGGTGTGACCCCAATGATGTGGACCTTACACCTAGTTCTTTTGGGATTTTCTTATTTTTCTAGAAAGCGAGATTAGGAGAAATCTGATCAATTGCCCATTTGGTCAGATTCATTGATATTATTATTATTAGTGGCATTCTTGTATTCTTATACACTTCATTAAGAGTATTGACTGGTAAATTATTGTTTTGTGTTTACCAGCCTTGGCTTCCTACCTTGCTTCCATCTAGAAACTTGATAGTTCTAATTATTAAGAATGGCTGGAATCTATTACTGTGACGCTTGTTGTTATGCTTCTAGATACTTCACTGAGATATGATGAGCCTCCTAAACCTTCTGAGTCTACTGACTCTGAAACAAAGAAATTTGCCACTAATTGGGAGGAATCCAACTGACTTTGCTTGATGGTCATTCAGCATAGTATAGAAAGAGCTATCAGGGAGAGTATCCTTGATCAGAAGACTACCAAACTATATCTATCTGAAGTTGCTAAGAAATTTAAGAAACATGACAAAGCAAAGAGAGGTACCTTATTGGAGAATTTTACATTGTCCAAGTATGATGGAGTAGGGGGAGTTCGCAATCACATTCTGAAAATGACCAAGTTGTAAGCACCCCATTTTTGCCATCCCAGCTAAACAAAGTCCTGCTGGTGTGTGGACAACAAAAGGAAGAAAGGTGATTGAAAGTTTGGATTCTTGACTGTAAATTTGAGGAAGTTTTCAATGGGTCTGTGAATTTGAGGAAGTTTTCAATGGGTCCACAGCAAGGTCATGGGTTATAATTTTGCATGGATGCATAGGTCATAGAATTATCTTCGAAACAAGACCAGAATTGATCAATTTCGATATCAAATGAGGAAGATATGACCATTTTAGTCAGATGATACATATAAGGGAGGTTTATGAAATTATTATAAATAATCCTAGGGGCCTTCATGCAAATTATCCTAAGTTGGATTGTTTGAATTTCAAATCATCATATCTTGATCATCCGACATCGGATTCAGATGATTCCAAGACCATTATTCTTCATTCATGATGTTCTACAAAGTGGACGTAAAAAATCCCGGGTAGAAGTCACCAGTGGGTCCCATGCAAGCTTGCAAACAAAATTATCGTTAGAACTTCAAAGCTTCATATCTTTTCCGTTCTACGTCGGATTCAGACGATTCCAAGGCCATTGTTCTTCATTTGTGATGTCCTACAAAGTGGACGTGAAAAATCTCAGGTAAAAGTCTCCGGAGGGTCCCATGCAAAATTACATGTGGAAATGGTCATTTAATATTCAAAAATTCATATTTTGATCATCCCATATCCAAATCAGGTGATTCTAGTCTCATTATGTTCCATTTTTAGTGCTCTACAAAGTGGACGTAAAATATTTCCGGTAGAAGCTTCCGAAGGATCTCATGCAGAATGGTCAGCCAAATTATCGATAATTGGTCCGCTTAAACTTCAAAAATTCATAAGTTAACCATTTTACTTCCAAATGAGGTGATTCCAGTTTCTATATTCCTCATTTTTAATGTTTTACAAAATGAACGCAAAAAATTTGGAATAGAGGCCATCGGAAAATTCCATGCGGGATGACAGTGAAAATGACCCATGAAATGATAGAGAGAAAATCCAATTAATTCCAATCAATCCAGTCCAACTCGTTTCAAGCCGTTCGGTCCAACCTAGCTCAACCCATATCGGTTTAACTCAATCAACCCAAGCCGGTCTCAACCCATTTCGAATCAGTTCATCCATGTGCATAGTATTTATATATTATATATATTGTATACTATACATATATGTATGTTATTAAATATATGTGTATATATGTATATAATATATGTTATTATATATAAGAGATAAAATCTAAAAGATTTTGGAGAAGAAAAAAAAGAGGAGAGAGAGGAGACGTAAAAGAGAAGAAGGCTTTAGGGTTGAGATAAAATCCAAAAGATTTTGGAGAAGAAAAAGGAAAGAGGAGAGAGAGGAGACGTGAAAGAGAAGGAGGATTTAGGGTTGAGATAAAATCCAAAAGATTTTGGAGAATAAAAAGGAAAGAGGAGAGAGAGGAGACGTGAAAGAGAAGGAGGATTTAGGGTTGAGATAAAATCCAAAAGATTTTGGAGAAGAAAAGGAAAGAGGAGAGAGAGGAGACGTGAAAGAGAAGGGAAAAAGGATTTCCAAAAGAAAAAAAAAAGGGATAAGAGAGAGAAAAGAGGGGAAGAAACGTGAGAGAGAGAGGGCACGGTTTTGGGGAGGTAGAGAGGATATTCCAAAAGAGAAAAAAAAGGGAGAAGAGAGAGAAAAGAGGGAATGAAACGTGAGAGATAGAGAGGGCACGGTTTTGGAGAGGTTGAGGGGATTTTTCCAAAAGAGAAAAAAAAGGGAAAAAAAAAAACATGAAAAGCTTAGGTTTGGGAGAAGGCTCACATTTTTTTTTGGGAGAAAAAGAGAAAGAACCATGAAGAAGAAGAAAAAGAAAAAAAGGTATGCATTCGTACCTGAAACCGATCATCACCGCTGTTGTACCTTTCATCCCTCCATCATTCATCATCAACTCCCTCACCCCACATACACCACACTGAATCCCAACACCCCAATCCGTTCTCGAGCCTTGGTTTGGTTTCAAGTCAATCCTCTTTGGTATCTCCCTGCAGTTTTCAATCCACCAACTAGAGTAAAGCTATTCTGTGACTGGAGTTGCTTAGAGAGTCACCATGAAAAGAAATTGACATTTGTAGAGATCCATGGTTCATGATATTGCTGTACGGTTTGGGACTATGATGCGGACAAAGGTGCTCAAGTTACTATGAAATTATTGTCGTGACATGGTTCAGCATGGGACAAAGTCTGAGCATGAGTTTCGATAAGGTATATCATTGTCTTCTTTTCATATTATTCCCTAAATGTATAGAGATTGATTTATCCCTTGTTGCTTGTTGGTCCCATATTGCTTGTCAAACACGGTTTAAGTTGTAGTGCTTTTTTTTCTCTTTGTTCGTTTTATTGGCTTCAACAAGGAGGCATGTTTAAGCAATAAGTGATGAGAGAGAGCTAGTGAATGAAAGAAATAAAGAGAGAGAGAGTGCAAGGGTCTGGTTCGGTTAAGAGAGAAAGAGAGGGAGAGTTGAGAGAGAGTGAGTGGAATGTTGTTTTTATTAGTTTGTTTAGCCTCAACTCATATGAGAGAGAATGAGTGGATGTTGTTGAGTGGAGTATTTTTGTTTATTTTGATTTTCTAATTTCAGCAAACATGAGAGAGATGAGTTTTATATTATCTTTTTGCATGCAATACATGATAGAGAGGTTTATTTATATTTGGATTCTTTGGTTTTCATGCATATAATACATGAGAGTGGGTGGTGAGGTTTAATTATATTTTTTGATTCTCATGTGAAAGAGAGAAAAAGGGAGAGAGAGAATAAAGAGGAGAAAAGAGAAAAAAAAAGAAAAAAAAATGGAAAGAAAGATGGGAAATCCGATATGAGGGAGAGAGAAAAAAAAAACTTAATAGAAAGACAGAAACAAACCAACTTAATTGTTTTTGGAATGCTACACATGTTTATTGCCATATTTGATGCTCACATTGCTCACATGCCATACTTGGAATGCTTTCACATGTTATCTTTGGGTCTTTACATGATTCTTGTTGTTTTGGAATGCTACACATGCTTATTGCCATATTTGTCTGTTACACATGCTCACATGCCATATTGGATGATTACTGCCATGTTTGGATGCACACTTACCATGTTCGTATTGATTCACATGCTCACTTGCCATCTTTGACTGATTTGTTGCTAAATTTGAATATATTTCCAACATGCTATATTTGGATGCTTACACTGCTATATTTGGAATACTACCATTGATATAGTTGGAATATTTTCATTTGCCATATTTGTCTTGGAAAGAGAAAAAATAAAAAAATAGCAATTAGGGCAACATACACCCTGAAATAGAAAGAATTGAACAATTAGGGTAGGAAACCCTAAGATGGAAAGAAAACAATAATTAGGGAAAGTGAAACCCTAAAAATAAAAAATAGCAATTAGGGCAAAATAAACCCTAGAATAAAGAGAATAATTAGGGTATGAAACCCTAAAAAATGAAAATCACAATGAAAAGGGATAGGAAACCCTAAAAAAAACCTAAGAATGGAAACAATAAAAATGGTAGGAATTTAGGTCTCATCCCTAGATCCTATTGACAAAAATAGAAAGAATTTGGTACACATCCCAAATAAAAATGGTAGGAATTTAGGTCTCATCCCTAGATCCTATTGATAAAAATAGAAAGAATTTGGTACACATCCCAAATAAAAATGGTAGGAATTTAGGTCTCATCCCTAGATCCTATTAATAAAAATAGAAAGAATTTGGTACACATCCCAAATAAAAATGGTAGGAATTTAGGTCTCATTCCTAGATCCTATTGACAAAATTGGAAGGATTTGGTACACATTCCAAATCCGATTCTCTCACAAATTTCGAACAACGTCGTACCTGATTTCTAGGGCAAACCCTAGAATACGTAGACAATTTGGGAATCCCAAATCCGGTACAAAGCCACCCATCAACCATACATCCAGCATAAACTTCAACTTGAACAAAAAAAAATCTAATTGAAGCAAATGCATAAATCACTTCCATAATCTTTAATCACACAACCCATTTTCGAACTACGTTTTTGGACTTGATTTCTAGGATTGGAATACGTAGGCAGTTTGAGATGTCTTACACATCTCAGATTCAGTCTAGGACCGAACCATCTTTGGTCCGGTTCACTGTATAATATTGTACATTACATTTGCTTGTTTATTTGCTTTAAAACATGATTGGCTGAACCCTAGGTTAGAACAACTTAGCAACTTGGTTTAGGGCATCCCCCATTGAACCCTAATCATCCAGTTGACCAAGCACAGTCAAAATTAGAATTTAAGGAAAGTTTAGGAGGCCGATATTGATCGGGCGGTTTGGGTGCCTAATACCTTCCCATAACCGTACCCTGAATACTTACCCGATCTCTTGCAGACCAAAGAACCGATACATTGGGTTACGAGTCAATAGAAGTCTTACCTTTGGGTGAGCCTACATTTTTAGAGGTCCTAGACCATAATCTAGGTGGCGACTCCAACAGATTCAATCGATCTTCATCGATACGGGATACACATTTATATCCCGAGGAGGATCACATAGATTTTCCATTGTCCTCACAGTGGCGACTCCGCTGGGGAAGAATATTCAGACTCCTAGGATACTTTCCTTATATTGATTTGCTTGACATTTGATGCTAGATCTAGGGTACTATATTTATTGTTTGTACATATTGTTTTGGGGGGGAATGGGTTCAGTCACAATTTCGTGCGAGTAGCCAAACCGGGTCCCATGCATGTGGGGCAGCCCGCTAGGCGAAACACACAACCTTGGCCTGTACTTTGTGAGACCACGATCGGCGAGCAGCCTCTAACGAGCATTTTTTGGGTCCGCCTGGGAATGCGTTATGCTACTCCACGTCGCTTGGATCCTTGCAACATAGTATATAAAGGGAATGGGGGCCCATTATTCATCGAGCATTCGGTGATAGGTTACCCCGTCCTCGTCAAGGTGGCCTTTTCTGTCCTAACCCAGTTTGAGCCATATGTATGTTATTTTTTGTCCATCTTTGAACCAACATGGTAAAATCTACTCGATCATAATATTTACATCCGAGATGTCGGGTTCTGCCCGTTTTTGTCCTTGACTTATCAACATGTTTGGATCCACACTTGAGTATTCTTGTCTCTCACTCGTTCAGAGCGTGAGGGTTATGTATACCCGCATAGACATTAGTATGGGCGGTCTATACATGCCCTCCATCATAAAAATCTCAATGTGTTGACCGTTTAATATTGATATATCAATCTCAAAAAACGATCAGAAAATCCCCCCACGGCATAGATACCGTGATCAAGTAGAAATTTACCGGTTTTTTTCAATCATGAACCACTTTTGTCATCCATCATGAAAACTACAAAAAAGCATATCCGTTTCAATTTTTTTGAAATTTGATGAACCACATGGTCGAACCTTGGTGCTACAATGATCCATTCGAAATCTTGAGGCCCCAAGACCAATCATGGGGTTATTCAAATACAAATAAATTGTTACAGATGATGTCTAATGGTCGGTTTTCATGAAGGAGCTAACTTTGTTTGGTCGAGTCAGCTTGTATGTGTATGTGCATCCTTCTCGTGTCCAGTCACTTCGAGTCTTAACCTTCGTTCATTGTTTATATAAAAATAAAAATTAAAAACAAAAAAAAAAAAAAAAAAAAAAAAAAAAAAAAAAAAAAAGAAAAAAAAAAGAAAGAAAGGTTGAACTAGGGAGGATATAATTGTCTAGACTTAAGAGAACACCCGAGTGTGTGTAGACAAAGCATCCACTCTTATTACATCCTCTCATAAGAAGGTCTCATCATCACCGATTCATGTCTCGGTTCATATTCATAAGGAGGACTTTTGTACCTCAAAATGTTGGAATGGTTGGAAGACAGCATATTGAGAGCCCAAATATTTCAGAATGGAATTGAAATTCCAAGATCAGAGTTGAGGAATCCAAGAGGGTAGAAATCTGAATCAAAGGTTCTGAGAGATTATATGTTTCTTTCCCATACTAGCATACCTGCCAAATTTAAATGGAAAAAAAAAAAACTGAGATTGAAAAGCATTTCATTCACCCTTGGCAATTGAGCCATTTGACTGAAGGAGTTGGTTTCCGACTCCCTAATTATTTTCATCACCCAAGGTGACCCAAACTCAAAGGAGTAGCCCTCAAACCTTCAAGAATGGCCCACCCCACCTCCCAAAATACAGGATGAAAAGGAAGACCATGTGGTCAATTGTATCCCAAAATTAAGGTAGCCTGAAAATGAACTTCATGTGCACCCTAAACTGGGGCACAACCAAAATGTCAGTATACACTAAATTGGGGCACAACTAAAATATTAGTTCACCCTAAACTGGGCATAATTAAAATGTTAATGGAATCAAAGTGGGGCAAACCAAAAAGGTGATGGACCAACAAGGGTATAGGTTAGAGTTTCATGACATCCAAACTGGGGCATAAGATTGGAATACATTTACCCCAAATTGAGGCATTGGCCAGGTGAATGTCAAACCCGAATTGGGGCATAAATCAAAATGGTAATAGACCCAAGAGGGGTTTATCTCAAGATGGAAAGGATCAAACACATGTCGATAGATAGGCGTAATGAGCCTTACTAGCGAAAGTCTGAACGGAGATTCGGTCCTACAACCAATCATAAGTTGGCGTCAATGATGTCATATCCAATTGGGGTAACTCGGTGAATTACTTGTCTAAACTGGCTACCATTGGTATCTGATAGGTCATCTATGTTTGGCTTAAGTTCAATATGTCTGTAGACGGTCCAGTCCAAAATGCTCTGAAAAAAATGAACAATAATCATCCCATTTGAGACATCAACAACAGTGTTTTACTACTTCCAATCCATTCCTTCCCAGTTTGATATTTCTTCCTCTTCCATGTCCGTTGCTAATTTTGACTCTGATGACGATTGAGATGAAGGGCCACAACCTGAACTTCTACTCCATCGGCCTTTAGAGAAATGAAAGCTCAACACACACGTGAAAGTTAAAGATAATTACGTTGAAGTCATGCAAGCATTCTCAAAGATACAAGTTGGAACATCAAAATGTCATCCCATTTGGTCGATTTATTGAAAGAATTTTTTTGGGATATTCCTTGAAAGTAGAGAACATTTACAGACTCATACAAGTGGTTCATTTAGTTTTACAAGAATGGATTTACACACAAGGCATTATCAAGATTACATCAATCCAAGTGATCAAGTCTTCTACAAGTGCATGAAGTCTACAGATATAAAACATGCTATGGATCAACCTCAAAGTCAAAGATGAGCTCAAAAAAAAAAAAAAAAAAAAAAAAAGAAGAAAGAGCTATACAAAATAATGAGGTTGGTTAGTATATTACATTGGAACAATGATGGTGGACAAGTTCAACTATGGTGCATAGACATGGAGCAACTACTTTGAAACACTAATGATGAGTGAGTTCAATTACAAGGCATGTACATGGGGCAACTCCTTCGGAGTCCTGCTGATGGACGAGTTCAGTTGTAGAGCAACAAGTCAATTGGTTCTCGTACAATGATATATAGACACCGTTTCTTAGAACCTGATTGGAGACTTGATCGTTTGTTGTGATTCACGTTGGGTGTTGAGCTGGATTTTTGATATTGGTCACTACATCCCGCCCATACAGGGGGTGGTCTCATCACTTTGTTGTCATCAGAGGATTTTTTTCTTTTCGGCTAAAGACTCTCTCTCCCGTCCATCAATCTGACGGTCTTCCACAGAGTCTACATTACATGCCCTTACTTCAAATGTCACAAAAGTTTATGGTATCGTTTCTTGTGAACATGTCGTCTTGTTATGCATAAATATTGTTCAATAAATCTGACTGGAATATCTATCTGTCGTTCATCATTTAGACGACATCCAAGAATTCCATAGTCTTTTGTTGCTAGCCAATAAAATGGCATCGCCTAGTGGAGATCAAGCCATTCTACATAAACAACCAAACACTCTCCCAATGGCAGACCCATTGGACAGTTTCTTATCTGTCCATCTGGACCTTTGTCGTCATACTTGTATACAGACTTAAAGGATTTGGGCCCAAATGTGGTTGTAACCGATTCAAAGATCGGAGCATAGCTTGTTGAAACTTGTTTTCTATCTGAGTGATACCAAGAGGAGAAAGCATTCTTTGACATTTTTTATAAAGATTAGTGTAGGGTTGCATCTCCTTAAGGTTATTTCTATTGATGACTCAAAAGTCGCCTGTCTATCAATGTGTGCAGACTTGAACTTAGACACTGGGGGCAAAATCACCCATTTATCCAAACATCATGAGTTTAGTTGAGCCCCTTGTTTGAAACTCTAGCTGAGTTCATTTGCATGTAAGAGAAAGATGACTCATACAAATTTGAGTCGTTATCATCATTTGCCCCTCATTAAAATGACCTGATTGCCCTTTGACCAAAGTGAAACCCATATAAATTTGGCAGGAATGCAGAACATATCAAAATTTTCTTTTAAAGAAAAGAAACATGTTTCTCTCGGTCTAGATTAAGTCAAGTCAAGGAAAGTCGATCAAATCATGATCTCTAGTTCCTCTTGGATTCTGAGAAATGTTAGTGGACAAAGTACGAGATCTTTGAGCCCCATTGTGGCTACCTCAATATTTAAGGAAAGTTCAACCCACTTTGGGAATGAAGAAAGATGAAGAAAGAAATTGAAAAGAACAAGAAAAAGAAAAAGAAAAATGAAAAAAAAAAGAGAGAAAAGGAAAGAAATGTGAAAGTACAGAGAAGAAAGAAGACTGAATGAAAGCAGAATTAGAATGGAAAAGAGAACAAGATGGAAGCAAAGAAAAGAAAGAAAGAAAGATCATGGAAAGTGAGAAAAAAAACCGGCCCGAACTACGCGGAACCTGATTCTGGAGGGACAGAAATCCCAAAGGATACGTAGGCAATTTGGGACACCCCAAATTCGGTCCAAAGGCTACACATCCAAAGGCTACACATCCAAAGGCTACACAGCCAAATGCTACATATCCAAAGGCTACACATCCAAAGGCTACACATCCAAAGGCTACACAGCCAAATGCTACATATCCAAAGGCTACACATCCAAAGGCTACACAGCCAAAGGCTATACATTCAGAGGTTACAAATTCAGAGCACAAAGCACGATTACGAGTTACATCACGAGCGGTCTTGAGCCAAAGTCACGAACCGATAAGGTCGGTACTCAAGAAGCTTGACGATTCTGATTACATCATGAGCGGTCTTGAGCCAAAGTCACAGACTTGATAGGGTCGCTACTCAAGAAGCTTGACGATTCTGATTACATCATGAGCGGTCTTGAGCCAAAGTCACGGACCTGATAGGGTCACTACTCAAGAAGCTTGACGATTCTGATTACATCATGAGCGGTCTTGAGCCAAAGTCACGGACTGATAGGGTCGCTACTCAAGAAGCTTGATGCTGATGTACATCATGAGCGGTCTTGAGCCAAAGTCACAGACTGATGAGGTCGCTACTCAAGGAGCTTGACATCTACATTTGTTTGTTGTACAGTGTGAACAAAAAAAAAAAAAAAAAAAAAGAGTAGTTTTACAGCATCGATTCAAGAGAGCAATGGTAGAATTCGGATCAAGTGCGGAATAATGCAAAAATGGGCTACTTTTATCTTCGGCCTCAATTGCCCACAATCTCGGCCGAAGAGGGGCATCTCGTAAGCACCCCATTTTTGCCATCCCAGCCTAAACAAAGTCCTGGCGGTGTGTGGACAACAAAAGGAAGAAAGGTAATTGAAAGTTTGGATTCTTGACTGTAAATTTGAGGAAGTTTTCAATGGGTCCGTGAATTTGAAGAAGTTTTCAATGGGTCCACAAAGAAGGTCATGGGTTATAATTTTGCATGGATGCATAGGTCATAGAATTATCTTCGAAACTAGACCAGAATTGCTCAATTTCGATATCAAATGAGGAAGATATGACCATTTTAGTCAGATGATACATATAAGGGAGGTTTATGAAATTATTATAAATAATCCTAGGGGTCTTCATGCAAATTATCCTAAGTTGGATTGTTTGAATTTCAAATCATCATATCTTGATCATCCGACATCGGATTCAGATGATTCCAAGACCATTATTCTTCATTCATGATGTTCTACAAAGTGGACGTAAAAAATCCCGGGTAGAAGTCACCAGTGGGTCCCATGCAAGCTTGCATGCAAAATTATCGTTAGAACTTCAAAGCTTCATATCTTTTCCGTTCTACGTCGGATTCAGACGATTCCAATGCCATTGTTCTTCATTTGTGATGTCCTACAAAGTGGACGTGAAAAATCTCACGTAAAAGTCTCCGGAGGGTCCCATGCAAAATTACATGTGGAAATGGTCATTTAATATTCAAAAATTCATATTTTGATCATCCCATATCCAAATCAGGTGATTCTAGTCTCATTATGTTCCATTTTTAGTGCTCTACAAAGTGGACGTAAAATATTTCCGGTAGAAGCTTCCGAAGGATCTCATGCAGAATGGTCAGCCAAATTATCGATAATTGGTCCGCTTAAACTTCAAAAATTCATAAGTTAACCATTTTACTTCCAAATGAGGTGATTCCAGTTTCTATATTCCTCATTTTTAATGTTCTACAAAATGAACGCAAAAAATTTGGAATAGAGGCCATCGGAAAATTCCATGCGGGATGACAGCGGAAATGACCCATGAAATGATAGAGAGAAAATCCAATTAATTCCAATCAATCCAGTCAACTCAGTTCAAGCCAGTTCTGGTCCAACCTAGCTCAACCCATATCAGTTTAACTCAATCAACCCAAGCCGGTCTCAATCCATTTCGAATCAGTTCATCCATGTGCATAGTATTTACATATTATATATATTGTATACTATACATATATGTATGTTATTAAATATATGTGTATATATGTATATAATATATGTTATTATATATAAGAGATAAAATCTAAAAGATTTTGGAGAAGAAAAAAGAAAGAGGAGAGAGAGGAGACGTGAAAGAGAAGAAGGCTTTAGGGTTGAGATAAAATCCAAAAGATTTTGGAGAAGAAAAAGGAAAGAGGAGAGAGAGGAGACGTGAAAGAGAAGGAGGATTTAGGGTTGAGATAAAATCCAAAAGATTTTGGAGAAGAAAAAGGAAAGAGGAGAGAGAGGAGACATGAAAGAGAAGGAGGATTTAGGGTTGAGATAAAATCCAAAAGATTTTGGAGAAGAAAAGGAAAGAGGAGAGAGAGGAGACGTGAAAGAGAAGGGGGATTTAGGGTTGAGATAAAATCCAAAAGATTTTGGAGAAGAAAAAGGAAAGAGGAGAGAGAGGAGACGTGAGAGAGAGATTAGGTTTTCCTTCTTGGAAGTAAATCCAATTAAGATTGAGAAAAAAGGAGAAGATTGAGATAAAGAGAGAGGGCACGGTTTTGGGAGAGAGAAAAGAGGATTTCCAAAAGAAAAAAAAAGGGGGCACGGTTTTGAGGGAGAAAAAAAAGGATTTCCAAAAGAAAAAAAAAAGGGATAAGAGAGAGAAAAGAGGGGAAGAAACGTGAGAGTGAGAGGGCACGGTTTTGGGGAGGTAGAGAGGATATTCCAAAAGAGAAAAAAAAGGGAGAAGAGAGAGAAAAGAGGGAATGAAACGTGAGAGAGTAGAGAGGGCACGGTTTTGGAGAGGTTGAGGGGATTTTTCCAAAAGAGAAAAAAAAGGGAAAAAAAAAAAAAACATGAAAAGCTTAGGTTTGGGAGAAGGCTCACATTTTTTTTTTGGGAGAAAAAGAGAAAGAAGCATGAAGAAGAAGAAAAAGAAAAAAAGGTATGCATTCGTACCTAAAACCGATCATCACCGCTGTTGTACCTTTCATCCCTCCATCATTCATCATCAACTCCCTCACCCCACATACACCCCACCGAATCCCAACACCCCAATCCGTTCTCGAGCCTTGGTTTGGTTTCAAGTCAATCCTCTTTGGTATCTCCCTGTAGTTTTCAATCCACCAACTAGAGTAAAGCTATTCTGTGACTGGAGTTGCTTAGAGAGTCACCATGAAAAGAAATTGACATTTGTAGAGATCCATGGTTCATGATATTGTTGTACGGTTTGGGACTATGATGCGGACAAAGGTGCTCAAGTTACTAAGAAATTGTTGTCGTGACATGGTTCAGCATGGGACAAAGTATGAGCATGAGTTTTGATAAGGTATATCATTGTCTTCTATGACATTTGTAGAGATCCATGGTTCATGATATTGTTGTACGGTTTGGGACTATGATGCGGACAAAGGTGCTCAAGTTACTAAGAAATTGTTGTCGTGACATGGTTCAGCATGGGACAAAGTATGAGCATGAGTTTTGATAAGGTATATCATTGTTATATCCCTTGTTGTTGTTGGTCCCATATTGCTTGTCAAACACGGTTTAAGTTGTAGTGCTTTTTTTTCTCTTTGTTCGTTTTATTGGCTTCAACAAGGAGGCATGTTTAAGCAATAAGTGATGAGAGAGAGCTAGTGAATGAAAGAAATAAAGAGAGAGAGAGTGCAAGGGTCTGATTCGGTTAAGAGAGAAAGAGAGGGAGAGTTGAGAGAGAGTGAGTGGAATGTTGTTTTTATTAGTTTGTTTAGCTTCAACTCATATGAGAGAGAATGAGTGGATGTTGTTGAGTGGAGTATTTTTGTTTATTTTAATTTTCTAATTTCAGCAAACATGAGAGAGATGAGTTTTATATTATCTTTTTGCATGCAATACATGATAGAGATGTTTATTTATATTTGGATTCTTTGGTTTTCATGCATATAATACATGAGAGTGGGTGGTGAGGTTTAATTATATTTTTTGATTCTCATGTGAAAGAGAGAAAAAGGGAGAGAGAGAATAAAGAGGAGAAAAGAGAAAAAAAAGAAAAAAAAAAAAGGATAGAAAGATGGGAAATCCGACATGAGGGAAAGAGAAAAAAAAACTTAATAGAAAGACAGAAACAACCAACTTAATTGTTTTTGGAATGCTACACATGTTTATTGCCATATTTGATGCTCACATTGCTCACATGCCATACTTGGAATGCTTTCACATGTTATCTTTGGGTCCTTACATGATTCTTGTTGTTTTGGAATGCTACACATGCTTATTGCCATATTTGTCGCATTACACATGCTCACATGCCATATTGGATGATTATTGCCATGTTTGGATGCACACTTACCATGTTCGTATTGATTCACATGCTCACTTGCCATCTTTGACTGATTTGTTGCTAAATTTGAATATATTTCCAACATGCTATATTTGGATGCTTACACTGCTATATTTGGAATACTACCATTGATATAGTTGGAATATTTTCATTTGCCATATTTGTCTTGGAAAGAGAAAAAATAAAAAAATAGCAATTAGGGCAACATACACCCTGAAATAGAAAGAATTGAACAATTAGGGTAGGAAACCCTAAGATGGAAAGAAAACAATAATTAGGGAAAGTGAAACCCTAAAAATAAAAAATAGCAATTAGGGCAAAATAAACCCTAGAATAAAGAGAATAATTAGGGTATGAAACCCTAAAAAATGAAAATCACAATGAAAAGGGATAGGAAACCCTAAAAAAACCTAAGAATGGAAACAATAAAAATGGTAGGAATTTAGGTCTCATCCCTAGATCCTATTAACAAAAATAGAAAGAATTTGGTACACATCCCAAATAAAAATGGTAGGAATTTAGGTCTCATCCCTAGATCCTATTGATAAAAATAGAAAGAATTTGGTACACATCCCAAATAAAAATGGTAGGAATTTAGGTCTCATTCCTAGATCCTATTAACAAAAATAGAAAGAATTTGGTACACATCCCAAATAAAAATGGTAGGAATTTAGGTCTCATTCCTAGATCCTATTGACAAAATTGGAAGGATTTGGTACACATTCCAAATCTAATTCTCTCACAAATTTTGAACTACGTTGTACCTGATTTCTAGGGAAAACCCTAGAATACGTAGGCAATTTGGGAATCCCAAATACGGTACAAAGCCACCCATCAACCATACATCCAGCATAAACTTCAACTTGAACAAAAAAAATCTAATTGAAGCAAATGCATAAATCACTTCCATAATCTTTAATCACACAACCCATTTTCGAACTACGTTTTTGGACTTGATTTCCAGGATTGGAATACGTAGGCAGTTTGAGATGTCTTACACATCTCAGATTCAGTCCAGGACCGAACCATCTTTGGTCCGGTTCACTGTATAATATTGTACATTACATTTGCTTGTTTATTTGCTTTAAAACATGATTGGCTGAACCCTAGGTTAGAATAACTTAGCAACTTGGTTTAGGACATCCCCCATTGAACCCTAGTCATCCAGTTGACCAAGCACAATCAAAATTAGAATTTAAGGAAAGTTTAGGAGGCCGATATTGATCGGGCGGTTTGGGTGCCTAACACCTTCCCATAATCGTACCCTGAATACTTACCTGATCTCTTGTAGACCAAAGAATCGATACATTGGGTCACGAGTCAATAGAAGTCTTACCTTTGGGTGAGCCTACATTTTTAGAGGTCCTAGACCTTAATCTAGGTGGCGACTCCAACAGATTCAATCGATCTTCATCGATATGGGATACACATTTATATCCCGAGGAGGATCACATAGATTTTCCATTGTCCTCACACAAGTATGTGAACAAACTTTCAAAGATGGCAGTGCCCATTACAGATAGTCACTTGGTATGGCAGATTATGGAATTTCTCCCTGCTAGTTTTGACAACCTCAGAACATCCTTCAATGTCAATAGTCTGAAATGGACTATAGAAGAAATGACTAGCATTCTTGTTTAAGAGGAAGAGAAAAAGAAGAAGAAAGGACACTCAGTTTAGTTGACTGTGCATAAGGGTAATAAAAATACCCAGAAGGCAGATTTGAAGGGAAAGAAGGTAAAAAGGAAAATCTGGTAAATCTAAGTGGACTAATCATTTCTACAAACCCAAGAATAAAAACCTCAAAAGGAATGGTCAGAGTTCTTCAAAATTTCAAGGGAAATGCAATTACTGCAAGAAAGTAGGACATAAGAAATCTGAGAATTACAAGTTATTATAAGTTACAGAACAACATAGAGAAGAATACAGCTCAACTAGTCACTCAACTTTAGGACTTGATCATAGGTACCCCTTTAGCCCTAGGCTATTCTGAATTTAATTTGGTTGATGTTTCTCCCACTTCTTGGTGGTTTGATATTAGCGCTAGTATTCATATTACTAATTTTGTGCAGGATCTAAGAAACAAGACGAGACCAAGTCATAGGGAGCTGCACATTTACGTAGGGAATGGAGAGGAGATTCAAGTAGATTGTGTAGGAGTAGTATATTTAGTTTTGTATTTTGGTTTTGTTTTGGAATTAGACAATGTGGTTTGTGTTTCATCACTTAGATGGAAACTTACTTATGTTTCAAGGTTAGATTATAAAGGCTATGTTTTCAACATTGCTAATAATTAAATGATCTGTTATTATGGATCAAAATTGATTAGTTCAGTTTCATTGTCTGATGGTCTTTATAAACTTGAATTATGTGCTACTCCCACTCCTACAATTCATTCCTCTACTATAAATGTGGCTTTAGGTTATAAAAGTTCATTGTCAAATGAAAACTCCTCTATGTTGTGGCATAGACGTTTAAGGCATATTTCTAAATCTAAAATGGAACATCTAATCAAGGATAAAATCCTGCATAAGGTTGATTTTTCTGACTTTGGGACATGCATCAATTGTATCAAAGGGAAACTTACTAGAGCTAGAGGTAAAGGGGCATTCCGAAAGAAAAAAGTATTAGGCCTAGTTCATATTGATATTCGTGGTCCCTTTACTTCTATAGCAATGGGAGGATTTCGCTACTTCATTTACTTCATTGATGATCAGTCTCATTATAGATATGTATATCTGATTCAAGAGAAGTTTGAATCTCTTGAGGCCTTTAGAATTTTTAAGGCTGAAGTTGAATTAAAAATGAGAAAGAAGATAAAGGCAGTGAGATCTGATCGAGGCGGAGAGTACTATGGTAGGTACAATGAAACTAGTTGTAACCCTGGACCATTTGCAAAGTACTTATAGGACTATGGCATTAATGCTCAGTACACTATGCCAGGTAGCCTAGAACAGAATGATATCGCTGAAAGGCAAAATCATACTCTTATAGATATGGTGAGAAGTATGGTAAGTAAGTTTATCTTACTAGACTTCTTATGGGGGGAAGCATTAAAGACTACAATATATATCTTGAATAAAGTGTCAAGTAAGTCAGTTCCAAAGACTCCTCATGAGTTGTGGAATGGTAGAAAATCAAGTATTCATCATCTTTATGTTTGGGGATTCGCAGCGAAGGTGAGACCCTATAATTCTCAGATAAAGAAACTTGATCCCATGACCATAAGTAGTCATTTCATTGGTTACCCAGAGAGGTCAAAGGGATTTAGATTTTACTGTCCATCTCATTCTACCAGAGTTATTGAGTCTAAGCGAGCTGTTTTCTTTGAGGATGACATATGCTTTCAGACTTTTCAGCCTCGTATTTTTACTTTTGAGGAGGAACGGATTGTAGTTTCAATTCCTAGTCTCCCATTATCGTCTTCTAATTATACACCTGTTGAGCAGGTGACTGTGCCTGTTCCTACTCAGGAACATGTGGAGCCTATAGATATTATCCCTGTAGCTCCTGTTGCTAATCTCTCTCCTGATGAGCCAGTAGTCAATATTCCTCCTTTGAAGAGGTTGTAGTGAACTCGAAAGTCCACCATCCCTAGTAACTTTGTAATATATCTACGGGAGCATGAGTATGACATTGGAGCTAAGACAGATCATGTTTCTTTTCAACAAGCTATTGATATTACACATTATTTTCAATGGATGGATGCCATATATGATGAGTTGGAATCCATGAAAACCAATGTGGTTTAGGACTTAATTGAATTGCCCAAGGGTTTCAATCCAATTGGTTGTAAGTGGGTGTTTCAGACCTAAAGGGATGCTAAAGGAGAGATTAAGCGCAATAAAGCCAGACTCGTAGCAAAAGGCTTCAGTCAGAAAAAGGTATATATTGCAAAGAAACTTTCTCTCTAGTATCTACCAAGGACTCTTTTAGGATCATTATGGCATTGGTTACACAGTTTGACTTGGAGCCACATTAGATGGATATGAAGACTGTGTTTCTTAATGGAGTCTTGGAAGAGGAAATATATATGTTACAACGTCCTGGTTTCATGACAGTTGACAATGAAAATATGGTATGTAGACTCAAAAAGGTCTATTTATGGCTTGAAACTATCTCCTAGACAATGGTACTTGAGGTTTGACCAAGTTGTTACCTCTCTTGGGTTTAAAGAAAATATTATTGATCAGTGTATATACCTCAAGATAAGTGGGAGTAGATTTTCTTCTTAGTTCTCTATGTGGATGATATTCTTCTAGCCAGTAATGATAAAGGTATGCTACATGAAACAGAGATTGTTGTCTAGCCACTTTTATATGAAGGATCTTGGTAAGGCATCTTATGTTTTGGGGATAAAGATTCTTCATAACAGGTCATGTGGTGTTTTTGGCTTGTCATAAAGAACATATATTGATAAAGTATTGTAGAGGTTTAACATTAGTAATTATGCCTCCTCGAAGACTTCTGTTACAAAGGGTGATAAACTCACCAAGTCTAATTGTCCAAAGAATGAAATTGAAAGAGCCCAGATGAAAGACATACCATATGCTTTTGTTGTTGGTAATTTCATGTATGCTCAGGTTTGTACTTGACCTGACATCGCGTTTGCTATCAGTGTGCTTGGACGATTCCAACGTAATCCAGGTTGGACTCAATGGGTGGCAGTAAAAAAGGTCATGAGGTATCTTAAGGGCACTAGAGACCTTATGCTTATCTTCAGACAGACTGATACTCTTGAGGTGATTGGATATTCAGATTCTAATTATGCTAGATGTCCAGATGATTTAAAGTCAACGTCAGGTTTTGTTTTCATGATGGCTGGTGGCCAGTATCATGTAAGAGTGTGAAGCTGACGATTACTACTTCTTTTACTATGCACGCAGAGTATGTGGCATGTTATGAAGCCACAGTTTAGACTCTTTGGTTGAGAGATTTCATTTCAGGTCTTTAGATGGTTGATTCCATAGCCAGACCGCTGAAGTTGTATTGTGATAACTCTACTGCAGTGCAGTTTTCTCAGAGTAACAAGAGTACTTTTGGTTTAAAGCACATTGATATAAAATATCTCTTTATTAAGGAGAAGTTCTGACCATCTGTGATCTCTCTTGAACAAATCGCTACAAAGGTCATGATTGCTAATCCACTAACAAAAGCTTTGGCTCCAAATGTTTTTCAAGAGCATGTTGATCGCATGGGATTAGTTAAATCTCTAGATGTATTTTGTTAGTGGGAGTACATTTTATAGACATAGACAGTGTTTATTACTTTTGAATAAATATTATTGTGTGCTTTTATTCTTCATTATTTGTACATGTACATATTTTGCTTTGAATGATAATAAAGGCAAGCCTTGAGTGAGAGTAAAGGCAGACCTTGAATGATAGTAGAGGTAGTTTGATATGTTACCTTCTTAGAGGCTGTATTTATAGGTATACACATCTAATAGAGTTACTCAGTTTGAGGACTTAGGCTAGTGTAATGGGATTTACAGATCCAATCCTATGATACTTTACTGTGAGGTATTTATAGTGTGCTTCTATATAAAGAAGCTATTTCGATGGTTCTAGTGGCAGTTTGCCATGTTAAGAATGATTTCGGTGAGCTCCAAATGATGGAGTAGCTAATGACTTTAATTGAAAGTCTAGACTAATTTGGATTTGACATGTTCGATGATCGAGACATGCAACTTCCATACTATGAAGACAATGGGAGATGATCCTCTTTGGGATAAAATGTATCAATGAAGATCAATATTTTGTTGGAGTCACCACCTAGATTAAGGTGTAGGACTTCTAAAAATATAGTCTCACCCTAAGGTAAGACTTCTATTGACTCATGACCTAATGTATCAGTTCTTTGGTCTGCAAGAGATCGGGTAAGTATTCAAGGTACGGTTATGGGAAGGTGTTAGGCACTTAAATTGTCCGATCAAGATCGGCCTCCTAAACTTTTCTTAAACTCTAATTTTGACTGTGCTTGGTCAACTGGATGACTAGGGTTCAATGGGAGAGTCCTAAACCAAGTTGCTAAGTTATTCTAACCTATGGTTCAGCCAAACAAGTTTTAAAGCAAATAAATAAACAATCTAATGTACAGTGAACCGAACTAAATGATGGTTCGGTCTTGGACTAAATCTAAGACGTCCATCTCAAACTGCCTACGTATTTCAATCCCTGGAAATCAAGTCCAAAAATATAGTTCGAAATGAGTTTTGTGATTAAAGATTATGGAAGTGGTTTATGTATGTGCTTCAATTAGATTCTTTGTTCAAGTTAAAGTTTATGCTGAATGAATGGTTGATGGATGGCTTTGTATCGCATTTGGGAGTCCCAAAGTGCCTACGTATTCTAGGGTTTGCCCTAGAAATCAGGTACGACGTAGTTCAAAATGTGAAATTTGTGTGCTAAGGTTTCTAAGGGTATCCTTGCCCTGTCAAGGTTTCTAAGGAATTCCTTGCCCTGTTAAGGTTTCTAAGGGGTTCCTTGCCCTATTAAGGTTTCTAAGGGGTTCCTTGCCCTGTAAAGGTTTCTAAGGGGTTCCTTGCCCTATCAAAGTTTCTAAGGGGTTCCTTGCCCTCTTAAGGTTTCTAAGGGGTTCCTTGCCCTGTTAAGGTTTCTAAGGGGTTCCTTGCCCTATTAAGGTTTCTAAGGGATTCCTTGCCTTATTTGTTCATCTCTTTCCACTTTATTTTAGGGTTTATCTTGCCCTAATTATTCATTTCTTCCATTCTAGGGTTTATCTTGCCCTAAACTGTTCTTTTCATTGTAGGATTTATCTTGCCCTAATTTGTTCAATTCATTCTAGGGTTTATCTTGCCCTAATCTGTTCTTTCCATTTTTAGGGCTTATCTTGCCCTAATTGTTCTTTTCTTCCATTCTAGGGTTTATCTTGCCCTATCGTTCTTTCCATTTTAGGGTTTATCTTACCTTAATTGTTCTTTCCATTCTAGGGTTTATCTTGCCCTATCATTCTTTCCATTTAGGGTTTATCTTACCCTAATTGTTCTTTCCATTTTTACGATTTCCTACCCTAATTGTTCTTTCCATTTTTAGTGTTTTCTACCCTAATTATTGTTTTTTCTAGTTTCTTTTCACTCCAAACATGACAATAGCAACGGCAATAGCAAATAGATTTAATATGGCAGCATACACAAATATAACAGTGTAAACAGTCCAAATATAGCAATGTGCTCAAATGTAGCAAAGTAAACAATCCAAACATGGCAAGCTTGTGAGAGTATGCATCTAAACATAGCAGTGAGCATCCAAATATAGCATGTGAGTAATCCAACGGTTCCTATTTGATTAAATATTATATCAACATGATCATAAATAGAATTAATGGATTAGATTCAATCAACACATCATACGCACATGACCATAGTTAAAAAAATTGATGAATCACATTAAATCAACAACTACATACATGCAATCATAATTAAAAATTGATGAACCACATTAGATTAACCACACTGTATGTATATAATCTTGATTAAATACGGATCAGATTTGGGAGGGAGTTGAGATGGAAGGGCCAATACGAGGAGGTGTTGTTGGTTTTGATAGAGGGTTAGGTTGAGGACAGTTTAGTGTAGTATAGCTAGGTAGTCAACGTATGTTAACTACAGGTGGAGAGGATAATGTGAGATGAGATGAAGACTTGGTTGATGGCTGGGTTCAGCAGTAGCTTGGTTGTAAGTTGGTTAACGGGTGTGGACAGATTGGTCTTCAAGTATGATCAGGTTTGGTTATGAGGTGGTGCCATGTGGTTACAGTAGGTTTTGTGGAAGGGATAATAGGTGGTTTTGAGGTGAGGTGTAGGTAGGTGCAATGGTTAGTGGTGCAGGATATTATGGGCAGCAAGTCATGGGAGGATCAATGGGTGCTGTGATGGATGCTATAAGTTAGTGGTGTGAGTAGCAGATGTCGGGTGAGAGTTGTTGTCGATGGAATCTGTAAAGGGAAAACAGACAGTATGGAACTCCTAATAAGACTCAAGAGCTCCTTCAAAAGGGGGTTCCTGAGGTGTGATTAGTTGAATACATTCCCTATGACTCCAAGAACATGCATTAGTCATAACTAGCAGATAAAATAGTGGTAAAAGAGAAAGAGGGAAGATGCCACCCAAAGAGACGAAGCTTTGTTCTTGAATACTTTCTCGTTGTCTTTGCCCTTTCCGGGTTACATATATATATACTCTACAGATCATGAACCTTTCCTTTTTAGGCCAGCTGGCTCCTGACAGCCACCGTTTGTGATTTAACTATTTAGGATATAGTAGGCTAGTAGACCTACGACCCCCTAGAACGGACCATTACATCATGTCAGCCACCTTTTGACCCCTTAGAATGGACCATTACATCATGTTAGCCACCTTTCGACCCCTTCGGATTACTTTTCGACCCCCTTAGTGGGCTAGGTTTTTTGGGGCCCCCAAACATTGTCCCTGTCATGGTTCTTTTTCTAAGTAATATTTCACCTTTTCGTCGATTCGAATTGAAATCTTTTGAATTGGCGGGTCAGATCAGTGTATTTTGTATTAATGGTTGTTGTCGGCATTTATGGCCATTAATGGCGATCCATTAATGACCCAGCTACTCCTGTCTATTCATTACATCCTGTCTGTGTCAGACCAGGGGGTCGAACTTAGGCATCTTTTAATATTTACCATAATACCTTTCTTTTCAGCATCCTGGATGGACGCCACGTGGTTGTTTTTTGCGATTCTCTTTTTGCAGTTGGATTGGCTTGTAGCTAATATTTTCCCCCAACAAGAGTGATGAGGGGTGTGTGGTTCGGAAATGGTCACAGGTGGTCGGAGATAGTGAAGATTGTATTGCAGGTGGGTAGGTCGCTGGTTGGGAGGTTTGTAGCAGGTTTGATGGTGGAGGTTTTTCGGTTGGACAGATGGTTTGGTTTCTCGGTTTGCATGGATGCTGGGTTTTGAGATGTGGTTTGGGTAGGTATTGGGTGCGGTTTTAGGTCGAGTGATGGTGGGATTAGGGATAATTGATGTTGGGGTGTCGATCACAGGTGCTATTGGGTTTATGGCAAGGTGGACAGAAGATCACATGACAGGTGGGGTAGTGATCAGGCAGTGGTAGCAGGGATTATGCATGGAAGGTGAGTTGTGAGAGTAATGTGTAGGTGTGGTGGAGTGAGCACAAAATACACAAGGAAAGGAAAGAAAAAAAAAAGAAGGAAAGAAAGCAGAGTTTACCAAACGCTGCTGCTGCTACTTCTTCTTCTTCATCTTCTCTTCTTCTTCATCTTCTCTTCTCTCTCTCGATCTCCTTGTCTTCCCTCCCATTCTCTGTCTAGCTCCTTCTCTCTCTCTCTCTCTCTCTCAGCCCTCTCTCTCTGAATGACCCTCTTCTCTCAATCTCCCTCTCTTTCTATCAGTCTCCCTCCTTCTCTTTTCTTTCTCTCTCTCTCTCTCTCGTCCCTCTCTCTTTGAATCGCCCTCCCTTTTCTGATCTGGGTTTTTTTTTTCTGGCCGTCCCTCTCTTTTCTTTCTATTCCTTCCCCTGTCTGATTTCTCTAATTTCTCACCTCTGATTCTCTCTGATTTCTCTGATTCTCTCTGATTTCTCTAATTTTTATCACTTCTGATTCTCTCTAATTTCTCTAATTTCTCTCCCTTTCCTTAATCTCCGAGTTTCCTTTTTCTCCACTACTCCTTTGTTTCCTATTTCTTTCTTCCATCGGTTTCCCTCCCTTCTTTTCAGATTCCTCTCTTCGATTATCTATTTCTTTCTTTCCTTGAATCTCAGCTCTCACTTCTCTCAATCTTTTCTTCCTTTCGGATCTGATTTTTCCATCTCTTCTTTCCATCCCCTTTTTTTTTTCTTTTCCTTCTATCTTTCTTTCTTTCCCAATTTTCTTGTTTCAGATCATCCCCTTATTCTCCAGTTGTTTCCCAGAATCTCCATCCTCGATTTCCAATTTCTTTCCTTTCTCTTTATCACTCTCTTTCCCTTCTTACTTGTTCTCTATTCGGTCTTCCAATTCTTTCTTCTTCTTTTTTTCTTCTTTTTTTCTTTTAATCGGATCTTCTCCCTTCTTGCTTGCTCTTTATTCAGTCATCCAATTCTTTCCTTCTCTTTTTTTTTTCCATTAGAGTTCCCTACCCTCGGATTCCTTTTCTAATTCTCATGGCTGAGTTTCTTTTATTTTCTCCTATTCATTTCTCTCGGCCCTCCCCCTCCCTTAATTCTCTCAATTTTTGGGTGTGGCATACACATATAAACATAATAACAATATATTATATAATATATATCAATATATATAATGTCCTTTGATTTCACCTATTTCGGCCTGTGCTTTATAAATTGCTTCGGCACAAAATAAGAAATGACGAATGATTTTTCTTTTTTTTTTCTCGAACGACCTTCAACAAAAGGGTACCTGTACCCGAAACCGACATAAGTGGGTAGGTAGAGAATACCTAGGGGTGTGAAAACAAAAAAGAAAAAGTTTGTGACGCTGAAATGGACCCCCGATAGATAATATGTATATACATATACATAATGCACATATCAATAGATATATATATATATATATATATATATATATATATATATATATATATATATATATATATATATATATATATATATATATATATATATATATATATATATATATATATATATATATATATATATATATATATATATATATATATATATATATATATATATATATATATAATACAATATATATTCCATATAATGGCACTATGCATATGGGATGAACTGGTTCGGTCCCAATTGGTCTGAGTTACACTAAATGGACTTGCTCGGATTGAGTAGACAAGACTGACTTATGTAGACTGGGTTGGGCCAAGATTGGCTTTCTCTCTCTTTATCATTTCATGAGCCATTCTGGCTGCAATTCTACATGGAATCTTCTAACGACCCTTGTCCTAGATTTTCTACGTCCACTTTGTAGAGCACATAAAATAAAGAATAGTGATGCTTGGATCACTTGATTCGGATGTAGGATGGCCGAGATATGAAGAATGGAAGTTATATTGATAATTCTGCATGAAAGCTTGCATGGGACTCACCGATGGCCTCTGCCCCGGATTCTTTACATCCATTTTGAAGAGGACTGAGAACGAAACACAATGACGTTGGAATCACTTGATTCAAATGTAGGACGACCAAGATATGATGATTGAAGTTTGACGATAATCCATGCATGCAACTTGCGACAATTGTGTAAAAGCCCCTGCATTTTCAAATCGACTAAAACTGCAATATCTTCCTCGTTTGATGTCAGAATTGAATGATTCTAGTCCCCTTTTGAAGATAATTCTGACCTATGCATCCATGCAGATTTCAGCCTGTGGCCTTGCTTTGGGACACACCAGAAACTACCTCGAGGTTGCAGTAAAAAATCTAAACTTTTGCTTACCTCTCTTCCTTTGTTGTCTACACACCAAGAAGACTCTGCTTAGTTAGGAAAGGCAAAAATGGGGTTCTTACACATACCCCAGCTTTTACATTATTTATTGCCTAAAAGCGAGTAAGGGTGCAAGCACTTTGACATGCAGTGTCCCATGTTGACTTAAGACGTGATGACACTCACAATTAGGTATTTATGTCCTTACTTGGTCCCAAGGGTGGTTTGGTTAAGGTGAGTTACTTTCAATACTTCCTATATGTATATGTGATCACAATATTTTCTAATCCATGGTTGAAGCAATGTACTGATGGAGTCCAAGTGGGGAAATGTAATGTTTTCATCATGTATGAACACGCACCAGACATTGTGTGGGTAGGATTAGTGGAAGAGTGTTGAATGGACGGCTATAATTGGATGGTACCCTTTATGGGAGGGTTCCAATTAATCCACCTTAATGTGTAATAGCTTGGGACCTTTTGGTAATTTGGCCCAATTATGGGAGGACTAAATTACACTTCTTAACAGGGTTGGTTCCTACTCCTGTCTTTATATAGATAGTCAATTCCCATTCCTGGATATCATTCAACATATACTAAGGGAGCAGACAATACTGACGAATAGAGATTGATTGACTGTGGGCTGGAAGCTTAAAGCTTATAGTGGAATCTCTCCTGTAAACAATATGGATCCAGGTATGTCTGATAATTATTTTGATTCATCTCTACACTAAAATTATTCCAGGTCTATCATGTAAGTTAGACTCTCACTAAGCAACCAACTATATAATTAATTAAGCCCATATATATCTTACATTCTCCTACTTATACTACATTAATTATAAAGTCACGCCCTTTTTCTCTCTCGTCAATGGTAGGGTTCCCAATTCTCTCATTATGCTCTGAGCTTCCCAGTTTCATAGTCATGAAGTCTATTTATGATTAGTTCTATAACAAGATCCACTACTTAAGACTCCAAAATTATATGAGATAGTCGATTGTCCTTAATTTGTTTCCTTTCCGCTATTTGTCATCTTTTCTCTTTCCACTATTTGGCGTGTTTTCCTTGTCTTGGTGCTTAGGTTTTTCCTAAAGTTTGCCCTATCCCTCTCCAACGCTACTGGTTTTTTATTCTGCCGGTAGTTTCTTCCGTTGTTTCAAGTTCAATGGAGTGTGAGGCTACGACATCAGAAGCCAACAAGGGGCCTTCGTGGTCTCTTTCATCTGTGGTTTCTCCTACTTTGTGCCCTGAGGATGATTTAGCGGATGTTTTTGTGGTACCAAAGGAGGAAGATCCTTCACTTGTTTTTCCTCTTCATTTGACTCTTATTGGGAAAGTTATTTAAGCACAAGTTTATCAGTGACAAGCAATCATAGACGGCCTCCCTACCGCTTGGAACATAAAGTTTGGTGTGCATGTTTCAATTTATGCCTTGGACATTTATGTTTTTCAATTTGTGCATGAAGTAGATCTTATAAATGATTTAACTGAATCTCCTTGGTCTGTAGCTGGCAATCTTATTATACTAGAAAGATGGAATGAGGAGCGCTCATGGAGGTTCAATTCTTTTCATATATGGGTGCAATTTCATGGAATACCTTCTGAACTTTTGATGGATATCATGGTATCTAAACTCGTTGCTAAAGTTGGTGTGCCTTCTCATATTATGCTTATGGAAGGGATGGCTTATGGGAAGAAGGTTTGCTTTCTTCAAGCTCGAATCAACTGGACACTGTCCACCCCTCTGCAGCTATCTTTTGTTATTAAAAGGAAAATGGATCAGGTTGTTTTACTTAAATATGAGAGAATCCCTCTTTTCTATTTAGTTTTTTTTGGGCTTGTAGGGCATGATCAAGAGCATTGTGACCTTTATTATGAGGAGTGTCGTTGTCATTTCTCGTCACATTGTTTTCATCTGCACTCTCATTGTCCAGACATGTCGAAATGTAAGTTTTCGTTGGATATGAAGGCTGTTGCTCCACCTAAGAAGTTTCTTGAGAATGCTCGTTCTTTTCCGATGACTATTCCTTCGCCTTCTCCAGTGTCTTCCGCTATGCTGGGTTCCCTAGATGATTTTCCATTACTGTGGGTTTCTGAAAATCTGCCAGTGGTTTTGCAAGCTACCCTAGGACCTACTTCTCCCATTTCTTCAAGGTCTACTTCTGTAGTCCAGCCAGATTGTTCTAGAAGTGATACAGCTGGCTTTTGTAACCAGTTTTCCTCACACACGTCTCCAAGCCCATGTGATATCTCTGACAGTGGGATAAAATTGGAACTTGGAGTCCCTTTGGATTGAAATCGTCTCCTCCCTGTACTTCAGGGAGGAGGGAGACGCCCCCGTAGGATGGTCAACACGTGCCTCTCGGAAAAATCCGAGCCCCACGTCCGAGCCGACACCCAACAGACAAGTCGAGCCGACAAGGGCGTCGGCTCAGACGTGGGGCTCGGATTTTTCTGAGAGCCATGTGTCAGACATCCAATGGGGCGTCTCCCTCCTCCCCTGAAGTACGGGAGGAGACGATTCGGATCCAGTCCCTTTAGTCTCTTGAACGAATAAGCCCCCTCTCTCTCTCTCTCTCTCTCTCTTAACATGGCTTCATTTTAGCCACTTTCTGGTTGTTTGTCAACTAAAGCACCCTCGGCTCATTTCTCAGTCTCTCAACAACTTTTATTAATGAATATTTGGCACACAATCCTTATCTTGCATTCCCCATTCTTACCTTACACCTAAAATGTCAGATTTGTGCTTATCTTTTTTTAATATTACATTACTTTCTACTTTTAATATGGGCCCAACTTGCTTACCCATCTCACCGGGCCTTGTTCTCCATCTGAGGCCCATTTTTTCTGTTGACCATTTTACCCATATCTTTAACCCAAGCCCTTCTGGGGCTTCATCTTTGCCCAACTCCTCTTTACTTCCTAGTTATGTGTTTCTGGCTTTTCATACTCTTTCTATATCTTCTCGAACTTCTATGGGGGCTCCATCGACCAAACGTCCTCATCATAATACTGAGCAGGACGATGATGACGCTATTGAAGGTGGTTATTTTTCAACATTTAGACCCATGGTGGCTGGGGAGGAACAGCCCCACGGGGAGCTATGAAGGTGCTTAGTTGGAATTGTCAAGGTCTGGGGAGTCCCTTGACAATTCGAGCTTTATTTAATCTCCTTCGCACTGATCAACCTGACCTTGTTTTTCATTGGAAACTCGCATAAAGTTGGATAAACTTATATCCTTGTTTCATTGGCCAAAGTTTGGTAATTCCTTTTGTATTGCTCTAATGAATACGGCAGGTGGGCTGGGTCTTTTATGGCAAAATCATACTCATCTAGAAGTTTTTCAGTCCTCTCACCGTTTTATTGATTGTAGGGTGTCTCTATCTTCTTCAATGAAATTTTATCTTTCTTGTACTTATGGGGATATCAGAGCTCAACGTTACAAACTTTGGCAAAAAAATTTCTAGTTTTGGGGCCCTTCGTCAAGATCCCTGACTTTGCTTAGGTGATTTTAACTCTTATTTATCTTGGCAGGAAAAGCTTGGGGAAAGCAGTGTGTGCAGTCGTGATTGTTTTCACTTTTGACATTTCATGAATGACTGTCAGTTTCTTGAGATTCCTTTTCAAGGGCCAGTTTATACTTGGACTAACAAGCGCAAAGGCCAAGCCCATATTCGGATAAAGCTTGATCAGATGTTAGCTAATGCTTCTTGGTGGACCTCGTTTACATCTGCTCTGGCTTTTGTTCGGCCGGCATATCGTTCTGACCACAATCCATTGTTGCTTGACACAATCGACAGGGTAAGTCGGGGGCCGCACCCTTTTCACTTTGAATGGATGTGGACTAGACATTCCGACTATGCTCAGATGGTGGAGAAAGACTAGAAGCTTTACTGGCTTTGCTGCCACTGTTTTTGCTAAAGAAATTGGGTTGTACTCAATCGGAATTTCAGGTTTGAAATAAGCAAGTTTTTGGCAACATTCAATCTAATATATCTCGCCTGAAAAATCAATTGCTTGCTTTGCAGACTAAACCTGCTGCTGATCTTTCCCAAGCACAAGAAGATGACATTATTAGGAGACTGGAGGAGGAATTTTTATGCGAAGAAATGATGTGGAAATAGAAGTCAAGACTTGACTGGCTTCGTTTAGGTGATGCAAACACTTTTTTTTTCGTGCCACTACCATTCAATGCCATCATCGCAATCGGGTCTTTCATCTTCAATTACCATCGGGAGTTTGTGTGAAACCTACATGCAAATTTTGGGGACAAAATTTCTTTTAAGGGTAGGGGAGTTGTAAGACCCGCACTCCATGAACCCGATGTAAACCTTGTTTCATGTCGTAACAGGTCTTCCAATCATCACTGGACCAGACGGGATGAGTAGATGACAACCAGGTATGAAATCGGACCAATCAGACCAATTCAGGTATGAAAAACCTCATACCGGTCGATGGTACCGGTCTATGGTACCGATCGATGGTCGACCGGTATAGCCTACGCAGCATGGATCTGGAAATGGATCTCTGCGGGTCCCACTTTCCAAATTTTAAACCGAAGGACTTTCCTAATGTTAGGAGGCTTCCTAAACCTAATCCTAGTCTATATAAGGACCCTTAAACCTCCCAAAACCTTTTCCATTGATCCTCACAAACCCTAGAAAGGAGAAAGAGGTTGAAGAAGGAGAATAAGCTAGGAATGAGAGGGAAGAGCCGCCAGTGCCGTTCGACAAAGAACAAGTTATAGCAAGTCAACGGTAAGTGCTCAAACCTTCCTCTACATTATAGGAGGGTTAGCTGTGATTGAATCAATACCATCTAAAGCAAGGTATTGATCTAAACCCTATTTTTCCATCAAACCCTAAATTAGTCGTAAACCCTAGATTCAAGTTCTAAGTTGAAGATCATCGAAACTAGGACTTGAATGGAGTTGGAAACAACTCTAACTCTATGTTCAGACCTAGAATGAATAGGAGAAACCCTAGAATCAATAAGGGGTGACCGATGAAGGCAAAAACCAGATGTATGGTCTCCCGGAGACATACCGGTCGCACCATATGTGACTGGTACATCGACCGGTACCTCTCGGGGACTGGTCTGTGGGGACCGGCCGACCATGCTGGTCACAGGTTTTCCCCACAGTGCTGCGACCGGTACCTGTGATCGGTCTGCTCTATGAAAAGTGTTTTTGACCTTGTTGGTCTTCCGACCAACGTAAACCCTAAGAGAACTATTCTAACTAAACCCTAATATAATGTAGGACCTTGTGATAGCACGTTTGGACCTTGTGACGCGGAGCGAACTATCAATCAAGCGTCAGGTAAGGGAATCGGACCTAAACCCTAATGATTTAATAAACAGTAAATCGTTGTTAATAACCATGATTTTATGGTATGATGTTTGTGCATACTCGCATGTCATCCTTTATTTTCAGTTATTATTATTGTTCATGCATACTCGCTATGCTAGGATGTGACTGTTAGGCATGTGATTATTTTCGTTGGTGTGTGGAATGGGAAGGACTGGAGGTCTGGGATCATTCCTCACACTAGCACCTTTCGTATCGTTCTGTCTTAGCATGCTTGGTACGGATAGGGTATCAGGGGGAGGAAGTGGCACTGTGGTCTCCGGCCTGGCCACTAGACTCTAGCTCTATCTCTATGCTGTAGGGAGTTGTGCTGGGATAGGGCCTACTGTGATGACATATAGGATTGGTTAGTTGTGAGCCCAGTTTGCAAGCCCTCGCCAATAGGGGCTTACGTGTTGATATGGGTAGAGTATCAGGGGAGGTGTTGGCAGTGTTTGATCCGGACGCCTTAGCTCTATCTCTATTCCATGGTAGGGTGCATGTGGGACGACAGTGGTGTTTGATCCATTGGGCGGCTTCATACACTCGTGTATAGAGGTGCGGTGGTCGCCAATTCTTTCTATAGCACATTGCAAACTTAAACCAGACCATAATGTGAATGTTACTCATGCATATGTTTGTTGCATTGTCTGATTGTCTTACTGAGCTAAGTTGTGAGCTCACCCTTGTATATATACATGTTTTTTTAGATGTTGATGTAGGTTATACAGTGGAGGATTACGTGGATGCTCCAGTGTATGGAGGCGTGGCTGCCCTGGACATGCAAGCAGGAGAGGACGAGCATGACACTTCATGCGAGTACCCTTTCTCCGTGTACCTTTAGGATTTGATTTTAATTTATTCTATTTATTTTCAGTTGGAAATACAGTGATGTGAGATATTTATTTAAGTTTTGAGAATTTGAATAATTGAATATTTTATTTAAATTTATCAATAGATTACTTAGTTCATTTTATTTAAAACTTCTGCTGTATTTATTATATTTTGATTGTGGTTATGTGTAATGATTTGTATGAGTGGACACGGTCTAATTGAGATCCTGGTGTGAACCGTTGGTTTAGTGACGGTTCACTCACACTTCTAGTTCAGCCGAAATTGGGGTGTGACAGTTTGGTCCCAATCGGATACAAAACTCTATGAGGCTTTTGTGCAACATTTTTGGTCTGCTTACTCTTCTGAACTAGTTCTTGATACTAATCTCCATGCAGCCTTACAATCGGTTACTCTAATAGTAACCTCTGGAATGAATTTTAAATTGTTGGTGGTGCCTACCTCTAATGAAATCCAAGCTGCCACGTTCTCCCTTACCCTTCTTAAATCATCGGGACTTGATGGCTTTCCCCCAATGTTTTTCCAACACTTCTGGTCCACAACAAGTGTGTTGGACTTTATGTTGTCACTGTTGGCAACTTGACAGATGTGACAGATTTGATGAGTATACAGTCATAGAAATGAGGAGAGAGAGTGTCTGTGCAGTGGCAAAGATGGAGCAACTTCGCATGTGTGTTCTACAGTGTTCTACATGTGTTTTAGATGACTTGCAGCGAGTTGAATTGTATTCTACACTGAGTTTGATGAGAGAGACTGACTATGGGCCCCATTGGTAGTGTAGCAGTGTTTCCATTGGTCTGGCAGTATTTCTAAAGTGTTGCGGCATCTTGAAGAATGAAATAAAGAAAGAAGATGTAGAGAGAGAAGGAGGAGAGAGAAAGAAGAGAGAGGATGAGGAGAGAGAAAATCAATGGGTGGGACCCACTGTGCCAAGGTGGCATGCCACCATGGCAGTCTGCCTGGTCGAGGGCCATGGCACCATAGGCAGCAACCACCACGTGGTCGAGGGCCATTCGTGGCACCACATGGCCAGCCATGGCACCACATGGCCAGCCATGACATGCCTGGCAGCAGCATGTCCTGCATACACAACATGGTGCCACAGCCGCAAGCCCACTGCCGCATGCCCCTAGCCGCTCCTCAGCATGCATTTCACCTGTTTGACAAAATTTCTAGAGAGAGAGTGAGAAAAAGGTTAGAGAGAGGACCTCTCGGACATAAAATCGAGGTACAGGGTATGTAAATGAAAACCTCGGTTACAGAGGTCATTAAGAAGTTTCTCAGGGGCAATTTGGTCCATCTAAAAGAAAAAAGATACGAAATCAGCAGCCCAGATTGAGCCTCGGAGCCGAGATCCACATCTGATGGCCCAGAAAAATGCGGGATCACGTATATATGAGTCGATAGCGTCAGATTCTATCGCGCGTCTTACCATTGGCCAGCTGCAAGTTTATAAGTTGATCCACGATGCATGAAGGACAAGCTATCATACGGTGTGACGCGCATGCGTGACTTCGGTGAGACGGATCCAGATCTAATAGCCTACGATTACTCCGAAGTTCACTGACACGATTGATGCAGATCCAACGGGTCATGTCTAATCCCACCTTTTTGAAGTTAATCCAGTAGCTACTATTAAAGATGCTTTGCACAGCCAATTAAAGATCGACAATGTAGCGGCAGCTCTGCTATGGAACGGCGCAGGTGTACATAATTGTTTAGAAAGATTTTCTTTCCTTATTTGTTACTGGTTGAACTTCATACTGCCATAACTTGGTCATCCGAGCTCCAAATCAGTTCGTTCAAGTTGCAGTTTCCATATTTTTTGCACCTCTATTCATTGGATGTCATTGGGAGTCGAAAAAACATTGAGAAAAATTGAAAAGAGTATTTTGAAGGCAGACAGAAGGTTTTCTAGGGTTTTGTGCCCTGTGGGAGTGATCAATCACCAACTACCTCTTCTCTGTGCATCAATGGAGTGCTAAATCTATGTAAGAGATCAGTAGAGCTTTTATGTTTACATTCATGGTGATTATGTATTGTGTGGAAGAGATTGGAAACCTGTGAGTGAGATGTGCTCTGTGAATCAATCTCTATCATCATTGAAGGCTGTTGGAGAGTTCCTGAGAGCAGTGTGAAGCTTTAGAGATATTGTTGGCAATTTGAAACAATTGTTTGTGAGATTTTTCAATTTCCTATCTATTTATGCTTTCAATTTATTGTATGCTAGCGTAGGTGCAAATTGTTGAATACCTAGCTAGTGGGGAAAAATTGTAAGCCAAATTTATAAGCCTAAAAAAATTATTATTTGCTTTCCGTGGGTGCGGATTAAGCGTGGTGTGTTCAATGGGTGCTGGATACTGGTTGTTAAGCCTGAATCTTCGCGTTGGTGCGCCCTCTCAGTTTTATACTGGGAAAACCTAGGGTTAATATCCTTGTCTTGTTAAAGACTAAAAGTTGAGTGTTGAGTAAATACGGAGCCTGTTGGGCATTACTCCATGGACTAGCCATCACACACTGTGTTGGTGAACCACGTAATATCCTTGTGTTGATTGTTTTATCTTTCTGATATATTTTGGAGTGCATGGAATGACTTGCAGGGTGGGTGTGCAAATTTGGTAAACGTGGCCACTGAGTGGTAGCGAGGTAGATTTGCATGCACTTATGTGTGTATGAAAAGTTAGGTCTCCATCAGCTCTGGACAGCAGTGAATAATTAGGAAAAATTTTCAGACACTGATTCACCCCCCCTCTCAGTGTCATATCAAGTTCATCAAAGTGTAGATATAATCCGGTTCATGGTGGGTTTCTTTTGCAATGGTAATCTTCCTCCATCCTTTAATCATACATATCTCTGTTTTATTCCCAAAGTATTATAACTAGAGAAACTGGATCACTTCAGGCCAATTAGTCTATGTAATGTTACCATGAAAATCATATCTTAAATTTTTGTTCTTTGATTAAAGGATATGCTGGGGGTGCTTATTGCCCCACAACAATCTACTTTTGTAGCTGAGTGCTACATCTCTGACAATGTGATCATGGCCCATGAGGCCTTTCACTGTATCAAGAAACAGAAAAAAACTAAGTTTCATTATCTGGCCTTAAAGTTAGACATGAAAAAGGCATATGATCATATGGAGTGGAGCTTCATTCATAGTGTCCTTCTAAGGTTTGGTTTTGCTCTATAATAGGTGACTATGGTTATGCACTGTGTTTCTTCTACACTTTAATTATCAATGGTGCTGAAAGATGCTCTTTTTGTCCTTTTAGAGGGATTAGGCAGGGTGATCCCCTTTCCCTGGCTTTATTTATATTGTGTGCTCATGCCTTTTCATGTTTGGTCAATCAAAGAGAATCTCAAGGGGAGGTGAAAGGTATTCGGACTATAGGTAGAGCATCCCCTTTGACCATCTGCTTTTCGCAGATGGTTGCATTTTGTTTCTTGCTGCAAAGTTACATAATATTACCCGGTTGAAAGATTGTTTAGATCTATATTGTGTGGCCTTGGGCCAACGAGTGAATCTACAAAAATCTTGCTTGATGTTTAGCCCTAACACTCCTATGAAATTTTGAAGATGGTTTCTAGGGTGTTCAAGATTCCATACGGTGATGGACCTGCTAAGTATCTTGGGTTGCCCACAGAATTTGGGATATCAAAGAAGTTTCAATTCAAAGATAATGTTCAAAGGTCTATCTCCAAGCTCCAACATTGGAAATCTTCTCTTTTGTCATAAGTTGGTAAGGAAATTAATTAAGTCGGCTGCTCTTCCTATGTACAATTATCTTAGTTCTCATTTTAAATTGCCAAAGTCTTAGCTTAATACTATTCGAAGTGCTGTTGCCAAATTTTTTTTGGAGCAATGGGGGAAATGCTAGACGGATTCATTAGATAGCTTGGGACTGTCTATATCTTTCTAAAGAAAGAGGAGGTCTTGGGCTTAGAGATCCTTATCTTCATAATCAAGCATTGCTAGCAAAATTGGCGTGGCGAGTCTGGAAGAACCTTGATCCTTTATGGGTGCGCACTCTCAAAGCCATCTATTTTCCTCATGCTGATTTCTTAACAGCTCCTGTCGGCAACAACCCCTCTTGGGTCTGGCAAAGCATCATTGAAGGGCGACAAGTCCTTCTTCAAGGCTTAGTGTGGAAGGTCGAAAGAGGTAATAGGATTCGTATCTAAGAGGATCAGTGGGTTCCAGATTATAAAGATAATAAAATTCATGCCGCGAAACCTACTTTAACTCCTGATTGATTCTTCCTCACACTCATGGAGATTGGATGTGCTTCCGACTTTGTTTTTACCTGCAGAAATGGAGGCCATTAAGAAGATTCCCCTTAGCCTTTATGCGGATGATGATCAGCTTTATTGGAATGGAACCAAGAATGGGATTTTCTCAATCAAAAGTGCATATCATATCCCTTCAAATGCTAAAGAATTTCAATTATTTTCTCTACCTTCTTCTTCGACAAATGCAGGTTGGCGTTCTATTCCCCAAGCTGTTTGGAATGCTATATGGTGGTGTAAAACTTTACCCAAGATTAAAGCGTTTCTATGGTGTTGCTGTGCTGAGGGCATTCAATCAAGTAAGGGGCTTTATTGCCGAAATTGTAAAGTGGATGATCTCTATCAACGATGTGGTGAGGTTATTGAAACTATCAATCATATCCTCCTTACCTGTCCATTTGCACGTTCAGCCTGGCTTGGGGCTCAAATGACTTTGGTGGTGCCACCTACACATGACTTGAAACTATATCAGTGGTTGCATAGGTTGATTTCCATTTCATATCATACTAAACAACAAGCTCAACAGGTTCTCTCTTTTGCAGCATTTCTGTGTTGGCGACTTTGGCTCTTTGTAATGCATTCTACTTTGAACAGAAGCATTCTTCTCCTATGGAAGTAATTCTCCACGCTGAAAAAGATTTTGCTGAATTTCAAGAGTTACTATCCACATCATCCTCTTTGGCCGCGAATATTTAAGGCAATCTTCCCTAACCTGCTGTCTGTTTCTTTCATCTCCTAATTTTTTTCAAGCTTAATTTTGATGCTGCCTGCCAATCAAATCTTTCCAAGAGTGGTGTGGGCTTCGTGATTCGTTCTTCTACGAGTGAGGTTCAGTTGGTAATCTCTCAGCCTCCTCCTTTTAAGTCTGTGGCCATTGGAGAGGCTTTGGGATTATGATTGGGGATTTCAGAAGCTATCAAAGCAGGTTACACTAATTTGCATATTGAGTTAGATAGTAGGGAAGTAGTCCAGTTAATTAATGGTACTCAAAGGGACGGGAATATTTATCTTACGTCTGTAATTAAGGATATTCAGTTGTTATTGGGATCAGGGGGCACCTTTTCTGTTTTGCATATTCCAAGGGCAGCTAACACTATACCTCATGCCTTGGCAAGGAGGGCCTTTACTTGTTCAGTGAAAGGAATCTGGCCGTATTCCACTCTGTGGCCTACTAAGCTTTGTATACAAGCTGCTGCGACTTCTCCTGGGTTTTTCATTGAATAGAAGTTTTTCTCACAAAAAGAATTATAAAGTCACCATTGGTCACTGTGGCCATGGAATCCATTTATATAAAAACTCATCATTTACTTTGATTTAGTCATCAAGCCTACCAATATCTAACAACAGCGAAAAATACATCTTAATATACGGTGTAAAACCTTTTGTCAGCTACATACAAAGGTCTATTTAATAACATGAATTGCTTTGAGATGCAAACATGAAAGTATAATCTTTCATGTGAGTCTTGAATTTTGATCAAATAACATTTTGATTCAATTTCCTTGAGCGAACTGCCATAATCTTTTGGTCAATACCGAACCTTAGCACACCACCATGAATTATGGCTAAATACTATCCCGTTCATTTGGTTAAATACCGCCTTATCAATGACATGGCAAATGAATGTGCAACCTAGCAATAAATAAATGGTGAATCAAAATAATCATGGTCTTAACAATGATGTTCAAAACAAATCAAGACTAATGAATAATCAAACATATATAAACAAAAGTCTCCCAAAAGATAATAAAATATTTCCCATTAACTAACGACATCAAAAGATTCAATAACACCCATCCTGTACATATGTCCATTAAAGATTCCCACTGACAAAGCTTTCATTAGAGGGTCTGCAATCATGTTGTCCATCGAAATATGCTCCATTGTGATGTCATTGGTGATGACCTTTTTTCTTACCAGCAAATATTTTAATTTTATGTGTTTAGAACCGTTGGAGTTCTTGTTATCCTTTGCAAAGAATACAATCGAACTATTATCACAGTAAATCATAATAGGTTTGGAAATAGAGTCAACAAACTTTAAGCCAGAAATAAAATTCTTTATCCAGATAGTTTGGCAAGCAAGTTAATATAAAGCCACAAACTCTGTTTACATAGTCGATGTAGCCAGAAGTATCTGTTTAGCACTCCTCCACAAGATGACGCCTCCTGTCATCATAAAAATATATCATGAAGTGGATTTTTACCATTAGTACAACCAGCAAAATCTGCATCAGAATATCTAACTACCTCAAGGGTACTACCACTACCATATGTAAGCATGTAGTCCTTGATCCTCCGCAAATACCTCATGACGTTCTTTACTGCTATCCAATGAGCAACACCAACATCACACTGAAAATACCAAGAATACTCACTATAAAGGCTAAATTAGGTCGAATACAAACCTGTGCATAAATTAAACTCCCTATTACATATGCATAGGGTTTACCATCCATATAGCCTCTCTCAACATCACTCTTTGGACACTGTTGTTTATTTAATATATCTCTTTTGCTCATAGGCAAATCCCCACCAGAACAGGTTGACATATTGAATCACTTGATAACACGATCAATATATGCTCTTTGAGATAATTCTAATAGTCCTCATTTTCTATCTCTACAGATCTCAATGCCAAGTACAAATGTACTTTCTCTTATATCTTTCATCTCAAAATTTTTAGATAAAATTTTTTGGTTTCAATAAGTAATCCCATATTGCTACTAGCCAATAAAATATCATCAACATATAAGATAAGGAAAATAAAATTAGTCCCACTGACCTTCAGGTAGATGCATTGATCTGATAAATTCTCAATAAATCCAAATGAAGATATAATCTGATGAAACTTTGGATTCCATTGCCTTGAAGCTTACTTTATTCCATAAATAGACTTCTTGAGTCTACAAACCATGTCTTATTTACCTTTTTCTTCAAAATCTCTTGGTTGGAGTACAGAAACATCTTCTGACAAGTCTCCATTCAGAAAGATTGTCTTTACATCTATCTGGTGCAGTTCTAAATTGAAATGAGCTATTTATGCCATGAAAACTCTGAAGGAATCTTTTTTAGAAACTGAGGAGAGTATCTTGATGTAATCGATTCCTTCCCTTCGTGTGAACCCCTTTGCAACCAATATGGTTTTGTAGCACTCAATTCTGCCTTTGGAATCAAACTTAGTCTTATACACCCATTTTGAACCTATGGTTACATAACCTCTTGGTAAGTCCACAAGTTCGCATACTTTGTAGTTGTCCATAGACGTCAACTTATCTTTCATTGCCTCCAACCAATTAGATACATTAGTGCTATTCACAGCATCTTGGAAACCTGTGGGGTCTTCTTCATGCCCAATATCAAAATTAGTCTCAGTCAAATAAAACATATAATCAGAAGGTATAGTTGACTCTACACCCAATTGTTCTTTGTATTTACACCAAATTGTTCTCTGTCTGTTGTTGATCTCAATATACCTGCATGCCTGAATGTTTTGGACTCTATGGAAGATACTGTGGAAGAGACCTATTTTAAGGCAGTTAAGCGTATGTGGGAAAACAATAATTGGAGAGAGTTGTTTATTTCTTCCAAGCCCAAGAAGATGAACTGGTTTCTAGAGATGCTTGATTTTTAGGAACTCTTATAATTCTGGATTTCAATGTTTTATTTATCTTTGATGTTGAGGCCTTTTTTTATTTAGAACAAGTTTATTTCATATTTTATTTATTTATTTTAATGGATGATGATGGACTTATATTAATTAATTTTACAAATGATGTTGTATTAGGACTTCTTAGGGCCCGTTTGATAAAACTTCTGCTTCTGGATTCTATGGATTCTGGCTCCTAGGGAGCCCTTTTGGAGAAGAAGCGCGTTTGATAAGTCCAGTTAGATTCCAACTCCCACAAAGTGAACCGGATTCAGAATGACTCCAGAATCCAAAATTTTGGAGTCATAAATACTTGCTCCAAGCTGTTGGATCAACTTTTTAAGAGAAAAAAGAATCGACACTCACATGACTATCACTTGACCACCACCACCACCACCACAACCACCACCACCACCACCACCACCGCCACCACCACCACCACCGCCGCCGCCACCTCTACCACCACCACCACCACCACCGCCGCCTCCACCACACCACCAACGCCACCGCCCATCACCCATAGAACAGAAAAAAAGCCCTGTTAATCATCGAGAAAGCTAGGGAGATGGCTTTCGTTAGAAAAAGAATAGGAAATCAGCTAACTAGATATCATGGAATGACAGAGATTGTGTAGAGAATGTTACAAAATTTTAATTATTTCAAGGGAAATTTTCACGTAGTACCTAAATACTTTGCGAACATCACCTACCACTCAAGTTTTTTAAAAACATCATCTACCACCCAAAATTTCCAAACATTTATCAAAAAGACCCAAAGCCTTATGATGGAGCCGTTAGATGCTGATGTCAGCAGTTAACAAATTTTGGATTGATAGTAATACCTTTATTGTAAGGAAAAAAGTCGAGTTTACCCTTAGTTATTTTTAACCCTTTCTTCTTCCTCTCTGTTGCTCTGCAACATTTTTGCAGGGATTTACAAAGGTCGATCTAGACAAGAGGGAATTTAGCAGTGGGAACATTAAACTAAGAAATGTCCCTCTGCAATTCGTTGCTTTCATCTTTAGATGAACTTGATTGTATACGAGACCCATCCAGCTACCGATGAACTCTAACTTTTTAGAAATCGTTGAACCTAATCTATTCTTGAATTGATGGTTGCAAATTGCAGTTTTACATTAAAAAAAAATTGTAGTTTACCAATTGTGGTACCTCTCTCTCTCTCTGTTTCTCAGTCGGAATAGGGCAAAATCCCATCACAATCGTTTCCCGAAATCAAGAACCCAAATCGTTGAATCTAATCTATTCTTCTAGATTGATTATTACAAATTGGAGTTTTATATTTAAAAAAAAAAAAAAAAACATTTGCAGTTTACCAATGGCGATACTTCAAGAACCATTGTCATTTAGGTAAGCTTCAAGATGGGGGATCACAAGAAACAAAGGAAGGTGCTACGATTATCCCATCCCGTTCGAATAGTACTATACCGAAGAGAAGACCTCGTAGAGAATCTACAGAGTTTCCAACCATTGGATCATCTTTAAAAAAAGATCCCCAAAGGGCCAAAATAAAAAAAAATAAAAAAAATTATGTTAGATACGTATGAGAATAGAAGGATGGAAGGAGAAGTTTCTCATACCACCTTAAATTAAAGAATTTAAATAGGAAAATAATTTTAACTAGGATTAAAATTGAAGAATGCAAGGAGAAATTTTCTAACAATAATCTCACAACGCCTTAAATTAAGGAATTTAAGAAGGTAAATAATTTTAACTAGGATTAACACTAGAGTTACTCAATGCGGCTTTGTTCCTTGGAAAATCTGAAGCATATTTTTTTTCTTATTTCTTGTTTCCATCATTCTCGGTGGCTTGGAGTTGGTAGGTGGATTTTGAGGGAGAGAAATTAGGAAAGAAAAAAAAAAAAAACCAGAGAGTGAGAGCCGTGAAGGGGTTCGGTTTCAAACCCCTAAAGAAAAATTGCAAGAAGGAAAATATAGAAGATTGGAGCAATCGGTTCGATGATTCATTGCAGTTGCAGAGGATTTTTTTTTTCTTTTTTGATAAAATGTTGCAGAGAAACAGAGAGGAAGAAGAAAGGGGTATAAACGTCTACACACAATTTCAACTCTTTTCCTTCAGTTAATGGACTAACGTTTGGGAAATTTGCGTGGTAAGTGATGTTTTTAAAAAACTTGGGTGGTAGGTGATGTTTTGAAAAAATTTTGGGTACTATGTGAAAATTTCCCTTATTTCAATATAACTATAGTTATCATACTTTTTTTTTTTTTTTGTTATTTATTTCTATCAGACTTATTTTGTTAAAGACAGATATTTGTGACTTTTACTGTATCTATTAGTACATCTATTTATAGGGATTTTTGCATACATTGTAAATATTTTATTGTAGAGTAATATGACAGAATTCAGGCAGTCTCCAATGTCCTATTGTGGATAAGGGCAGATAGTGATGCGGATGGTATGAACCAAGAAAAAACTACAACCGGTTTTTTACACTTATCCAGTGGGAGGGGATCATTCACAGTCATTTATTTTGGCTGACGAGTACGATGCCCTTATTCAAACAGCCTGTTTACCACATGCATTTCCAATCGCATCTACAAGTGGAGATGTGGCTGAGGGACATGGCATAGTTCTTGAGGATCATATTTTAATATTCTTTTTTGTGAGATGTTTTATATTTTGATTTATTTGGGTACTTGTGCTGATCTTCTTGTTCATTTAGGCATTATGAATGATGTAAATAATTTGCACCTTTGAGTCAAATAATTGTAATAGAATTTGAATTATTTCCCTTGATACAATTACCCAATATATGTTGAATATGAGATAATGACTTCCTTATTTTAATTTTCCATATATCTATAAGTTAATGGCATTAATATAATTTTAAAGGTATATTGCTTTGGTGGCAATTCTATAACTTTTTAAATATTTGAAAAAAAAAGTTCTCGAACAAAAGTTACGAAACTACAAACTGTTCTTTTTTTTTTTTTGTTCTCAAATTACTTTTAGAACATATTTACCAAATATACTTTTACGCTCAAGAGCACCCTAAAAACATTGTGTCTGCACAGGAATATAAAAGAAATTTTTCTGAAAAGAACACTAGTTCAGAACAAAAATGTTACCAAACATAACCTAAATGAATGGTTTCCATCAAAATTGAATGTTAAAAAAAGTAAAACATTTTTTAATTGTTTCATATTTTTCAATTGAATTCTTTTAGAAACTTTTAACGCTCTGATTTTAAATTAGATTGTACTATCTTTTTTTTATGATTTATAATCGTAAAAGAATAGCCATTATTCAAATTCAAAAAAAAAAAAAAAATGTAATATGATGGTTAACACCAAAATATTTTAGACGTCAGCTTCTAGAGATCACCCTTTCTCTTTGCAAAAATCTCAACAAACCGCCTTCAGGTTTTCCATGTATTTTTGTGGCTAAAAATGTTCATCAGATAAGAAGTTTATTGGTTACCCAACAAAAAGATTTATAAACTTAATTGAAAATCATTATTATTTTTCTTAGGAAAATGATTATTTCATCTGTTCTATGTTATTTCTGAATTAATGACTTCATTTCATGGATACAAGGTTTTTTTTTTGAGAAAGATTCTTGCTTTCTAATTTGGACAAAATAAAAAAAATAAAAAAAAAGTATAGAGAAAAATGCATTCATTTGCATGTATTTATTCAAGATCAGATTGTGCATCTTATATATGCAATAAGAAAAAAGAATCTTGACTCCCTCAACCATATTATATATTAGAACTAACAGAAAATGAGAAAGAGAAAAAAAATTTTGACTCAAAAAGAATATACATTAATTTTGCATATACATGTGGTCACAATTTCTATGGTTGTGTCTTAGTTGAGCCTAATTATATATTTTAGAAGTGGGAAAAAACCTACATGCCACTAGTGTGTAGAGTTTCCTCTCGTACTTTTTCTCACCATTAATACCTTCTCTCATTCATGATCCTGTCCTTTTTTTGAACCCATAGATATTCTCTATCGTCTCTCTATCTGTAGGCCATATATGATTCCAATACACCATGGCAGCGTATAAATCCTTTTCACTTTAAAAATACTTCCATAACTGTAATTATTTGTTAAAATACTTTTATGATGTTTCTAAAATGGTCACATGACATAACAACTCAATGAAAGAATAAATGAATAAATAAATTATAAATGTCCATCTTTCAATAACTAACCTATTTGACTTGTTGCCATAATATAATAAAAATCTATCTTTCAATAAAATAACAAACTCAATTTAAGTCATCTTCACTCTTCTAATAATAGATAAATGAGTTTTACCAAAAAAAAAATAATAAATAAATAAATAACCAGTGAAACTAATTATCAAGATTTGTGGTATGAATTCTTTGAGATTAATTCACAGTTCTTATGTTGCTAGACTTCATCTATGATTTTATCTTTTCCCCTTTCATACGTAAATTCATCTATTATTTCTTTTCTTTACTAATCTATATACTTCTGAACAATAATTTCATCTTTGATGGTCATTGTGGCCTTATCTTATTCATATTAACTGTTCTTAAAAATTATACGAGTCAAAGGTGCATCACATTCACATGGCTTAACTTTTTTTTTTTGGGGTAAAACATCACATGGCTTAACCGCACCAGGAATAAGGAGTATGGGGGTGAATAATACTTGATTACTTTGAGTGATAAATATGCATTAAATGTGATTATATATATATATTGTTAAAAATGAAATCTATTGAAGCAAAATACACGATGGAACCAAGGCTTCATTTACATCATCTTCAAGAAGCCAAGAGATGGAAAATGGTTATTCAACCAACCCTGAAATGGTTAAGGCTTTTCTGACAAGGGTATGAGCAACTTTATTCGTTCCCCTTGGAACAATGGATAAATTACAAGAATGAAAGGAGGAGACTAAATGCAGGATATTGTGAATAATTGGTTGTAAGACTAGGTCATAGGAGACACCATTAGACGAAATAATATCAATCACTTCCTTACAATCAACTTCCACCACAATATTCTTAAAGTCCAAAGATGAAGCCATCTGGATAGCCTTTCTAATAGCAAGAGCTTCTCCAAAACATACATGAACTTATTTGAATTTTTCCCACTGCTTTGTTCTGTTTGGTTTGCTTTTCACTGATTCAATTTTTTGTACATTTTTTTTTTCTTAATAGAATTTTTCTGGTGATCTTCAGCGAAAAAATAAAAAAAGGTTACTAGTTATAATAATTTTTTTTCTTGGGTAAATTAGTTATAAGAAAGTTCAAATGTTTAAGCATATCTGGATTTTTGAATGCCATTATTTTTAAGAAGGGTTTATTTTGTTGTTTTCTCTTGGTTATTATAAGATCTAGAATTATCCACTTGACCTAATTAAGGTGGGTCAGTGTCTCTAAGAAAAAGAAAGGGTTGTAGCAGTTCTCAAACCTGGCCAATGTAGAAACTTTGTAATCCTTGTCTAACTTGATTGTACAACTAACCTTAGCTATTAAATTTTATTGCATTTTACCATCGAATTCTTTGAATTTAAGCAGAAAAATAAAAATTTTATGTGAAAATTTTGAATTCATTCATGGTTACCGAAGTATTCTTTTCTTTTGCTTCCATTTTACTTGCAAACAGACCATTTTGAGTCAGCCCAAAAGCCCAATTAATCAAATTGGGTTGGTCTTCGGTGACGATCCTTATTTCGGCAAAGCCAACATAACCCCTTAGCCAAACTTGAAAACACTCCAACTCAGCCAACCTTATTGCCTACCAAAAAACCTGCCTGTTCACCCAGTTAATACATTTCATGGCAATGAAAACGGCTTCTCGTGCTCGTGCCATGAAATGTCTTCTTATAAAATAAATGAAAATAATTTTTAGTATCCGATCTTTCTACTTGATACTGGCCAGTATCAAGGCCTTCAAGACATCGATTCCTTTTAGCACACAGTCATTAGGTCATCATGGAAACCATAAGATCCAGGGGACGGTTTTGGTATTTGAGAAGGAATGGTGAAACGGTTTTGTATCGAACCGATAGACACCAATAGCCTAATGTTGACACTGAACCGGTGTCAAAAAGAAAAACCCTTGAATATCTATTTAACTATATCTTGAACTTTTATATGCAGGCATCAAAACAGACCAACCCAATTATAAATGGGCTGGGCCTACATACGATCTACTCACCGACCTATGGCTCTGTTTAGAATGAATTCAATCTCCATATGTGGCCCAACAATCTACCCTACCATTTATTAAGTAGTTTCAAGCTCCATGTATGGCCAAAACAGCAGTTCTCAACTTGCAGACACGCTTGGCCCTGCTTACCTTACCCATTCCCAAGACACCTTGCGCTTTTCCTTTATATATATATATATATATTATTGAACTGGTCTTCCTCAACTTGCCCTAACTGCATCCATACATTGTTCAGTTCAGAAAAGAGCATAGTTAGTAAATTTGAGCAAGACAACAAAAAAAAGTACCGATACGTAAGAAATTAAACAGAGACCTAGACGTTAATAATGAGATTATAATTTCCATACTAAAAAGATTTGAACAGCAATAATATGATGCATGTTTAATATGTCTCCTTTGTAAAAATTTGAGAATAAAAATACAACATATATTCACTCTACAAAATACATGTAGTTGGGATATCAAACCAGAAAATAGCTTAACAGAGCCTCCTTGTGATTATTGAAACCAATCTCAAGGTAAAATAGTGCTGCATAAAGAGAATATTTTTACACACCTAAATATCTATTGTTGCAAAGATGGTTTGTAGCATTCTAATGAGGGTCCGGTTTTAGGTCATGTATCTGGTGAGAAAAGTATAGTCACTGATCCTTTTTAACATACACTCAGTTGATCATCACAGACACCACAATATATATGGGTAGATCTGTTTTTAAGGGGTTTTCAGATCTACCGTTCAGATCCGTAGGTGATAAGTGACAACTAGCTTTTACATTCTAATAATTTCATTTTTTTCTTATAAAAAGCAAGGGTAATTTCCATGCACCTCCCCTATTTTTTTTTCCCTTAAACTCCCCCCACTCACAAACTTTTGCATTAATTATATGAACCTCCCCTAATTTTAAGAAGAAAAGTTAATACAGACCCTGTCCATTATGACAAGTCTATTAGTTGATGACATGTCCTCCTCTTAAACGTATTAGCGCCAAAACTACCATTTAAAAAGGGTAAACTTACTAATATACCCTTTTGAAACTTAACAAAGTTTAAGTTCGGTTGAACCGTATATAGGAAAGAAAAAATAAAACCTCAGCGTCATCATTGACCATAATAAGAGATTTTTCACCAACAATGATTGCAGAAAACGATGAAGCCTTGCCTAAAAAAATATCTCTTCCTTTGCTCGTCTTCTCTTCACCCCCCTTTTTGATTTTTTCTTCTATCCCCCACTTCTCTCTGCCATGACTCCTTTCTGCTTTCAGTTCGGTCCCCTTTAGATCTGCTTCTAATTCCTTCTTCCTCTGTTCTCCATCTTCTTCTTCTACACTCTTGTAGCTCCTCTTCTCTTTTCCTTTCTGATTCTTCTTTTCTTCTCCTCCTTTGCTGATTCTTTTCCTTCTTTAGTTTCTCACCGGGGAAAAAAAATGAAAGGATGCCAGAAATATAGAGAAATCTGCCAAAAAATTCAGAAATCACTCCGTTCCTTTTTCTGTTGTCTAAGTGACAATTGGTTACAACTGATTTTAAAATTAAGCCTCTCCGTCTGCTACTTCTGTCTCAAATTTTAACTAATTCTCACTCATCTGTTGTTACCTCAGTTCACCCATCCCTCACTATGACTTTGCTTCTTCCTTTTTGATTACTGTTACAACAAACACAGCGAAAGAATGCAAGTAATGGTGGTATGAAATTCAAATAAACAATAAACAATAATGACGCAAGATTTTACGTGGTTCAATTAATGTGATCTATGTCAACGGGCAAGAGGAGATTTTCACTAAATCAAGGAGAAAGAGAAGAATACAAAGTGTACCTTATAGAGTGGCACAAATACACAAGATTGCAACCAGCTTCAACAATGAAAAAGAACCCTATTTGCTCTCTCTATTTCTTTTCTCTCTTCCTCTTACGTTTTGCAATTAGGTTTGAAAAAAAAAATACACTACTCCCACTCTTACGAATATTTTTTATGGGAAAAAATTGATTGAGCGAATAAGGGAATCTTTTTCCCACAACCTTCATATTTTCTCTATAGCTAAAAGAAAAAGATACAATATGGTCCATAATAACCATAAAAGACATAAATTTCAAGCGACAAAAATAACAATCTCCACCTTGGCTTGAAAACCTCAAACCATCTAGAAGTCGAACAATATCTCAAACACATCTCTAAGCTTACGTGAGCTAACTCGGTGTAAAAAATAAGAGATGTGAAAAAGAATTATTCACTTCATAACCAACTAGAAAACAATTCTCCTCTCACCACCAATGCCCCAATAGGGGCTACCAATCAAGTATGAATGCCACCCAAATACAAACAATGCTTGAACTTGTTGGTCGTAACAAATTTAGTCAACATATTCACTATATTGTGTAGTATTAACCTTCTTCAACGTGATGTTCCTTTCGGCAACTACCTCATGAATGAAATGAAATTGGCATCAATGTCTTTTGTCCTCTCGTGATGTGCTTGGTTTTTGTTCAAATGTATCACACTCTGGTTGTCAAAAAAGACAGCTGAACTAGCTTCCTGCTGAAGCCTAAGCTCACTCACGAGATTCCTTAACCAAATGGCCTCCTTTACAACTTCTGCTACTACCATATACTCTGCCTCTGTAATAAACGAAGCCACTGTCAACTGCAAGGTCAATTTCCAACTAATAACTGATCCAGAAAGCGTAAAGAGATAACCTGTCAAAGATCTTCTTTTATCAAGATTACCTACAAAGTCAGAATCCACAAAACCTACAATTGAGGTTCCCGAAGCACTGTTGTCAAAGACTAAACCCAAATTTGAAGTACCTCTAAGATACCTAAGAATCCAATTCACTGCCTGCCAATGTGCCTTCCCTGGTTGAGCCATGTATCTGCTCATCACACTGATTGCATTTTCAATGTCTAGACGAGTGCAAACCATGGCATACGTAATGTGCTACCAACTACATTGGAGTATGGGATTTGAGACATCTCTTTCTTCTCGGCTTCACTCTGAGGTAAGTCTCGAACTGAGAGTCTAAAGTGGGAAGCCAAGGGAGTAAAAATAGACTTGGCCTTTTGCATCCCAAAGCGCTCAAGCACCTTCTCAATATAGCTCTTCTGCAAGGCATATAATTTTTCAGCTTTTCTATCTCTCTGAATCTTCATCCCTAAGATCTTCTTCATTGCTCCAAGATCTTCCATCTCAAACTCACCATTGAGTTGTCTCTTTAAAACCTGAATATGTGACATGTTCTTTGTAGCAATGAGGATGTTATCCACATATAACAAAAGATATACAAAAGAACCATCTCCTAACACCATGTAGTACAGACAACTATCATAAGTGCATCTCGACTACCCATGACTAAGCATAAAACTGTTAAA
>CM053269.1:23350143-23471046 GCA_028583415.1 Protea cynaroides
TATCTCTCTTCTTCTCGGCTTCACTCTGAGGTAAGTCTCGAACTGAGAGTCTAAAGTGGGAAGCCAAGAGAGTAAAAATAGACTTCGCCTTTTGCATCCCAAAGCGCTCAAGCACCTTCTCAATATAGCTCTTCTGCAAGGCATATAATTTTTTAGCTTTTCTATCTCTCTGAATCTTCATCCCTAAGATCTTCTTCATTGCTCCAAGATCTTCCATCTCAAACTCACCATTGAGTTGTCTCTTTAAAACCTGAATATGTGACATGTTCTTTGTAGCAATGAGGATGTTATCCACATATAACAAAAGATATACAAAAGAACCATCTCCCAACACCATGTAGTACAGACAACTATCATAAGTGCATCTCGAGTACCCATGACTAAGCATAAAACTGTTAAATCTCTTGTACTATTGTCTTGGAAATTGCTTCAGGCCATACAAAGATTTCTTTAATCTGCAAACATGATCTTCATTACCTTCCATGGAACATCTCTCTGGCTGAGACATGTAGATCGTCTCCTCAAGCTTACCATGTCAAAATGCAAGCTTGACATCCAGCTGCTTAAGCTCCAAATTGTGTAGAGCAACCATGGCTAGCAACACACAGATAGAAGTTGTAAATATGTTTTACAACCAGTGAAAACGCTTCATCATAGTAGATTCCCTCTTTTTGCTTATAGCCCTTAGCCACTAACCTTGTTTTGTATCTAGCATTCTCAACCCCTAGGATCCCTTCTTTCCTCTTGAAAAGCCATTTGCTTCTTATGATCCTATTACCCTTAGGATTTCACCAAGTCCCAAGTCTAATTTTTGTGAAGAAACTCAAGTTCTTTTGTCATAGAAATGGCCCACTGGCCAAACTCAGCACATGAGACAGCTTCAGAATAGGTGGATGGCTCTTGGATACCCATCCCTTCAGTTGTCGTGAGAGCATATGCTACTAATTCAGCATAGGCATTGGTTATCGAATAAGGTTGTTTAGATTTTACCTCCCCATCATCTGAACCTGAATCAAGTTGCTCACCATTAGTTATAGGAGTAACATTTGGGGATGACTTCTGAGAAGTCTCTCTCTGAAGCTCCACCTCATCCATAGTCTTCTCTACATTACTTGTAGACTCAACAAAAACCTTCCCATGATTAAGCATATATTTTTCATTAAAAGTAACATCTCTACTAATAATGAACTTAGGAAAATTAGATTCCAGACTCCACAAACAATATCCTTTAACACCTTCAGCATAACCAACAAATATGCATTTCTTAGCTCTAGGCTCAAGCTTACCATCTTTAACATGATAATAAGCAAGACATCCAAATACCTTTAAATTTAAATAGTTATTAGGTTTACCTAACCATACCTCGTTTAGAGTCTTACATTCAATGGCAGTGGAGGGAGAATGGTTCACCAAGTAGCAAGCTATGTTAACAGCTTCAGCCCAAAAATCCTTTTCCAATCTAGAGTTGGAGAGCATACACTAGCTCCATCTATCAAGGTTCTATTCATACGCTCTGCCACTCCATTCTTTTAAGGAGTGTGTTTGACCATGTGATGCCATACGATCCCTAAATCTATGCACAATTTGTTGAACTCACCACTGCAAAACTCTAGACCATTATCTGTTCTGAGACATTTGATCTTCTTTGTAGTTTAAATTCTCCATAAGAACTTTCCACTTCTTGTAATTTTCAAACACATCGTTTTTACGCTTGAGAAAATGAACCCAAACCTTCCTGGAATAATCATCAATAAATGTCAGAAAATAAAGAGCATCGTCTTTTGGATGGAACCTGAGTTGGTCCCCATAAATCCAAATGAATGTAGTCAAGTATGTCCTTTGTCATATGTGAACCCGTTGAGAAGCTGATTCGGGTTTGCTTCCCAAACACACAGTGCTCACAAAAGTCAAGTGATGTGGTATGATCATCACAGAGCAAACCATGTTTACTCAGGATAGTCATACCTCTCTGACTCATATGGCCCAAGCTCATATGCTACAAGTGAGTCGTGTCCTAGTCAAAGTCAGAAGATGAGGAGACATCTGCAAAACCTATCACAATACTACCCTGCAGAACATAGAGGCTATTCACTTTGCTACTCTTCATCACAACCAATGAACCCTTAGAAATTTTAAGAGCTCTACCTCCACTTGTGTAGGAATACTCAATGGAGTTTAAGGTACTCAAGGAAATGAGATTCTTCTTCAAGTCTGGGATATGCTTTACATCCGTCAAAGTCCTCACTATCCCATCATGACACCTGATGCGAACAATACCAATACCAACTGTCTTGTAGACTGCATTGTTTCCTATCAAGATAGAACCACCCTCGATAGCCTGGTAGGTGGTGAACCAATCTCTGGTTGGATACATGTGATAAGATGCACCTGTATCCAAAATTCATTCCCAATCGAAACGGTCATCCAAGGGACATACGGAGAAAACATTCTCAGCAACATCGGCTTTATTAGCCTTTGCCACATTTGCAGAATTTGAAGCTTGACCCTGCTAATTTTCCTTCTTCTTAAGAGCATAACACTCTGACTTGTAATGCCCTTTCTGGTGACAATAGTAGCACTCAGCATTCTTCTTATCAAAGCCCAATCTGGACTTATAACGATTACCTGATTTGCTTTTACCACCCTCCTTGGTCTTTGGTCTACCGTTAACAAGCAAACCTTTAGTCTGACTTTTAATACTTTTTTCATTCAATTTTGTTTTCAACTCAGTAAAATTCAAAGAGGCTTTCACATCCTATAAACTTATGGAGTCTCTCCCATACAATATAGAGTTAACGAAATTTTCATGCTAGTCAGGTAAGGAACACAATACTATAAGGGCTTGATCTTCATCCTCAAGTTTAATATTCAGATTTCTCATATCTATGATAATTTTATTAAATTCATCTAAGTGTTCCTGAATGGGCGTACCTTCTTTCATCTTTAGAGTATAAAGACGTTGCTTCAAATACAACCTTGTTGTAAGAGATTTCTTTATGTAAAAATGTTTGAGCTTTGCCCACAACCCAGCCGCTGTTTCTTCATCAGCAACTTCACGAAGCACTTTGTCTGAAAGCAAAAATTGCAAGGCCCTGTGAGTCTTCTCATCCATCTCTTCAATTTCAACTTTAGTCATATCCTCCGGGTACTTTTCGTCAAGAGCCTTGACCGTACTTTTACGCCATAGCAAAGTTTTCATCATTATTCTCCATGATCCAAAATTATTCTGATCGTCGAAAGGAATCATCGAGAACTTCATGGAAGCCATTACGAACACAAAGCCCTTGAAATCGAATCAAAACATTGATACCAGTTTGTTACGGAAAACACAGTTGAAGAACGTAGGTAATGGCGGTATGAAATTCGAATAAACAATAAACAATAATGATGCAAGAATTTTACGTGGTTCGATCAATGTGATCTACATCTACGGGTGAGGAAATTTTTTCTAAATCAAGGAGAAAGAAAATAATACAAAGTGCACTTTATAGAGTGACACAAATACATAAGATTGCAACCAGCTTCAAAAGCTCCATCCAATCAGAGGCAACATGAGAGATTCAAACGAATTTTTCATTAGACTTGAATGAGGGTGACAAGGATATATTTGGAAGCTTCAGAAGATGTGGGAAATATAAGTCATTGATACCACAACAAATCAAACAATCAATTAATGAAAGAATGGTTGTTATCCATGTAACAAGGGTGTGTTACGTTTAGAAAAAGAAGAAAATGGTGAAAAGGCCACATCGTAATGAGCAAAGGAAGATGCAAGGATCAATTAGGTGAGGCAAAATAAATATTTTATCTCATTTATTATAGTCTCATTATTGTGTTATAAATTGACTTTTACAATGGTATTCGTGTCTTTTCATAACATACCATTTCTTTTACTAATGTCATTACCATTTTATTATTATTATTATTATTATTTTAGTAAATTGATTATCATTTTATTCTACACTATAATTTACTTACTATATTAATTGTTACTAAAGTAGATTCGTTAAGTAAATATCATTGAGTAGATTTCTTAAACAAATATTAAGAAGATGGGTTATGATAAGTATGGAAATAAAAAGATTTGTTAATCAAATATTAAGAAGATAGGTTGTGGTAAGTATGGGAAGAAAAAGATTAGTTTTTTTACTCCATCTCTATTGTGATAATTGATGAGCATGGTTCAAGGTATCGGTATCGAATCGACTGGATCGACCAATTGGTATCGGTTTGGGACCTGGTCAATCTTTGATTTGATCCTCGATCACAGCTTGTTTTAATTCAATTTTAATGATGATCTGACAAATATCACTTTCCCATTGGATCCATACACTGAACCTGTCTGGATCGAATTGGTTTTGGACATGGCCAATATCATGGCCAATACCTAAATTTAGAACCATGGTTCAAGGTATTGATATCAGTATTGGATATGGATGAGTGCAATTACGATTTAACCTTATCCTAAGATAATTTTTTTACGATATTAGTTTTTTTATATACTTTTACTTGAATTCTTGCAATGAATGTGATTTTAGTAAATTATCCTTATAGATTTATTTCCAATCACATCCTTACTAGTAGTTTTAAGAGAGTGATTAATGTTGGTCCGGTCAATAAGGATGGAGTAAGTGGGTCTTTTCAAAATTTCTGTTAGTGATAGACTGGGATGCGGTGTAATTAGCGCAAAAATTTATGGATGAGTATGATTAAGGAAAACTACGGGAGAAGTGCATCCCGATAAACAAATATCATTAGAAAGCAACCCATCATCCAAGGGCGGGGGGAAGATGCAAAACCCACAATCTTATGCCCTAATGAAACAACGATATTAATTCAAATTGCTTTCTCAAACTTGGAATTGATGAGGATGAATCGTTCCCCTTTCTTTTGCCCACTTTGATAAGAATATGAAAGCTGGAAAGGATCCATTGACAAAGGCAAGAAGAATAACAACCATTACAAGCAATAAAGCTTCCATCCTATTTCCTACAAGCATCTTGCTGCTCTCTTCAAGCTCAACGAAGCTTGGTGATGCAGGAAGGAAGAGGCTATCCTCCATGGACACCCAACACATCGAAGCAACTGTCAGAAGCAAACAAATCAATGCCAAAACTGTTGCACCAAAAGCTACAAATCTTACAAGCTGCACATCCCTTAAAAGTGAATCCTCCTGATCATCAAGATTTACAAGAAGATGACCAAAATTCATTCTTGCTTGCAGCTCTAGCTCTTCTTCTTCTTCTTCTTCTTCTTCTTCCAACTTCTTCTTCCATTTTGATATCAACCTTACAGTCACCAACATGCCTACAAGGGATTGTATGGTGAGAAGTATGAGAAGAGAATTTAGCAAAAACAGACATGCCAATAGTTGCTTCCCTAGACCAGGATGACCGGCCGAGAAGAGGTGCTGCTCGCTTTTCAGGAGAGCGATTGAATCAAACCCTGGGACTAGACACAATGAGATCAACAAGGAAAAGACCACAGCTGAGATTGTCAAGAGTGGATCCTTTATGTTTCTGACTAGAGTATGATTCAAGGCTGGTTGAGGGGTACTAATCCTAGAAAGACTAGAAGGCATTGTTGCTCCTTCTATCCCATTAGAGGCCATTCTATCAATCCTTCCTTGCCTCCATCTTACTATCTCCACCCCCATAGGATAGGGTGAGGAGAGAATCCTGAAGACCCATTTAATAGATTCTACTAATTTGGTCTCTAGTGATAATTAACTATGGAATTAGGATTAACTGTGTCACTCTCAACTAGTTCTCCTCTATCATTCCACTATAATTGACTCTTATCATCCCACTATAATTGATACCTCACAAATGATGTGAAGACCACATTTACCAACAAGTGGGCTCCACCATCCCCTACTAACAGAATCTGGATTATATGGGTTATGTTGAAGTCAATCCAATTGCAAGGGGAAAAAAAATTCAATTAACAGAATCTGGATCAATCCAATTGCAAGGGGGAAAAATTCAAAAAAAAGGCAGGGCAAATGTTGAAGTCATGGCTTGAAATTTCCCAAGTAATCAATCTGGAGGGCTTATATACATCCAACAGTTGGATTGAACACTTCAGCTGTTCACAAATTAAAAAACGCCCCAAACCATAAAAGGTGATGTAGGGGGCAAGGAAACAGATGTCCTGAGTTCAACTTTTTTTAATCTTTGAGACCACCCGCCTGAAGTGGCTTATGATTCTCATGGGATCCAGTCTTTCTCGTCTCACATGGACCGCAGTTTGCCTATCCACCTATAAAAAGAAAGATTGATTAGGGTAGCTAGTCACCAAGAAAAAAATAAATTGTACTGATATAAAGAGCTAGTAATAAGATCCAATTGATATAAAGGATCTGAGCCCTGAACTATGAGTGTTTCTCAAGATTAGGACCACAGATCCCAACTGAAAAATTATGTACCCCGACAGAAATGTGGCCCTACAACGTTTGATCTATGGACTTTAAATTTTGTATTACATTTTTTCCAGTGTTCACTTAGGGCTCACCCACTTGTAGGGGGTCCACAAACTTTACCAGCCCTATCCATTACGATTGTAAAAGTTTGGTACTAGGGACCAACCTAGAACTACTCCCTATAATCTAAAATGCACCCACATATAAAATAATTAATTATTTAAAATTTTTCTTTCATGCCTCTGGATATGGTTAGGTTTGAATTTGTATTGGTGAGGCCCATGTTTAGTCCAATTAAACTGTCGTATGGTGATATTCCTATGTCAAAGAGCACCTATCAACTTATATATATGCAATAATTATAAGTAGGATCCATGGAATGCAATCCATAAATGTTTCAGGTTTTCAAATTAAAAATGGGCTTCGGTTTATCCATGACCTTTCAAGATAAATTATCTTCATGATCTTAAATATCCGTGAAGAGACCTCTTTTCTATTTTCTCTGGCCCGATCAGTTGAGACCCTAAAGGACACCCCCGGCCGGATTGAGATCCTCTGTAGCGAGGCCACTCTTATGGTGAGGATCTCATCCACTCAAAGTGGATTTGCGTGTATCCTAATGCGCTTTAATTGGATCGAGATACGTGCTGATCCACTTGGAATGGGTGGAGTGTGATCTTCACCACAGGGGTGACCTTATTACAAAGGATCTTTTTCCCCGAGCCATAGGGCTGAGGGGAGAATTTTACATCCAATGGGAAAGGAGGAGAATCGAACAAGTGATCTCCATGGACTTAGACCAACACTCACAAGACTTTGTTGTCACCATCGCTATGAAATGCTTCCTGAAAAGGCACGATGCTATAGGAAAGCTTGAGATCTAGATCATGTTTTAATGCTAACGAATCCCGCTAGGTAAGAAACTCTAAGAAAGAAGAGTAATGATCGATATCAATAGACAATTTTCATTGACTTCAAGATGTCTTTAAAGAGAACCATAATCTTCAATGATATGCTAAAAAATGAATGTAACAAAATTAGGCAATAAATCAAATTACGTCTAAAAAATTCGAAGACACCTGACACCATTTAAATGTGTGAATTTGACTTCGAAATCCATGTCAAAAAACTATGGTTTATTGCCACGCTATAGAGCCCTGACTACTGTTTAGATATTAAGGTTACGACTCCCGTTATTCTACTCTTATCAAAATTTACGAGCCCTAAAAGTTACGCCTGTAAATAAATGTCTTCCACGTTGATCGAACAGGTTCCTACAGATCCAATCGATGTAGGAATCATCTTAGACGCTCTCCACATCAAGGCACCTAGTTAATTGCTTTAGAAATTTGATGAACATTAATAGTCCACATTTTCCTTGATTTATGTGATAAGTTATAGCCCCATGGCATTATAGCATGTGGTATAATTAACATACTGATCATGTTGATCTTGATCTAAATGGCTGATGCATGATACAAAGGGTAAATGTTCTATACATGCTGGCTAGCCTAATTTGATGGGGTTTGCCTTTAGAATATGTGTTCCAAGGATCCCAAAGAAAACTAATACACAATTTTTAATGTGTAGAAATGATCTCATTGAATAAAAATAAGAAAATTCCAAATTCACATATTTCTCTATTTATCGAATGATTAGAATTACCGCATTGTCATTCTTCCCTTGATTTCATGGTTATATTAGATTTTTTTCTAATCCCAGGGTTTTATTCCAAACTTTAATCAATCTATACAGAGATCTAGAACACAATGGGAAGACAATGTAAATCATAATTGTAAAGGCATACATGTGTGTAGGAGATTGATTTTCGCCGTTAACCTTGAAGCTTTGATCAGTCTTCCATAGCCCGTAGAGGTTCCACTTGCTTTTTAATATTCATGGGTACAGAGAGAGAAAAAGCAACGAGGGCTACAGGGACTCATGACCTAGTATATATAATACTGTCACAAACTCTGATTAGTCACATACTGAATTAGGGTTTGCCTATCACTTTACCTTGTGATGACCAGATAAAATCGATCGGCTTAGTGACACAAACTTCCACTACTCAATTGGCCCAGTAATTAATCAAGCTCATACAAATATATTCCAACATTCTCCTACTTAAGTTAGATTAATTACAAAACTACCATTAAATAGTGTGGCCATGGAATCCATTCACAAAACAAATCATCACCTACTTTGATCCAGCTATCAGGCATGCCAATATTGAACAACAGCAGAAAATATATCTCAATGTACATCATACAATTTGTTGTTAGTCACATACAAAGACCTACTTTACAACATGAATCACCTTGAGATAATGTGTAAGATTTGCATTCCACTAACCCGATCTAACCGTGTCATACTAGGTCTTCCCATCATAATCGGCTCAACCTAACCAATCGGATGAAGAAACCACAAAGCCAGATAAGAAACCAGTCTCTCGTAGGTTGTCCAATTGGTAGTATTAGATTGTCCGGTCCTCGTGCTGGGCTACCGGTAAGTTGACCGGTCAAGCCCGAAATCTGACTCCGAGAATTTAGAAACTTTTCTAATTTCGAAAAATCACTCTCTTAATTGAGAGAGGACTCTATATGGAGGTTTTTCTTCTATATAGAGGACGTCCCTTTACTTCCTCTTACTCTTTTGATCATTCTCAAACCCTAGATCTGAGAAAGAGAGTGAAAAGGGACTTAGAGAAGAAGAAAGCTCGAGGAGAGGAGAAGGAACTCTATAGAGAAGAGAAGGGTTTTGTTATCGGTTTCCAACTTGTAGCGTCGAAGACCAATGGTAAGTCCTTTGCCTCTATAGAAGTTTAGACTGAGCAAAAGATCAGGATTTGGGTTATCAATCACAGTATTGGTAAATCGAACCCAACACAGTGATTGTAGTTACCTGATCTCCCATATGAATCCATCATAGACTATAGTAACTAGGGTCACAAGGAATGATCAATCCGTAATGATTATGGCCATAGAATGATGTTTGGATGAATCTCATTGTTGAGCCGAAGAATCGACTCAGAAGGATTTTGGATTAAAAGACAAACCTGAAATATGACTTAGGGGTTGTCCGATCCCTTGACCGGTCGGCTATACCGGAGAGGAAATCGGTCACTCTCAAGAAGTCTGACAGGGTTAGTTAGGATGGTTTATCAGTCGGTCATTGCAAGACCGGTGAGGCTACCGGACAGTGTCCAGAAGGCTTAAATTGGAGACCGAACAATGAAATAGAACACAATAAACTGACAGAATGGAATTCTAATTTAATTCTACTAAATGTTTAGGCTTTCAACCAATTCAAGATAAGTTTTAAGGCTTTGAAAAGAGAACAAACATCGTTCACAGGTGAGGGACAAGACCTAAACTAATTGGCTAATAACAAAATTCTTTGCATTACATTACTTTAATTTGTTCTATTGCTTGTTGCCATGTTCTGTGGTTTGTGCATACAACATGTCATCCAATATTTGCTATTATTGTTCATGTATATTTTATTATTTTCATATGTGATGATGATGACAAGGATAGGCATGTGTATGTGTGTGGTTGATGTGTTGAATGGAGAGAGGTTGGAGCATTGAACCATTCATCACATTGACATTATCGTATCACTGTTACCTTAGTGGACTTAGTACGTCACAAGGTATCGGGGGAAGTGATGGCGGTATGGGCCCTAGTCTAACCAGCGAACTCTAGCTCTATCTATGTGGGCATATTAAAGGGTGCTAGGGTAAGGCCGTAGATACACCTTTGATGACATCTAGGATTGGTTAATCACGACCCTAGTTTGTGAGCCATCGCTAGTAGGGACATACATACTGATATGGGATAGGGTATCAAGGGGGCATTAGCGGTGTGTGATCCATCAGGTTCTAGCTCCATTTATATCCTATAGAGGGTGTTGTGGGGCGACAACGGTGTGTGATCCACTGGGCGTGCTCATACTCTAGTGTATGGAAGTATGGTGGCCACCTATCCTTACCATCGCTCATTGCAAACTTAAATCAGACTAAAGATATGAATTAATATCATGCATATGTTTGCTGCATTGTTTTGTTTATCATTAAGCTCATGTTGGAGAGCTGACCCTCATGTACGCTATTTTTTTAGTTTCTGATGATGCAGGTGTTACTGTCAAAGATTATATTAATGCGCCAACGTAAGGACACATGGTAGCTATGGTAGTGCAAGCTGTAGAGGACGGGCATGACTCATCATGCAAGTATTTCCACTATGTTCACCCTTAGGGTTTCATTTTCGTATTTGACTTATGCGATTTGTAGTAGTTTGTTATTTTATGTTTTGATACACTAGAGATAATTGATTATTTATTATTTATCACTGTAGACTCTTAGTTCATTATTAATATAATTTTTATTATTTATTTATTTACTCTGATTATGTGAACAGGAAAAAAAGAGGATAAAGTGTATCTAAATAAGAAATAAAGGGTACAGTCTACAATCCAGATAGTTACCTTGAGAATATGCACCAAAAATAAAAGTATCTGTAAAAAAGATAAAATTCTATCCCTGGGCTGCTGGTGGAGGTAGTGACTCCTGATCTCTCCCGAAATCATCCTCACAGGTCCTCAAAAACCAATCCATCTGCTCCTGGGTAGTACAGAGACTTTCAGCAAGGCTTGCCACTCACCCTTCCATCACAACTGAGCCTCCAGGATCTCTCCTAAGCATCGCTCCATCGTATGCTAAGACCCCCGAATATCCAAGAGGAGTGATATCATCGAATTTGGAGGGGGACATGAAGGACCAGCCTCTAATGTATGCTGTGGTGTAGGAGGAAGGATGTTGTTTACATCTACATACATTATATCCTCTCTACCAGCTATACTGCCTCTGCTATAGCTGACTCTGCTGCTATTGCCGTGGCTGCTGCCCCTTGTAGTGGCCGATCGAGTGCCTCTAGCTCCTCGTCATTGATGACGCTTGAAGATGGCATCCCAGTCCAGGTCTGACATCACTGTCTCCTTGTACATCCTCTCACCTTACATGTTCACATTGAGGTGATTGAGGAGGGTGGTAATCATATGGCCATAGGGCAGATTACCCTTTAGGTCGGGCATCGCTGCTCGATGCATGGAGCGGATGACAACCTAGGGCAGGCATACCTCCTGCCTGGTGCAAATACAATAGAGAACGTACTGGGTAAGCTGGCATACCTCATTGTAGTGGCCGCTCTGAGGTTTGATGTTGTGCTAGATTATGCGATAGTAAACTCGTGTAGTATGATGCAGAGATCTCGGAGAGGCTACATAATCTGCTATCTTACCTCAAGATATAAGCCCTCAGTCAAGAACATACGCTCTTTAGGAGCACAATAAACTAGTCCATCGGCATTTGAGATGCCCAGAAGATCAGTATTGGTGGGTGTTAAAGGAAATGCATGCCCTTCACCTAGCTAGTAATCCGAAGCTCTTGGCCTCTCTCAAAGTCATCAAGATTTCCTTCCAGCTCCAATTTGCAATATAATTGTTTTACCAAGTCAAGGAGGGCCGATGCATGGTATTGGATCACAGGCAACCAACCCATGATGCCAAAGGTGGACTCCACATCGAACCGTCGTAACTCTTGTAGGTTCATGAAGCATCTTACCTCAACACTCTTGTTCTTAAACCATGGATATTGTGCCTCTCTCTCTGTAGAACGAAAGTAGAGTGCATCAAATCTCTGGGCAGGAGGAGGCACATTTCGAGAACCTGAAGGACCAACATTCTTTGTACGAGACATGATGAATCTGCAAGAATCAAATAATTAAAAATATATCAGTTGATATTTTTGAAAATTTCGACAACATAACAGCGTAAAATGATCAAAAGCATCAATCTCGCCTAATTACATGGATATGAGTACTTACATAGGTCACAGACCATCCTGCAATGAACAATTAATAGGAAATTTAGACCAACTTCACCCATAATTTAGAAATTTCACATTTTGAGGAAAAACCCCAATTTTAGGGCAAAAATCGAGTTTGTCGATTTCTTATAAACCAACCGACGAAAACCCAAATAAATTGAGGGCTTTCATTCGTTGGGCACAATAACAATTTTACATGAAGAAAATAAGATTCCTACAGTTGGAAACCTTTTAATTTGAGAAAAACAAGAAAATGCGATGAAACTTAAGTGAAAACCGAAGACAAAAATGTAAAAGAATAGTGCACTGACCTCTAGAGGATTGTCGCACATGTAGGCCAGAGAAAATAGCTTCAAGATTGTCTGGAAGCACTGTAGAGACTCATCGATAGCTAGTTGGGTCAGAAACTCAGAGGAAATCAAAACAGAAAAGTGAAAAATGAACCCAAAATTGGGGTTAAAAAGTGATTTTTGATTGACCAGTAGGACGTTTGACTGGCTTAGTCGATTGGTCAACCCACCGATCAATCGACCGTATGCTCTTGGGAATGATCCCAGTGATTGTCAGGATTGATGACTGGTCAATCAATACGCGATCGGACAACCGATCGAACAAATTTCTAAAATTGTCCGAATATGTCCAAAAGGTTGACCGGTAGGTAGGAATTGTAAATTGAGGGACCGATCAATATCGACGAGACAAATTATTCTTTCTTGAATTTGATCTTTGTTCAATTCCATTGGGAGATTTTCTTGTATCGTGTGGGACTAACCCTATAAATCTCGATGTATTGTCTAGCCGTCCCACAGAAAATGTTTGCACTAATCATTAATAGTTATAGCATGAAATAGCTAGTTGAAGAGGAAGCCGAAGAGGGGCGTAACCTGACTCCATTACAGCCACTTGGAGAAGGAAATGAGAATGAGATCCCCACTAACTAGACAGCCAATGATGGGGGTCAAACTAGTGTGCCTGCCAGGGTTCTCTTCGACTTGAGATAACCCATTCGTTTGTGTCAATCTCAATTGGGAAGGAGTTGGACGTACCTATCAAACCTTTAGACCAAAAATATTAGTAAGATCCCCACTAGGACTAGAGGTTGCATTAAATGAATGCTATGGACTATATCCAGTTCTATTAATGGACAGAATTTGGACATGAACCTAGTTCAGCTTGTGATGGCAGACTTCGATGCCATCTTGGGAATGGACTGGTTATCTCAGCCTTCCGCAAGCTGTTGTGTGCCGAGAAGCAATTGTCATTAAAGGCGAAGGATGGCACTAAAATTGGTTTTACTGGAACCAAACTTGCTCGTAAATAGAAGCTTATTCTCTGTGCACTTAAGGTGAAGAGATGTCTTGAGAAGGGTGGAGTTAGAGATCTGATTTCTGGGGTGGAGGTTACCAAATAAGCACCATGGATGGAAGATATTGAAGTTGTATGAGAATTTTTTGATGTGTTTTCAGAGGACTTACCTGGGTTGCCACCTGATCTAGCGACTGAGTTCGTTATAAACTTATTACCAGGAGCAGCACCCTACCAAATGGCTCCTACCGAACTGAAGGGAATTGAAGATTTAGCTACAGGAGTTGTTGGACAAGGGTTTTATGCGGCCAAGTATATCACCTTGGGGAGCACCAGTGCTATTCGTGAAGAAGAAGGATAGTAGTGTTCAATTGTATGTTGACTATCAGAAATTAAACAAGTTTACCATCAAGGACTGATATCTATTGCCTCACATTGATGACTTATTCGATTAGTTACAAGGTGCGAAGGTGTTTTCTAAATCAACATATGGTCAGGATATCATCAACTGAAGATTAAGGAAGGGGACATTCTGAAAACAACTTTCAGAATCAGGTACGGACATTATGAGTTCTTGATTATGTCTTTTGGGTTGACCAACACCCCTGCATCTTTTATGGAGCCCATGAACAGAGTGTTCCATGACATGCTGGACATATCGGTCATAGTTTTCATAGACGGTATCCTGGTCTATTCCAAAGACGAAGAGAGTCATGCGACAGATCTTAGAGCAGCCTTACAACGGCTGAGAAGGGAGAAGCTTTATGCCAAGTTTAAGAAGTGTGAGTTCTGGTTGAACAAGGTGACCTTCTTGGGTCACGAAATGTCGTCAGAAGGGATAAAAGTTGGCCCCAGCAAGATCAAAGCGATTGTGGGGTGGGAAGCACCTAAGAACATAGCAGGATTAGAAGTTTCTTAGGTTTAGCTTATATTTACAAACGATTCATGGAAGACTACTCTAGGATTGCAGTACCTTTTACCAAGCTAACCAAGAGAGGAGAAAAATTTATTTGGAGTGACAAGTGTAAAGAGTGTTTCTAAACATTAAAAGCAAGACTGATATCAGCTCCAATCTTGACCATTCCAGGACCAGGAGAACCCTTTATCCTATACATCGATGCTTCTAGATTGGGCTTGGGATGTGTGTTGATGCAAGGTGAATAAGTGATTGCCTACGCCTCAAGGAAATTGAAGGGACACAAGAATAATTACCCTACGCATGACCTGGAATTAACAGCGGTGATTTACGCAATTAAGACTTGGAGACATTACTTATATGGTGAGAAGTTTCAGATCAAGTCAGACCATAAGAGTCTTACCTATCTCTTCACTCAGAAAGAGTTAAACGTGAGGCAAAGGAGATGGTCAGAACTTCTGAAAGACTATGATTGTGACATTCAGTATCATCCTGGAAAGACCAATGTGGTAGCTGATGCGTAAAGCAAGAAGGGAATACTAAAGCCAGATGTAGAATCCATTACGAGTGCTACTATGTGTTTTACAATGTTAGCTATGGATAGTGGTATAGTGCAATATATATTGGAATTTCTAGGTGACCCTAAAAAGGTCTAATCCATAAATTTTCACTTATGTTCGTCGCATTGAAGATTCTACCAGACCTGATGGACGAAGTGAAAGCAACAATTTTACAAGACCCATATCTGAGAACTATACAGAAAGATTTAGAGAACGGTAAATCTAACCCTGACTTTACCTTGGATGTGGAGAAGATACTAATATACAAAGGAAGGTTGTATATACCTGAAACTAAAGACTCTGACATCAAGAATAGGATGATGATAGAAGCTCATTGTACTCCATATTCAGTACATCTTGGAAGCACTAAGATGTACCATGATCTGAAGGGATTGTACTGGTGGAAAGGAATGAAAGCAGATGTAGCTAGATATGTGTTCCAAAGCCTGAATTGTCACCAATTAGAGGCCAAAAGATAGAGACTGGCACCACGTAGAATTGGGACTGCATCACTATGGACTTCATCACTAGGTTACCTTTGACTCCTAGATCTATTGACGCAGTTTGGGTGATCGTTAATTGTCTTATAAAGATGTCTTGCTTCATTGCTATATGACCTTAATATACCTTGGAGTGACTAGCCAAGATGTACATAGATAATATTGTCAAACCCCATGGTGTACCTGAGGGTTTAGTGTCTGACAGAGATCCTTACTTTACATCAAAATTCTAGGAAGGACTACAGAAAGCAATAGGAACAAAGTTGAAGTTTAGCATAGCGTTTCATCCTCAGACGGGTGATCAGTCTGAAAGGACCAATATTTAAATTAAGTATATTTAAATATATTAGTATTTTTTATTTAATATAATATTAAGTATAGGATCCCCTGAGGGAATGATTTGTCCGACAGAAAAAGGGTTCAACCCCCCTTTCTTCAACTTTCATTTCATTCATAGTAGAATCATTGACGCAGTGGAAGAAAGGAAGAGATTCTCGAATGAGGAAAAGGATCCAATGACTTCGAAAGAATTTAACGAGGAGCCGTATGAGGTGAAAATCTCATGTACGGTTCTGTAGAGTGACAGTAAGGGTGACTTATCTGTCAACTTTTCCACTATCACCCCCAAAAAACCAAACTCTGCCTTACGTAAAGTTGCCAGAGTACGATTAACCTTTGGATTTGAAATCACTGCTTATATACCTGGGATTGGCCATAATTTACAAGAACATTTTGTAGTCTTAGTAAGAGGATGAAGGGTTATAAGTGAAGTACACCAGATACAAAAGTATGGAAAGGTGTCTATAAGTTCCCCACCAGGACCTACCCCTACCCTAGGGTAGCTAGATGGGTAAGTAAAATTAATCCTTGTTCATACATGGGCTTCGCTGGTACGAAATGAGCCACTTCAAATAGGTTCATTGCTCTGGCCCATAATACAATTAATCCGGCATGGGCTACGTTTGGTTACCGGCGAACGCTTCCAAAGGCGACCCTCTCGAGTTTTCGACTGTTTTCATCATTGAAGTAGCCTTTCGTCACCCTACCCCCCTATAAGTAAGTTGAAGTCACTATCAGCCCTACTGAAGTACCAAAGGCCTTGAAAGGGTGACTAAGAAATTGGTTTGCGACTGAAGGAAGTAGGGCTCCTATTGACTAAAGGTTGGTTCTTCGGTTTCCTTTAGAATGAAAGTGGCTATGAAGCCCCTACTACTTTGTTTGATTCAAAAGGAGAACAGCCCCCCAACTAGTCGTATGGGGTAGGGTGCTTGTGGTAAGCTGCTTTGGATATGAGGACTTCCTAAATAAAAAAGGCAAAGTCCGGTATTTGACGAAGATCTTTCTATCAATAGATAGGAATGAATGTTCAATATAGGGTATCAATAGATAGCTGCTCTTTCTCTCACATTTTTTTTTAGAGCGAGTAGATATAACGATAATGATAAAAAAAGAAATTCGGGAGCTGGCACCCCTTATCACTTAAAGGCAACTCTTGAAGATCTTAGATCTCCCCTCTTTCGACTAGCTTCTAGTTCTTGTCTTTTTGGAGGAGCGGGAAGTATGTGAAGATCGAGAGCTTTCTCCAAAGTTTTCTGTGATTCAAAACCTAGCGAGAGTTGTTTCAAGGCTCCAAACGAAGGGAAGCAGGGACAGGAACGGATGCAGGAATAGATGGTTGTGAATAAACTAGTGTGCCGGGTCAACTTCACTCAATGCTTCTTACTCCGCCTTACAACATAGGGCTTACTAGAAGGGCGACTCTTTTGTTGATAATACCTCTTCTTGCTTTTGCTTTCTCTTCTTTAGCTGCCTTGCCCTCATTTTTCATGCTTCCTTTCCGCTTTTGGCACTAATGAGCTAGCTTCTTTTCCTGCCTTGTTGCTTTTGACTAGACTACTGGCACTAACTAAATAGCTTCCTTACTTGCCTTTCTGCCTTACAGCTATTAGTGGTATCAAGTAGCGCGCTTTATTACAGCGTCTATTATGGGCAACAAGGCCAGAAGCCACTTTTGGATCTGTTTCGGTAGATGATCCGAAGGTTCAATGCCGGCGACTCAAATTTCATTAACTTTCGGGTGGTGGAGATCAAAACTTTGATTACGGTTAGCGGTGAAATTCAATCTTTGGATCGAAAAGGCAGGTTTAGTTGCGGAGATTTCCTTTCTTTTTAGCCTTTCCGCTTGCCTGCTATTGTAACTGAAGTCGGAACTCTTTTCCTTTAAAGCGAGAAGTACTCAAGGTCAAGCGGATAGAGGAGTTTCGGGAAGGAAGTAGTTTCTAAACCTAAGCAAGCAACCAACCTAATAAAGGGGCTTGGCTCTCAAGCTTGTATAGTTAAGGCTTAGCGCCCTTAGACTTCAAGGTTTTCTTCGTTTAGTCAAGCGTTAGGAATTGTTCATTCAATTGAGTTCAAATAAGTCGTATCTTGTTCAGACCAATAAATAGAGCTGAGATCCTAGAAGATATGCTCCAAGCTTATGCAATTGACTTCAAAGAAGCTTGGGATGAGAGGTTGCCACCGATCGAGTTTGCATACAACAACAGCTACCAAGCTGCCATACAAATGTCGTCATATGAAGCATTGTATGGTAGAAAATGTCAAACCCCTCTATTATGGAATGAGGTTAGTGAACGAAGAATAGTGGGGCCAGAGTTTATTGAAGAGACTTGTCGAGTGGTTGACAAGATCAAAGAAAGGGTCAAGACAACTTAATATCGTTAGAAGTAGTAAGCGGATAATCGACGCGGAGACCTTGAGTTCGCTATGGGTGATAAAGTATTTCTGAAGACATCACCTATGCGAGGTCCAAAATGGTTCCACAATAAGGGAAAGCTATGTCCTAGGTATATCAGACCTTATGAGATTTTGACGAGACGTGGAAAAGTGGCGTATCAGCTAGCGCCACCACCGTCTATGTCTAGTGTACATGATGTATTCCATGTTCTCCTACTGAAGAAGTACATCAGAGATCCATCTCACATATTAACTATGGATCCACCTGATTTGACAGAAGACTTCACTTTCAAAGTGGTGCCAATCAAACTTACTAGTTGAAAGGTACAGCATCTCCGAAATCAAGATATCTATTATGTTAAAATGACTTGGAGAAGCCAAAATGTATAAGAGGTTACATGGGAAGAAGAAAATGTCATGCGGAAGCAAAATCCTCATCTGTCCAACTTGGAAAGTATATTCAAATTTTGAGGGCAAAATTTCTTTTCAGGGTGAGGGAGTTATAAGATCCGTATGTGTAAATTAAGAGGACAAAATTTTTTTTAAGGGTGGGGGAGTTTTAAGACCTTCACTCTACTAACCCGGTCTAATCATGTCGTGCCAGGTCTTCCCATCATAACAAGCTCAAGCAAACCAGCCGGATGAAGAAACTACAAAGCCAGGTAAGAAACCAGTCTCTCGTAAGTTGTTCAGTCGATAGTATTAGATTGTCCAGTCCTCGTGCTGGGCGACTGGTAAGTCGACCGTCAAGCCCAGAATTTGACTTCGAGAATTTGGAAACTTTCTTAATTTCGGGAGACCACTCTCCTAATTGGGAGATTACTTTATATGGAGGTTTTTTCTCTATATAGAGGACGTCCCTTCACTTCCTCTTACTATTTTGATCATTCTCAAACCCTAGATCTGAGAAAGAAAGTGAGAAGGAGACTTAGAGAAGAAGAAAGCTTAAAGAGAGGAGAAGGAGCTCTGCAGAGAAGAGAAGGGTTTTGCTGTCGGTTTCCAACTTGCTACATCGAGGACCAACAGTAAGTCCTTTGCCTCTGTAGAAGTTTAGATTGTGCAAGGGATTAGGATTTGGGTTATCAATCACAGTATTGGTAGATCAAACCCAATACAGTGATTGTAGTTATTGGATCTCCCATATAAATCCATCATAAACTGTAATAACTAGGGTCACAAGGAATGACCAATCCATATGATTATGGCCATAGAATGATGTTAGGATGAATCCCATTATTGAGCCAAAGAATTGACTCATAATGATTTTGGGCTGAAAGACAAACCTGAAATATGACTCAGGGGTTGTCGGTCCCTTGACCGGTCGGCTATATAGGAGACCAGAGAGGCGACCGATCACCCTCGAAAAGTCTGACAGGGTTTATCCAGATGGTTCATCGGTCGATCAATGCAAGACCGGTGAGGCAACCGGACAGTGTCCTGCAGGCTTAAATTGAAGACTGGACAATAAAACAAGACACAGTAAACTGATAGAATGGAACTTTAATTTAATTCTACTAATTGTTTAGGCTTTCAACAAATTCAAGATAAGTACTAAGGCTTTGGGAAGGGAACAAACATCGTTTACAAGTGAGGTACAAGAATCCTGGGGAAACGAATAGGAGGGACCATAATAACATTCCGCCTTGCTTTTCTTTGGGGTACATAGGACAATACCCTATTTAATATGTTCTATTACCTAACTCCTGCCATGTTACTTGTTTAATTTGCTGCATCCTGCCATGTTCTGTTTATGCATACAACATTACATCCAATATTTACTATTATTGTTCACACATATTTTGTTATTTTCATATGTAATGATGATGATAGGGATAGGCATGTGTATGTGTATAGTTGATATGTTGAATGGGGAGAGGTTGGAGCATCGAACCATTCATCACATTGACATCATCATATCGTTGTTACCTTAGCGGACTTAGTACATTACAGGGTATCAGGAGGAGTGATCGCGGTGTGGGCCCTAGTCTAGTCAACGGACTCTAGCTCTATCTCTGTAGGTGTATTGAAGGATGTTGGGTAAGGCCTTGGATATACCTTTGATAACATCTAAGATTGGTTAGCATAAATCCAATTTACAAGCCCTCTCCTATAGGGGCATATGTACTAGTATGGGATAGGGTATCAGGGGGGTATTAACAGTGTATGATCCGTCAGGTCCTAGCTCTATCTCTATCTTGTAGTGGGTATTGTAGGGTGACAGTGGTGTGTGTTCTGTTGGGCATATGCTCACACTCTCGTGTATGAAGGTATGGTGGCCGTCTATCCTTACCATAGCTCATTGCAAACTTAAACCAAACCAAATATATGAATTGACATCATGCATATGTTTGCTGCATTATTTTGTTTCTCCTTGAGCTCATGTTGGAGAGCAGACCCTCTCATACTCTATTCTTTTAGTTTCTGATAATGCAGGTGTTATCGTCGAAGATTATATCAATGCACCAACGTAAGGACATGTGGTGGCTATGGTAGTGCAAGCTATGGAGGACGAGCATGTCTCATCATGCAAGTGTTTCCACTATATTCACACTTAGGGTTTCATTTTCGTATTTAACTGATGGGATTTGTATTAGTTTATTATTTTATGTTTTGGTACACTTATTTATTATTTATCACTGTAGACTCTCAATTCATTATTAATAGAATTTTTGCTATTTATTTATTGGGAAAAAGACAGTTGCCTCCCCTGTACTATACCTAAAAGACAAGTACCCCCTAAAGTTTCAGGAAAAGACGAACGTCCCTAATTTTTAACGGTGTTAAAGTGAATTTTTCTATAGATAATTCTACCCTTAAATAGAGTTCAAATTTTCAATCATATGCCATTTTAAAAAAAATAAAACTATCTCAACCATATACTTGTACACCTATAGCTTTACTCTTCTTCTTTGGTTGCTTCTTTTAGTTTGAGCTTTATTTTGGCGATCCTTTACTTGCATTCTTCTTTGAATTTTGGGACAATCTGTCCTTATTCAGAATCCTATTCTGTTATTATTAGAGCAAATAAAGCGTCTAATCTGGCAAGATGCATATTTTGTGTAAGCAACTTTTTTGGTTCTTCTTTATGATTAAAACTTCCTTTACTCTTACGTTTCTCCTTTAAATTATCGTATTTTCTTTTCAGATGCATGGGATGTTTGTATCTAGCAGTTTGGGCAGTATGCAATGCACTTGCAACCCCTTGATTGCTAGAAATCAATGAAACAATATTTTTGAGTTGAAATCAGATCAGAAGAGGTTGAGAAGATTCTCTTGTCATGCGTAGGCCTATGCTTTGTACTATGAGAAGGTCAAGAATTTTGTGGAGGCAGAGAAGGTGTACCATTTAGGGGTGTTGTACAAGAATATGTGGAGTTTAGCATGTTTGAAGACCTGAATGTTCCCCCCTTCCTCCATAAGAACCTCTTTCTCTTTCCCCCCTCGAGAAAGAGAAAGAAGAGAATCAATCCTTTCTTCTCTTCTTTCATGTTAATGGTCGTATCTTGTATCAAAAGGTTTTCCATGCTATACACCACATTGAGAAACCTCTTATGTACTGTACCATTTTGGTACCTCGAAAGGGAGGTGCTCCTTATGATGCTACGGATGGTTGTCCGAAGTATAAGGGGCGGACCACTCGGACTCGAATAGGATAAGGTTGTATGTGCCTAGCCATTCGGGTGTCATATTTTGGCCAAGTTCCCCGTACTGTAGGCCCCTATGTTACACGGCCATAATATTATGCTACGTTCCACCGCTCCCTGGGGCTATTTACAACCAACCAATTAAGAATTATAATTCTTCTATTTTACTGGATGGAATTTCAATGCCTTTTTTGGGAGCTAGAGGAAATGCACCTCAGGTAGGGTGGCCGGCCTACTATGGGCACCTGTAGGGATTAGTGCTTGAAACCGCGATCCACAAAAGCATGGGACTCACCTCTCTTCAGCTTGAGTTGGGTTAAAGGCATGGAATGTATTTGCACCGTCACCATCACCATCACCATCTTCAAATAAAATATTTTCTACAGTAGCACCACAATCTTCCTTATTTTTGAATGGTAGTTCCAAAAAAGCGTACTAAGTAACCCGGGCTGCTTCCCTCTCAATGATGAAGCTTATCCCCTATCGTCTCACTGGCCGACCTTGACCCCTTTTTTTTGGGGGGGGTGGGGGGTGGGGAGTGGGCTAAGGATCAAGTTAGTAATTTTTCTTACATCTCCCCCTCTGGGAGCCCGGGTGTATATGAAAAAACTTATGCCAAGAGCTCGGCTTAAGTGATGATGAATTGAATCTCCTATTGAATCTAATCAAGCAAGAAGAGGAGCTACATACGGATTTGTCAAACAAGATGGTTCCTTTGTTACCGAAGGAAAGCTTTATGCTAGCCCTTCGTCAAGGCCCAGGAATCCACTTGACATCTCAATGGTGGGATTGGATACCCATCCGATCGAAGTTCCATTTGAGTGCCCCCTAACATAAAGGAGAGTGTGCAGTTGTGGGTCGCCTCGTGAAAGACATTGCTCAGGTCATATGACAGGGGCATGATCGACTTTGCACGCTCCATCCTTAGGCCCTTCGCCTATCGGCTTGGCAGGAAAGCTACCTTGATCCGTCTTTGGCTTCGATTCATTATGCTCAGTAGCTCTAACAGGTCCTGCAGTCTCTAGCCGCCAAAAACTCTACAAAGAAAGCGCTGCTATATGTTTGATCCTATGTGCCCAGAGAATGCTATGCATTCTCCAATTTTGGACCTCGTAGCTCTGGGTTTGAGTGGCATTTCACCCCTAACCACAATTTGAAGATTTTTTTAACATGAAAAATCAGACTTTGAAGATTAAAAATCAGACTTTTCTACGGTTCTATAGAGTAAAGTAAGGGTGACTTATCTGCAGGTTGGTCTCCTCTTGAATGTGCTGAAAAGTAGCGTTTCCAAGGTCGAATCCACTTTAAATTTGATAAATGCATTGCTTGCCACAAAAGGATTTTTTTTTAGTGAATGAACTCTTGAATGGAAAAGATATATAACTCCAAAAACTCTTTTTGATGCAACAATGTATTAAGTAAAAGTGCCACGGTAGACCAATTAAAAGGGATGTAGCACAGCAATAATGATCCTTTCCTTGTCTTTTCGCTCTTTCTAGCTGAAGTAAGTCATCTTCAGTGATCCCGTTTCTTCTCTTAGTGGGCGACAATTCTCTGATCCATCTGTGCAGAGCGATATGAAGCTCTGGCCATTCAAGGTTTTCTTAAGCCGAACGTATGTGCAGAATTTGAGAGAGCTTGAGGGTTTTGGTTTGGAATGAGGGTTTCAATTATTGAAGCCCTATTTCAACAAGGGTGAAATAGTACTTTATATTTATTCAAGGTTACTTTGGTCATTGAAAAAATATGGGTCTCTCACTGTCAGTATTTAACGAAAAATACTAACGGCATGGGTTTAGTTGTCTTCTAACAGTATTTGTAGGGGAGGTATTTTTCTTTCTCAGAAAATTTAAGAGGCAATTGTCTTTTAGGTATAGTACGGGGGAGGTCACTATCTTTTTCCCTTATTTATTTACTCTGATTATGTGAAGTCTATAATTCGATGGTTGGCACGGTCCTATGTGAACCTGACTTGAGCCGTTGTTTCTTTAGATGATTCATCAAGCCAAAACCCCAAACACGAAAAGTATTCTAAATCTTGGAAAGTGATGTGCACCCCTACTAACAAAATGGTTTTTAATGAATAATTCTAATTAAATTCTATCGACTTTGTTAGTTTGCTAGCAATATAATAAGTCCTAAGGTGATTTTAAAATCTTGGAAAAGTATCTTTTCCAAGCCAAGGTGAGGAACCTAACCCCAAACTAAATTGGTTAATAATAAACTGCCATCCAATATTTTCTATTACCTGTCATGCATATTACTTTATTGTTTATAGCTGATGATGATGATGATAGGAATAGGCATGTGCTTGTATGTGTGTGGTTGATGTGCTTGATGCGGCGGTATCGGGAGGTGTGATGAGAACGCAATAAACGTAACCTTTGGCGGCCCACTTTGCTCATCTCTAACTCAAGTCTTGTGCATTAACATCGTCGTATCGCCATTACCTTAGCGGAACTATTATGTCGTGGTATCGGGGGAGGTGGTCTCGGTCCTTGTAGTCTCGACTCTACCGGGGGCCTTGCTCTATCTCTATGGGCATTCCGAGGGATGCTTGGGGTGAGGCCTTGGTCCCGGGCTTTGTGTTAGTATAGCATTATATAGCAATAAAGTTACCTTTGTTGTATAATGTTATGGTAAGGTGGATGGGGACGGCGATAACGTTAACCTTCGGGCGGGCTTCCACACCCTGTGTATAGGGCGTGTCAATAAAGTTACCTTAACCCAACCTTTCTAATTGGGGTGTGACATGAATACTACCTCTTATCTTGGCTAAATACTACATTTATATTTGGTTGAATACTTCCTTGTTCATCTTTGGCTGAATACTGTCTGATTTATCTTTAATTAAATACAATTTCGTATGTCTATGGCTAAATACTACCTGATTTATCTTTGGCTAAATACTGTTTTGCCTAACTTTGGTTAAATACTACCTGATTTGACTTTGGCTAAATACTGTCTTGTTTGACTTTGACATGTCAAATAACCAATCAAGAATGCAAATCAGTAAACAAATAAATGCTAAATATAACTATGGTCACCAACTGTAAGACCCACACTCCACTAACCCAGTTTAACTGTGTCGTGCCAAGTGGACCGAGCGTGTGAAGATGGATCACAAACTAGGTATAAAAATCAACTCAACACCCAAAACTGTATGCATATAGTTGCATACCTGGGTAGGTACGATCGACCATATGGAAAGAAACAATGGTCACTAATCAATGACCCTACGATCGATGATTTTGACCCTACGATCAATGGGTTCTGCGACCGTAGCCATCGACTGTGAGACCCCAGATCAAACTTCAAGTTTTGGAAGCTTTCCTAAACTAAGGGATTTCTTTCCTAATTGAAAGAGGACTCTATATGGAGAGCTTTCCTTTATATAAATGACGTCCCTCAGTCTTTTTCACTCTTTTAGAATATTAGTAAACCCTAGAGAAAGAGAAGGGAAGAGAAGGAAGAGAAGGAGAAGAAGAAAAGGCTAAGGAGAAGATTTTGCTGAGAAGAGATTGGCTCTCTATCACAAGCAAAGGTATGAATTTAATCTCTAGAGATGTAAACTCTAAGGAATAAGACTTTTATGGAGGTTAGGAGATTTCAACCTATTATGATCTATGTGATTCCTTGAGAAAATCCCAAAGATAACCATGAGGGATGAGTTTGATGATTAGGATTGATAAGAAACTACTAATGATGGCCATAGGATGACTTTAGGATAAACCCAATTGAAGAGCAGAGGATTTGACCCAGGAAGAACTCGAATCACATGTAGTCTGTTACCAAAAATCTCAAGGTCGCAGTTATGGTCAACCATAGCATGACCAGCCTGATCAAAAGATCTACCATAGGCATTCGGGAAGATTCAGGAATCACATGGTCGCAACTATGGTCACACCATATGCAACCGTAGGGTATCGACCGTAAGCAGTAAGGTCGACATAATATGAGACCATAGGACCAATCAGACACCTATTAGTGCTCTGTTTCGATTTTCAACTACTATGACATGTCTCATATGAACCCTAACTTAAATTCATATAACTTCTAGGTTGTTAAATTGACTGAAAGAGAATTACAAGGCTTGTAAGGAGATCGAGTATTGCTAATAGGTGAGGGAACAAGACCTAAACTAATTGGATATAACAAACTACTTTATTCTTATTGAGTCTAATGCCATGATTGATTCTATGCGTGTATGCTCGTAATGTGCATCTCACATGTGATCCAATATTCCTGCTATTACTGCTCATGAATATGTAATTCTGTTTATTTATAACATGATGATGATGATGATGCTAGGAATAGGCATGTGATTGTATGTGTGTGGTTGGTGTGTTGGATGCGAGTAGAGCATCAGGGGGAGGACGTGGCATGGTGGTCTCTGACCTCGTCACCAGACTCTAGCTCTATCTCTACTCAAGTATTATCCACTAACATCGTCGTATCACCATTACCTTAGCAGAACTATTACGTCATAGGGCATCAGGGGAGGTGGTCTCGGACTGTGTGGTCTCTGACTCTATCGGGGGGCCTTAGCTCTATCTCTATGGACGTATTGAGGGATGTTGGGGTGAGGCCTTGGAAACACTGTTTGGCATTAAGATTGGTTAGTTGCGAGCCCAGTTTGCAAGCCCTCGCCAGCAGGGGCTTACGTGTTGGTATGGGTAGGGCATTAGGGGAGGTGTTGGCAATGATCGATCCAGACACTTTAGCTCTATCTCTATTCCATAATGGGTGCATGTGGGACGGAAATGGTATTTGATTCATTGGGGGGATTCACACACTCGTGTATAGAGGTGCGTAAGCACCCCATTTTTGCCACCCTCTGCATAAGTGAACCAATATGGCAGGTTTTCGACCTTTAACCCAAATGTTGGTGATTCTCTAATGAACCCCACAGTAGGATCATAGGTTATTACCTACTTGGATGAATAGGTCGTGAAATTATCTTTGAAATGATACTGGAATCATCAAATTTCGACGTCAAATAAGGAAGATATCGCAGTTTGAAAGTGCAAGGGCATTTACGTAATTATCGTATGATGCATGCATTATCATTTAAACTTCAAGACATCATATCTTGGTCATCTGATATCGGAATCAGATAATTCAAAGGCCAATATTCCTTATTTTCAATCCTCTTCAAAGTGAACGTGAAAAATCTCGGGTAGAAGTCACCAGTGGGCCCCATGCAAGCTTTCATGCAAAATATCGTTAGAACTTCAAAGCTTCATATCTTTTCCGTTCTACGTTGGATTCAAATGATTCCAAGGCCATTATTCTTCATTTATGATGTTCTACGAAGTGGACGTAAAAAATCTTGGGTAGAAGTCTCCAAAGGGTCCCATGCAAAATTACACATGAAAATGGTCATTTAACCTTTGAAAATTCATATTTTGGTCACCCCATATCCAAATCAGGTGATTTCAGTTTTATTATGTTCTATTTTTAGTACTCTACAAAGTGGACGTAAAGAATTTTCGGTAGAAGTCTCTGAAGGATCCCATGCAGAATGGTCAGCCAAATTATCGATAATTGGCCTGCTTAAACTTCAGAAATTCATAAGTTGACCATTTTATTTCCAAATGTGATGATTCAAGTTCCAATATTCTTCATTTTTAGTGTTCTACAAAGTGAACGTAAAAAATTTAGAATAAAGGCTATCGAAAAATTCTATGCAGAATGACAGCGAAAATGGCCCATGAAATGATAGAGAGAGAAAACTCAGTTAATTCAAGTCATTCTCAGTCCAACCCAGCTCAGTTTAAGTCAGTCCAGCCCAGTCAACTTAAGTCAGACCAGTCTAGACTGAACCGGTTCGTCCATGTGCATAGTGTCATATATATATATGTGTGTAATTATATAGAATATATTATATACTATATATATTAATATGTATGTTATTGCATATTATTATGTATATTTTATGATATATTATTGTATAAATGTACATTATATGTGTCAAGAGAGACCAACCAAGATTGGGAAAGAAAGAGAGGATTCTAATGAAAAGAGGAAAAAAATATATAGAAAGGAACTCGGGAAATAAATTTTGGAAGGAAATAGAATAAGAAAGAGATTGAGAAAGGGAGAGGGAAAGAAATCTATAAAGAAGAGAATCCGAGAAGATTGAGAAAAGGAAAGAAAGCAGAGAGAGGCGAGATCTGAAGGAGGGGACCAGATCCGAAGGAATAGAAGAAGAAAAGAGATTGAGAGATTGAAGGAAACCGAAAAAAAAGATTGAGAGAGATCGTGGAGGGATTGATTGCTGAAAAAAATAATAAAAAAAGGAAGATTGAGAGAGATCGTGGAAGGAATGATTGCCAAATGGAGAAAAAAAATAAAAAAATAAAAAGAGATGGCTGAAACGAGAGAGAAGGCAGATTGGGGTAAGAGATAGGTGAGATAAAAAAAAGAAAGAAAGAAAATGGAAGGAACCAAAAAAAAAGGAAATGAAAAAGAAATCGGGAAGGATCCGAACAGGGAAAAAAAAGAGGAAATAAAAGAAGAAAAGAGATCAGAAAAGAAGGAAGAGGATTGATTGCCAAATGGAGGAAAGAAAAAAAATAGAAAGGGAGAAAAACGAGAAGAAGGGGGAGAGAAGAAGAAGGGAGAGAGAATAGAAGAGGAGATTGGAAAAGAGAGAGAGGGGCAGAAAAATTGAGAATGAGAGAGAAAGGAAACGAGAAGAATCGGGAGGAGAAAAAGAGAGTGCGAAAAAAAATCAGAAGAGAGAAATTGAAAAGAGAGGCGGCAATGAGAAGAAGAGCGAAAATAGAGAGGGAGAGAAAGAAAAAATATGTAATAAAAGACTGGGATCAGGAGATTGATTGCGGGAGGAGAGGATAGAGATGAGATGAAGAAGAAGAGAGAGAGAGATGGCTCGGTCAATAGGGAGAGGAGCAGAAGAAGCAGGAAACAGAGGAAGAAGAGAGAGCCAGGTAAGGCCCTCATTATTTTAATTCTTTAACACATGTTATTCCACTCACTTCCATCTCCAAAACCACCTTTACTGACCAGCAACCTCCTACTGTACCAGCATATCAAAACCCAACCTCCATTATTCTGCCTCCATCTGCAATTTAGCCACCCAACCATGATCACACCCTGTTATTATGCCTCAAGCCCTTCTTCTGCCATTTGTTATCATGCACACCACTATACCATTCCATAGCGCCACTTCAACGATTGCTCATCACTCTTCATCGACACAACATCACCCCACCATGCTATAAACCCTCCACACGTGATTGTCCATCACCTAACACCTATCCACACACACCTAGCCTCCATCTTCTTTGCCACAAAACCATATGCCAACCATCTGTGATACACCTCATGATACCTTCATCAACCTAAACCTAAATCCACAACTCCTAATCATTACCATCAACCCTTGCACAACACCCACCAACCGTGACAAAGCCTAAGCTTTCCAACACAAAGAAGCCAACTCCAAATCCCTTGACCCGCAACCTGGCCGACCATTGCTACCATCTTCCATACTAAATTTTCCCATCACCAAGGCCGCAAGCATTTCAAACCATCCCACCCAATTTGAACCCTTAATCTTGAATTTATCTGATGATGAGTTGAATGAATAAATCATAATCATTGATGTTGAATCTATTTTTGATCATGGTTATTGCTTAAACATGAGCCATTGAATAATTGATTTTATTAAATCATCTGATGATATGAAGTATGAGCCATTGATTTAAAATTGTAATGTGATCAATCTATCCACATGATTAGAATTATTTATGAAATTGACCCATCATATGCCTGAAATTTCATGTGATAAAATTGATCCAACCATGGCTTGAATGTTATGTAATTGATCCAACCATGCTGAATTTAATATGTTTGAACATCCCATGCTTAAATATAATGAAATTGATCCATTGTGTGAAAATTGAATGAGATTGATCCGATTAAAGAATTGTGAGGAAAATGAATAAAATCGATCCAATCGATTGTGAGGAAATTGAAATTGATTGATCCCACAAGTTGGACTGTTGATCAAAATTGATCCGATCATATGGAATTTTGATGGAATTAAAAATTGATCCGCTCATATGCTTGGAATGATATGATTAAAATTGAACCATTGATCTTGGAATTTAATGAAATTGGATCATTGATCTTGGAGTTTTGATTTGATCCGTTGATCATATTTTACTTCGATTTGAGTAATCTGAATGGTTAGATTATTTAATTTGAGTAATCTGAACCGTTAGATTGTCACCAAAAGTGATGTAAATGGATATGAACAGTTAGATTATCATGATAAGCGATCTAAATCGTTAGATTATCTTTGAGAGTGAGTGGAATAAATTTGAACGATTGGATTATCATCAAGAATGATGTAAACCGTTAGATTTTCTTCATATTGTGTGTTAGAAGAATTTAAGCCATCTGATTGGATCTTGATCATAACTGATTTAAAAGAATTTGAAACATTGGATCTTAGTCTGATTATGATTATATCTTGATATGAGATCTAAGCCGTTGATTTGGATTATTTTGATGAAATATGAGGTGTTGATCTTAATGATAATATTTAAAAGAGATCTAACCATTGATCAAGGATCTGATCTTAAGATATTGAGAGATTCACATTAGATCCCAACCATAGATCTGGAGAATCTCATCTGAGACACATTGAGACATAATTTGACTAGAAATAATACATGAGATGTCATTTTATTTGTCTGCTATATCCTGATCAATGCTCTCACATGTTTGCTGCTATAACGATTCACATGCTTTCTTGCCATACATGAGATGATATATGTTGTTTTGTTGCCATATTTGAATGATATTTATTTTGGTAATAATTTAATTTATGCAACACCCTAGTCGAACTACCATATCTGCACACTTCTAGAAGACAATCTAGGCGTGGGGACATGCATTTAGACACCCACATTCTTGGGAAGGGTATAATGGGAATAATAAAAAAGTCTTAACAAAGAAAGAGAATGCTTTCCCAAACCTTTCAAAATTAGAATTCAGGATAAAAAGGGTAGCTCAGGACGATTTCTAGCCCTCAGTAAACCCTAAACCTAGAATAGGTTCTAAACCATAAACCTAGATTAGGTTCTCAATCATTAACCTAGAACAGGTTATTTCTATCAATCCGAACTACGTGGATTCTGATTCCTAGGGTAAACCCTAGGATACGTAGGCCATTTGGGAGAAACCCAAATTCGGATCCATACCTTAGTCCACTCGGACTATCCATAGATCCACTAGGATACCCATCCATTTCAACCCAGAGTTTTGAACTATGCGGATTCTGATTCCTAGGGCAAACCCTAGGATACGTAGGTTATTTGGGAGAATCCTAAATTCGGATCCAAACCTTAGTCCACTTGGACTATCCATAGATCCACTAGGATATCCATTCCCATTCAACCCAGATTTTAAACTACATGGATTCTGATTCCTAGGGCAAACCCTAGAATACGTAGGCTATTTGGTAGAATCCTAAATTCGGATCCAAACCTTAGTCCACTCGAACTATCCATAGATCCACTAGGATATCCATTCATATTTTGACCCAAATAGGGTTATCCACATTCTAACCCAGATAGGATTATCCATATTTCAACCCATAAAGGGTTATCCATATTTTGACCCAAATAGGGTTATCCTTAGATCCAGTAGGACTATCTATCAATTCGCATGGACTATCCAGATCCTAACCCATAGGGTTTCTCAGCCTTTCACGCATAAACTTCAACTTGAACAATGAACTTAATCATGCACAAGCATAAATCACAGTCATAAACTTTAATCACACCTGAACTACGATGGTGAACCTGATTTTTAGAATAATTTCGTAATACATAGGCAATCTGATGGATACAGATTCAGTTCAATGATATCAAACCACTTGGTTTGGTTCGGTTTAACAAATAGAGTCTAGCATAGAAAAGGTATAGGAGATCGATTTCAATCAGACGGTTTGGGTGCCTAACCTTTTCCCATAACCGTAACCTGACGCTTACCCAATCTCTAATGGACCAGAAATCCAATCTAAGGGTCATGAGTCAATCGAAGTCTTACCTTGGGGTGAGATTTCATATTTTCTAAGGTCCTAGACCTTAATCTAGGTGGCGACTTCCAAGATTACAATCTTTGTCCTCACAGTGGTGACTTCACTGGGGATATAAACGTCAAACTCCTAAAAAAAAAACTTTTCTTGTGTAAATTGGATGCTAGCTTTTAGGATACTATATTTATGCTTGTATAATATTATTTTGGGGGAAATAGATTCAGTCACACATTCATGCGAGTAGCCGAACCGGTTCCCATGCAGATGGGGTAGCCCGCTAGGCGAAACACACAACCTTGGCCTATACTTTGTAAGACCATGACCGGCGAGCAGCCTCTAACGAGCGTTTCTTGGGTCCGCCTGAGAATGCGTTATGCTACTCCACGTCGCTTGGATCCTTGCAACATAGTATATAAAGGGATTGGGGGTCCATTATTCATCGTGCATTCGGTGATAGGTTACCCGGTCCTTGTCAAGGTGGCCTTTTCGGTTCTAACCCAGATTGTAGCCCAATGTTTATTATTTTTGGTTCATCCCTGAACTGACCCAGTAAAATCTGTTTAACCATAACATCCATGCTCAAGACGTCGAAGTTCTATCCGTTTTTATCCTCGATTGGTTAATATTTTAGAATCTACACAATGAGCATCTTGAACTCTCACCCATTGGGAGTATGAGGTATGTATACACCTATTCTACATCATAGTAGACGGTCACTATACACCCTCCATTAAGTAAGCTCGATGTGTCGAATCTCTCATTGTTAACACGTCGATTTTAAAAAACGAGCAGAAAATCCCTGTCAAGACATAGATACCATGGTCAAGAAGAAATTTACTAGTTTGTTCCTTCATGAACCAATTTTGCTAACCATCCCTAATAAGGACAACGAATTAATATATCCATTTTAATTTTATCGAATTTGGTAACCCAAGTGGCCAGACCTTGGTACCACTGATTATCCATTTTAGAATCACGAGGTCCCAAGACTGAACACATGACTTAATCAAATTCAATTAAATTTACTCGGATAATGTTTACCCAATCGCCCTTATGAGGGAGCTAACTTTGTTGGTTAAGTCATCTTTGATTGTGTATGTGACTTCTTTCATTCCTCTAGATGTCTAGAATCTCGATATTCCTCCATTGGATTTTAATGCCTTTGGAAAAGAGAATCAAACTGCAACCATATCCACCCGTTTAGGGTGAGAGGCCTCTACAATTAGGGAATTATTTTGATCTCCCACCTTGAGATCCATCTATGTTATCTTTCTAAATGAATCAATGGAAGTCATGAATCTAGATCTTGATTGAACATCAAATTTTGTAAGAAAGGAGACAACCAGATTTGGGAACACAATCAGTAACTCAGTCAATCTGGTCCAATAGAGCATTCAGTTTAGACAGCAACAAGCACCTATACCTGAAAAAGTTTATAATATTCCTGTACAGTTAGTCCTTGGGCTTACTCAAATATCATATTCAGTTCATTTCTGAATTAAGGAGAGATTTAGCCCCTAGGAAAATCCAATCACTGTTCTCAATGTACCTCAGAATTAAGGAAAGATTCAGCCCCTAGGCAAATCCAATCATAGTTCTCGATTCACCTCTGAATCAAGGAGAGATTCAACCCTTAGGCAAATCCAATCACTGTTATCAATTCATCTCAGAATCAATGAGTTTTAGCCCCTAGGTAAATCCAATCACCATTCTCTATTCACCTCTGAAATAAGGAAAGATTCAACCCCTAGGCAAATCCAATCATAGTTCCCGATTCATCTCTGAATTAAGGAAAGATTCAGCCCATAGGTAAATCCAATCACTGTTCTTAATTTACCTCAGAATTAAGGAGAGATTTAGTCCCTAGGCAAATCAAATCACCATTCTCCATTCACCTCTGAATTAAGAAGAATTTCAATCCCTTGGCAAATCCAATCATCGTTCACCTCTGACTTAAGGAGAGATTTAGCCCCTAGGTAAGTCCAATCACCCTTCCTGATTCACCTTTGAATTAAGGAAAGATTCAACCCCTAGGTAGATTCAATCACATCCAGTTCATCTCAGAATCAAAGAAATATTCAGCCCCTAGGTAGGGCCAATCATCATTTTAGTTCATCCAGAATTAAGGAAAGATTCAGCCCCTAGGCAGATTCAATCACATCCAGTTCAACTCAAAATCAAAGAAATATTCAGCCCCTAGGCAGGTCCAATCATCACTTCGGTTCACCCAGAATTAAGAAAAGATTCAGCCCCTAGGAAAATTCAATCACATCCAGTTCATCTCAAAATCAAAGAAATATTCAGTCCCTAGGCAGGTCCAATCATCATTTCGGTTCATCCAGAATTAAGGAAAGATTCAGTCCCTAGGCAGATTCAATCACATCTAGTTCATCTCAGAATCAAAGAAATATTCAGCCCCTAGGCAGATCCAATCATCATTTCGGTTCATCCAGAATTAAGGAAAGATTCAGCCCCTAGGTAGATTCAATCACATCTAGTTCATCTCAGAATCAAAAAAATATTCAGCCCCAGATTCAACCACCATTTTTAGTTCATCTCAGAATTAAAGAAAGGTTTAACCCTTAGGTAGGTTCAATCATCACCTCCCAGATCATGTTAGAGTGGAGGAGACATTCGGCCCCTAGGCTTTTTCACCCTTCACCTCCTGTTTAGGTTCTGGTTCATGTCAGAACTAGAAAAAGTTCCATTCATCTGAATTTAATTAGCCACTAGGCTTATCCAATCATCAACTTTGGTTAGGGTTCTGATTCATATCGGAACTAGAAAAAGTTCCATTCATCTGAATTCAATTAGCAACTAGGCTTATCCAACCATCAACTTTGGTTAGGGTTCTAATTCAAGTTGGAACTAAGAAGAGTTCCATTAACCAACCATCAACTTTGGTTAGGGTTCTGATTCATGTCAAAATTGTGAAAAGTTCCATTCATCTGAATTCAATTAGCCACTAGGTTTATCCAACCATCAACTTTGGTTAGGGTTCTGATTCATGTTGGAACTAAGAAGAGTTCCATTCATCTGAATTCATTTAGCCACTAGGCCTGTCCAACCATCAATTTTGATTCAGGTTTTGATTCAAGATGGAATTAAGAAGAGTCTCATTCATTTGAATTCATTTAGCCACTAGGCTTATCCAACCATCAACTGTGGTTCAAGTTCTGATTCATGTTGGAACTAGGAAGAGTTCCATTCATTTGAATTTAATTAGCCCCTAGGCCTGTCCAACCGTCAACTCCAATTCAGTTTTTTATTCATGTTGGAACTAAGAAACGTTCCATTCATATGAACTCAATGTGAGCATGAGTTAGCCTCTAGGCCTGTTCAACCATTACCTCTAGTCCATGTTCCATTTCATGAAGGAATCGAAGAGAATTTAATCATTTCAACTCCATCGATCCATCATGTCTAGCAATTAAAGTCCAATCCATAATTGTCATCCTTAGCCTTTATCAATCGGAGCCCAACTCAAGCAATCCTTGCCTCTAGCAATTAAAGCTCAGTCCATGACTGTCAATCTTGATCTCTATCAATCAGAGATCAATTCAAAGTCAATCTTGATCCCTATCAATTAGAGACTAGTTTAAAGTCAACCTTGTCTCTATTAATTGGAGATCAATTCAAAATCCACCTCTGGCTCTATCAATTAGAGCCTGATCCATGTCTATCATAGCCCAGTGCTACAAGTTAGGATCGCTCGTCAGGAATGGCGAATGAGAAGCATTCCTCATTGCTTGTCAGTAAAGATCAATTCTAGATTCTGGAGTCATCAAAAAACCATAAAACTTCAGCTATGATAGTGCTATCCCATCTCGGGCATTTCTCCCCCATTGGTCAAGGAAATGCTAGAATCCAAAGAGTTGCCCTCATATTTCTCATTATTCAAAGAGAATGAATGGAATTTTTTCAAGCAGTAGGTTAAACCAACGAAGAGATCCAACGTACCCTAGGCTAGGAGAGGAACCAGAATCATGGCTAGGGAATGGTCCAATGATGAAACCCTTAACCCACAAACTAGGGCATGAACCAGATTGAACTTGGACCCAAATTAAGTGCGGTCCAATGAGGAAAGCCAATGACCCTTGAACTGGGGCATGAACCAGATTGACTTTGGGCCTGAATTGGGTATGGTTCAATAAGGAAAGCCCTTGAGCCCTAAGTGGGGCATGAACCGGATTGACCTTGGGCCTGAATTGGGTATGGTTCAATGAGGAAAGCCATTGAGCCCTAAACTGGTCATGAACCAAATTGACCTTGGACCCAAATTGAGTATAGTCTAATGAGGAAAGCCATTATGCCCTAAACTAAGGCGTAAATCAAATTGACCTTGGACCCAAACTGAGAGTGGTCTAATGAAGAAATCCATTGAACCCCCCAAGCCGAGGCATAAACTAGTCTAATCTTGGATTTAAAAATGGTGTAGTGCAATGGTGATACCCCTTGCTCCCCAAGCTGGGGCATAAGCTAGGATGATTTTTGAACTCAACTAGAAGCGGTCCATTGATGAATCCATTGAACCCCAAACTGGGCATGAACCAGAGTAACCTTGAGCTTAAAAGCAATAGTCTGGTTATGAATGGATCCCAAACTGAGAAAAAAAAAAGGAGAGAATTGTATGGAACCCTAAAAGGTAGGTATCTTGCACCTATTGATAGAGGGGCATGATGAGTCCTGCTGTTAGAGGTTTAAAGGAAGATTTATTCCCATAACGACTGAAGGTGGTCATCGAAGGCATTATGCCCAACTGGAGCTGCTTAGACGAACTAGTTGTTTCAACTTTCTATTATCGATATTCGATAGGTCATCCAAGTCTAGGTCCAAGATTGATATGCTTGTTGACAAGTCCAGTCTAATCTGTCCTGTAAGTAAAAGAAAATCATCCCGTTTGGGATTTCAAACTCTGTGCTTTGTACATTTCCTCCCAGTTTCATACATCCTCCTATTAACGATGAGCCGTCTCTTGAACTTCTATGCCACCTGGCCTCTTAAGAAAGAAAGGTCCAACCCGTCTGGAAAAGCTTTAAATGATCAATCGGGAGACATAAGAGTACTCTCAAGAAACATGTATTAAAGAAGCTGCCATTTGTTCTACCTATGAAAAGATTCTAAGGAAAGCATTAGATAGTAACATATCATATCAGCAAGTCAGTCAATCAGTACAAATGAATAGAGGACAGATGTGCCACCAAAAAGATGAAAATACCAAAGTTCTTACAAAGTACATCATCGGCAAGCAAGAGATACATGATGAATGATCAATCCCAAAATCAAAGAATGAGGTCATAAGAATACCAAAAAAAAAAAAAAAAAAAAAAGAAAATTTAAGCCTATGTTTTATCTACATCAATAATGGGAGGCAGTCACATCAGACAGAAGGTGATGATTAACTTCCAGAGGACAGCATATGGATTCACCATTCAGATAAAATCAGATACTAGATGAGCAGTCACAAATGTTCATAAAGTTTACAGAAGATTAGAGTACTGACTGGGGCAAAGATGTTCTATCTGATTGAAAATGTTTGGAAGAAGAAGACTCAAATCCAATATTGAAAGTCATGATTCAACTTTGCGATCAAGCGATGCACTGTATTATGTGCCCTCCACATCCAAAAAAAAAAAAAAAAAAAAAAAAAAGAGGAAAAAAATAGTAAGATGTTGAATGGCATTGGAGCTCGATAGTAAGCTAATTGTCCATCTCATTTCAAGAGGATGGTAGTTCCAATCAAACCCTGATAGCAAGTTCGATCGTTCGTCGAGATTCACAGCATGTTAGACCGGACTTTTGATTTTGGCCAATTACATCCCGCCTTTACAGGAGATGATCTCATCACTTCTTCATCATCAGAGAAAGATTTCTCATCAGTATTAGACTCTTTCTCCCGTCTATCAATTTGACGGCCTTCCAAGGAGTCTCTATCACAAGCCCTTCTTTTGATTATCAATTTTTATGGCATTGTATCTCGTGATCATGTCATCATTTTATGTATAAATTCATGAATCTGACTGGAACTCTCATCTGTCATTCGTTACATCCGACGGCTTCCCAAGGTTCCTATAAGTCCTTAATTTCTCAAACCAATAAAATGAAATCTTCTCGATAAGATAAACCCATTCTACATAAACAACCAAACTCTCTCCCAATGGTAGACCCACGTGGACAGTTTCACATCAGTCCTCCCGGACCTTCAACATCAATACTTGTCAACAAACTTAAAGGTTTCAGGCCCAGATATGATCGCAACTGATTCGGTATCTCGATATAGTTTGTTGAGACTCATGTTCCATCTGAACATCTCCAAGAAAGGAAAACATAATTCGGCACCGTTTTTTTAATTTGGTGTAGGACTGCATTTCCCTAAGGTCGCTTTTAGTGATGATTCAAATAGCTGCCCGCCTATCAATGCATGTATGTGTCAACTTAAACAGTGGGGCAAGGCTACCCATTTGTCATGAAAGTTATGCCATTCGGATTTACCCTAAGGGTTTCAAACCATTGGATAGGACCATAATTTTGGCAATATCCTCACCATATTAGTATTAGGACTCTTTATTCAACCCAAGATGGGGTTTGCAAAAAAAAGGAAATAAAAGAAACCTCAGCAAGGAATAGCAACCCATGAAACCTCAATGGGCAACCCATAATACCTCAGTGGTGATAGGCGACCTGATGCAACCCTAAAGCATTACCCTTATTGGCCCTTCATAGAAAAATCCAGTGGTTCATGTAGACAAGTGTCATACCCAGTCTACCCTCCATAAGGAAAGGAACCTCTCTTGCTCTCCAGTGAATCATACTCGGAGGAGTTGAACAAACCATCATCTGTTGGGCTCTATAGTTGCCTTTCAACAGAATTCTATCTTCAAATCCTTTTCTCATGGCCTGGTTACTGATGTAGCCAAGTTCATCAAATCATCAGCTCCCTCATTTTTCAAGATTCAAGAAGGGTTTATCTAAGAAGTCACTTTCTGCAATCAATTTGTCAATCTTCCCTTGACCTTGGAAGTATGGTCAAATTCTAGATGCAATCCAGATTCAACCTAGTTCCAAATCTGTTGGATTGCCAGTTTCCTTCTATCTTGCCCTTAGCACACTATAGTAGTGGTTTGTCACAACATGCAGACACTGGGGCATAGATATACCCTATGTAGAGAAATTGAACTTGATCATGAGCATCACATCTAGGATCCATTGTCTAGTCTGAAGTCACTGACTTTCCTAGTCAATAGAAGTAGGTCCGTCTTAGTTGGTTTTTGCCAATTTCTCAGTTCTCCTAATCCTGTTGATGAAGAAAATCCAATGAGGTCGCTTACCTGTTAGGATTTGGTCACCAAATTCTCTGAAGGAACACTTCAAATCCTTTGCTCCTCATGCCTACTTTGGGACCATGGTTCATTCATCTTTCAAAATTGGCACAACAATGTTGCAAAGCCCTAAGCTTTTCATGAGCCTAGATCAAGGGCCAAACCCATGTCACATTTCATCACTACTTGGCTGTTCTACCAATTTGGTCTACCATAGTGCACAGTCAAAGAACTTAGTTGACCAGATGCCCCTCGACAGTTTAACACCAAGGTCAATCAATAAAATCACTTTGGTTAAAGACTGTCAAGCTCCCTTCATTCTTGTCTAAAATCCTCGCTAGAGTTTCTTTTAATCCAAAATCCAACAACACCAATGTTGGCTAAAGAAAATCATCACTTTCAAACCCTTCCAAGGGAGCAACTAAGTCGTCACTATCGTGCTGAAATTGAGTCAAACTTGCAGTTCCAGGTCATAAATGGTAAATTTCAAATCTAGGTATCATGCCAACAAAGTCCATGACACCATTTCCTTTTATGCCATGTTTTATGCCTTTACCAACAAAGCAGGGGCAAAAACCTTAGAAAACTTCCAAGGAATTCACTATCATTTCAAATATGTCTGGCACCCTAAAGGTTCAAAGTCAACAAAGACTTCCAGTATGGGTCACTTTCGAGCATCCTAATGGTTCATAGCAACAAAGCTACTTAAGAGGATATTCTAGTTTCCATTCCCGAAGGTTCATAGCCATAGAGCCTCCAAGAAGGATATTCCAATTTTCAATCCCGAAGGTCCAAAGTTGGTAGAAAATTCAAAGATGAGCCATTAAGTATCACCCTATAAGTGACTTTCTGAGTTCTTGCTCATTTCATAATCAAATGCAGAGCCCTAGCTTATTCAAAGTTCAAATCAATCTCAGCCTATTAGTGAATCAAATGCAGAGCTCTAGCTTATCCAAAGTTCAAATCAATCTCAGCCTATTAGTGAATCAAATGTATAACCCTAGCTCATTCAAAGATCAAGTCAATCTCAGCCTATAAGTGAATCAAATGCAGAGCCCTAGCTCATCCAAAGTTCAAATCAATCTCAGCCTATTAGTGAATCAAATGTGGAGCCCTAGCTCATTCAAAGATCAAATCAATCTCAGCCTATAAGTGAATAAAATGCAGAGCCCTAGCTTATTCAGAAAATCAATCTCAGAATCTCAATCAAAAGAGCTTCAGTTCAATCAAAGAAAAGACAGCAAGTCCTCCATCCAAACAAATCAAAGCTGAGCTCAAGCTTGTGCAATCAGTCTTGTATTCACAGCCTAGCTTCATACAAGAAGAGGTTCATCAGCCTACAAATGGATCAAGCCGGGTCCAAGCCCGCACATACCTTACATCATGAGTTCCACCTCAGCAAGAAGAGGTTCCCAGCCTACAAATGAGCCTTGTATTCACAACCTAGCTTCATACAAGAAGAGATTTATCAGCCTACAAATGGATTACGCTGGGTTTAAGCCCGCGTGTACCTTGCATCATGAGTTCCATCTCAGCAAGAAGATATTTTCAGCCTTCAAATGATCCTTGTATTCACAGCCTACATTCATACAAGAAGAACAATCATCAATTTTCCAAGAAGAACAAACCTTCTTGCCAGTCGAACTACGTTCTAGGTTTGATTTCTAGGACACCCTTAGAATACATATGCAGTTTAGGATGAATTACCTGTGTAGCCCAATAAGCAATCTCACTCATATCCCAAAAATATTATTCTTTTTTTATCTTTAGCCTTCAATTGGTAACAATCTCGGCTAAAGAGGGGCATCTGTAACCACCCCATTTTCGCCACCCTCTATATAAGTGAACCAATATGGCAAATTTTTTACCTTTAACCCAAAGATTGGTGATTCTCTAATGAACCCCACAGTAGGATCATAGGCAATTACCTACTTGGATGAATAGGTCGTAAAATTATCTTTGAAATGAGACCGGAATCATCAAATTTCGACGTCAAACAAGGAAGATATTGCAGTTTGAAAGTGCAAGGGTATTTACGTAATTATTGTATGATGCATGCATTATCATTCAAACTTCAAGACATCATATCTTGGTCATCTGAAATCGAAATCAAATAATTCAAAGGCCAATATTCCTTATTTTCATTTTTCTTCAAAGTGGACGTGAAAAATCCTGGGTAGAAGTCACCAGTGGGCCCCATGCAAGCTTTCATGCAAAATTATCGTTAGAACTTCAAAGCTTCATATCTTTTCCGTTCTATGTCGGATTCAGATGATTCCAAGGCCATTATTCTTCATTTATGATGTTCTACAAAGTAGACATAAAAATCTCAGGTAGAAGTCTCCAAAGGGTCCCATGCAAAATTACACATGGAAATGATCATTTAACCTTTGAAAATTCATATTTTGGTCACCCCATATTCAAATCAGGTGATTTCAGTTTCATTATGTTCCATTTTTAGTACTCTACAAAGTAGACGTAAATAATTTCTGATAGAAGTCTCTGAAGGACCCATGCAGAATGGTCAGCCAAATTATCAATAATTGGCCTGCTTAAACTTCAGAAATTCATAAGTTGACCATTTTATTTTCAAATGTGATGATTCAAGTTCCAATATTCTTCATTTTTAGTGTTTTACAAAGTGAACGTAGAAAATTTAGAATAAAGGCTATCGAAAAATTTCATGCGGAATGACAGTGGAAATGGCCTACGAAATGATAGAGAGAAAACCCAGTTAATTTAAGTCATTCTCAGTCTAACCCAGCTTAGTTTAAGTCAGTCCAGCCCAGTCAACTTAAGTCAGACCAGTCTAGACTGAACCGATTCGTCCATGTGCATAGTGCCATACATATATGTAATTATATAGAATATATTATATACTATATATATATTAATATGTATGTTATTACATATTATTATGTATATTTTATGATATATTATTGTATAAATGTATATTATATGTGTCAAGAGAGACCGACCAAGATTTGGAAAGAAAGAGAGGATTCTAATAAAAAGAAGAAAAAAAAGATATAGAAAGAAACTCGGGAAATAAATTTTGAAAGGAAATAGAATAGGAAAGAGATTGAAAAAGGGAAAGGGAAAAAAATCTAAAAAGAAGAGAATCCGAGAAGATTGAGAAAAGGAACGAAAGCAGAGAGAGGCGAGATCTGAAGGAGGGGACCAGATCCGAAGGAATAGAAGAAGAAAAGAGATTGAGAGATTGAAGGAAACCGAAATAAAAAAAAGGAAGATTTAGAGAGATTGAGGAGGGATTGATTGCCGAAAAAATAATAAAAAAAAAGAAAGATTGAGAGAGATCATGGAAGGATTGATTGCCAAATGGAGAAAAAAAATAAAAAAAATAAAAAGAGATGGTTGAAACGAGAGAGAAGGCAGATCGGGGAGAGAGATAGGCGAGATAAAAAAAAGAAAGAAATGGAAGGAACAAAAAAAAAAGGAAATAAAAAAGAAATCAGGAAGGATCCGAACAAAAAAAAGGGAAATAAAAGAAGAAAAGAGATCAAAATAGAAGGAAGAGGATTGATTGCCAAATGGAGGAAAGAAAAAAAATAGAAAAGGGAGAAAAACGAGAAGAAGGGGGAGGGAGAAGAGAAAAGAGAGAGAAAGGGGCAGAAAAATTGAGAACGAGAGAGAGAAAGGAAATGAGAAGAATCGAGAGGAGAAAAAGAGAGTGAGAAAAAAAAATCAGAAGAGAGAAATCGAAAAGAGAGGCGGCAACGAGAAGAAGAGGGAAAATAGAGAGAGAGAAAGAAAAAAATATATATAATAAAAGAACGGGATCAGGAGATTGATTGCGGGAGGAGAGGATAGAAGATGAGATGAAGAAGAAGGAGAGAGAGATGGCTCGGTCAATAGGGAGAAGAGCAGAAGAAGCAGGAAGCAGAGGAAGAAGAGAGAGCCAGGTAAGGCCCTCATTATTTTAATTCTTTAACACCTGTTATTCCACTCACTTCCATCTCCAAAACCACCTTTACTGACCAGCATCCTCCTACTGTACCAGCATATCAAAACCCAACCTCCATTATTCTGCCTCCATCTGCAATTTAGCCACCCAACCACGATCACACTCTGTTATTATGCCTCAAGCCCTTCTTCTGCCATTTGTTATCATGCACACCACTATACCATTCCATAGCGCCACTTCAACGATTGCTCATCACTCTTCATCGACACAACATCACCCCACTATACTATAAACCATCCACACGTGACTGTCCATTTCCTAACACCTATCCACACACACCTAGCCTCCATCTTCTTTGCCGCAAGACCATATGCCAACCATCTGTGATACACCTCATGATACCTTCATCAACCTAAACCTAAATCCACAACTCCTAATCATTACCATCAACCCTTGCATAGCACCCACCAACCGTGACAAAGCCTAAGCTTTCCAACACAAAGAAACCAACTCCAAATCCCTTGATCCGTAACCTGGCCGACCATTGCTACCATCTTCCATACTAAATTTTCCAATCACCATGGTCGCAAGCCTTTCAAACCATCCCACCCAATTTGAACCCTTAATCTTGAATTTATCTGATGATGAGTTGAAAGAATAAATCATAATCATTGATGTTGAATCTATTTTTTATCATGATTATTGCTTAAACATGAGCCATTGAATAATTGATTTTATTAAATCATCTGATGATATGAAGTATGTGTCATTGATTTAAAATTGTAATGTGATCAATCTGTCCACATGATTAGAATTATTTGTGAAATTGACCCATCATATGCCTGAAATTTCATGTGATAAAATTGATCCAATCATGGCTTGAATGTTATGTAATTGATCCAACCATGCTGAATTTAATATGTTTGATCATACCATGCTTGAATGTGATGAAATTGATCTATTGTGTGGAAATTGAATGAGATTGATCCGATTAAAGAATTATGAGAAAATTGAATGAAATTGATCCGATCGATTGTGATGAAATTGAAATTGATTGATTCCACAAGTTGGACTGTTGATCAAAATTGATCCAGTCATATGAAATTTTGATGGAATTAAAAATTGATCCGATCATATGCTTGGAATGATAAGATTAAAATTGAACCATTGATCTTGGAATTTAATAAAATTAGATCATTGATCTTGGAGTTTTGAATTGATCCGTTGATCATATTTTACTTCGATTTGAATAATCTGAATGGTTAGATTATTTAATTTGAGTAATCTGAACTGTTAGATTGTCACCAAAAGTGATGTAAATGGATATGAATGGTTAGATTATCATGATAAGCGATCTAAATCGTTAGATTATCTTTGAGAGTGAGTGGAATAAATTTGAACGGTTGGATTATCATCAAGAATGATGTAAACCGTTAGATTTCCTTCATATTATGTTTTAGAAGAATTTAAGCCATCTGATTGGATCTTGATCATAACTGATTTAAAAGAATTTGAACCATTGGATCTTAGTCTGATTATGATTATATTTTGATATGAGATATAAGCCGTTGATTGGGGTTATTTTGATGAAATATGAGGTGTTGATCTTAATGATAATATTTTAAAGAGGTCTAACCATTGATCAAGGATCTGATATTAAGATATTGAGAGATTCACATTAAATCCCAACCATAGATCTAGAGAATCTCATATGAGACACATTGAGACATAATTTGACTGAAAATAATACATGAGATGCCATTTTATTTGTCTGCTATATCTTGATCAATGCTCTCACATGTTTGCTGCTATAATGATTCACATGCTTTCTTGCCATACATGAGATGATATATGTTGTTTTGTTGCCATATTTGAATGATATTTATTTTGGCAATAATTTAATTTAAGCAACACCCTAGTCGAATTTTCATATCTGTACACTTCTAGAAGACAATCTAGGTGTGGGCACGTGCATTTAGGCACCCACATTCTTGGGAAGGACATAATGGAAAATAATAAAAAAATCTTAACAAAGAAAGAGAATGCTTTCCCAAACATTCCAAAATTAGAAATTAAGGATAAAAAGGGTAGCTCAGGACGATTTCTGACCCTCAGTAGACCCTAAACCTAAAATAAGTTCTAAACCCTAAACCTAGAATAAGTTCTCAATCATTAACCTAGAACAGGTTATTTCCATTAACCCGAACTATGCGGATTCTGATTCCTAGGGCAAACCCTAGGATACGTAGATTATTTGGGAGAAACTCAAATTCGGATCCATACCTTAGTCCACTCGGACTATCCATAGATCCACTAGGATACCCAACCATTTCAACCCAGATTTTGAACTACGTAGATTCTGATTCTTAGGGCAAACCCTATGATACGTAGGTTATTTGGGAGAATCCTAAATTCGGATCCAAACCTTAGTCCACTTGGACTATCCATAGATCCACTAGGATATCCATTCCCATTCAACCCAGATTTCGAACTACGCAAATTCTGATTCCTAGGGTAAACCCTAGAATACGTAGGCTATTTGGGAGAATCCTAAATTCGGATCCAAACCTTAGTCCACTTGGACTATCCATAGATCCACTAGGATATCCATTCATATTTTGACCCAAATAGGGTTATCTACATTCCAACCCAGATAGGATTATGGATATTCCAACCCATAAAGGGTTATCCATATTTTGACCCAAATAGGGTTATCCTTAGATCCACTAGGACTATCTATCAGTTCGCATGGACTATCCAGATCCTAACCCATAAGGTTTCTCAGCCTTTTAAGCATAAACTTCAACTTGAACAATGAACTTAATCATGCACAAGCATAAATCACAGTCATAAACTTTAATCACACCTGAACTACGATGGTGAACCTGATTTTCAAAATAATTCTGTAATACGTAGGAAATCTGATGGATACAGATTCGGTTCAATGATATCAAACCACTTGGTTTGGTTCGGTTTAACAGATAGAGTCTAGCATAGGAAAGGTATAGGAGACCGATTTCGATCGGACGGTTTGGGTGCCTAACCCCTTCCCATAATCATAACCTGACACTTACCCAATCTTTGATGGACCAGAAATCCAATCTAAGGGTCATGAGTCAATCGAAGTCTTACCTTAGGGTGAAATTTCATATTTTCTAAGGTCCTAGACATTAATCTAGGTGGCGACTTCCAAGATTACGATCTTTGTCCTCACAAAGTGCAGGGGCCACCAAACCTTTCTATAGCACATTGTAAACTTAAAAACCAGACCAAAGATATGAATTGAATGCATGCATATGTTTGTCGTATTTTTTGTTTGCTCACTGGGCCGTGATGTGTACTCACCCTTCCGACGTCGAATATTTTTAGTTGATGATGCAGGTCTTACTGTTGAAGATTATGTGAATGTGTCGATGTATGGACACATTGCGGCCATGAACGTAGAAGCTATTGAAGATGTGCATGATTCATCATGCGAGTGCAACCAGTGCATATTCGATTAGTTTAGCTATATTTGATTATTGGAACATGTAACGGATTAATTATTTTTATGTTTTGAGTTTTAGAGATAATCGAATTAATTATTTATTAACATTGTTAGACTCTCAATTCATTATCTATAAGACTTTTGTTTCTTTGTTTATTACCTCTGATTATTACTGTAGAATGTGTGTGTTGTTTCATATGGTGGGTACGACCTATACGAGATCCTGATCGAACCATTGGTTTATTGACGGTTCATCACACTAATCTGGTTAGACCAGAATTAGGGTGTGATACCAACAATTATGTTCATTAAACCACAAGCAACACAAACAAACATAGATTAACAATGTCAAACATACCAACATATAAAAGACTCCCATTGTCCCAAGCCTTCTTCAAAGGACCTACCATAATAACCCATCCAAAAACATTCACTGCAAAGATTATGAACACATCCGTCATAAATCATCTCCTTAGTTAATCATTTGCTACTTGTGTAATATATTTAATTGTTCGCACTCTACCCTCTGGGTCACTCTATGTCTTGAATTATTGGTTTGAACCTGGTTGCTTAAGCTTTTTAGAAACACTACCAGTCCTCACATTTTGTTGTCCATAAACAACAACTCACTTTTTTCCACTAATGGCCACTTTGGACTAATAAAGTCTCCTTAGGTATAACTACAGGTCATAAACATTTATGCCAATGGTATGGAGTAGGTAATCAACACAAGACATATAGAATCAAATGAAACATTACAATACAACTTACATTAGCATGGAAATTACCTCAGAGGTAGAAAAAAAAACATAAAACAGTGCATACACTTGAAAGTAAAAGAAACTTAATTACTCGTACTTCTTTGATCCTTTGACTGTCACTTGTACTCAAGTCTCCAATCCCGATACCCTTTTACTCTGTCCCAGAATATTTTCCTTTTTTTCAGACCGAGCCTATTTGACTTAGCAATCTTTGGTCAATACACCTTTGAGCCACATTATTAGCTCTATTTCTTTCTTTTGGATAATGTAAGTAATCTAGTTTCACCTATATCTGAATACACTTTTCTGTCATTGATGAATGCCTAATGTATCTTTTATTTTGGTTCCCAAGTCCTTAAGCTTTAAAGGATCAATTGATAGCTCATAATGTTTCCTTGCACTACCATCACCATCAAAACTAGTACCAGTAGACTAGGTCATTAGACTATCTCTCTACCCCTTTTAGAAATTCAAATTTTTCTTTGGATTTTTCTAAGATAATCCATTTATAATAAATTTTATCTGAATGTTATTATATAAAACCTCATGGAGAGAGCACCTTATAGGTAGAGAACACTTCTCAAAAAAATACATCTAAATTAAGTAATCCCAGACCAGTTTCAAATCTTTTTCATGTCATCTCTTATTATTTGTCCCTGAATAGAAAAACTAACAAACTCCTTGGGACTATCAAGTTGAGATATGTATATCACCATATGAATTTAAACACAATATCATGTAACAGATGAATAATAAAAATCTCATACATACAATTTACCTGCACTAGCAATGTAAAAACACACATGCAAGCAAATTTCTTTTTCCAGAGTTAACCAACTACACATCATCTTTTGGGACATATATGCAGTGGTCTCCTCTAGTGTCTGTGCAATAACTGTGAAGGAATAATGACCCTTAGAAATCCTACCACCTTTGGGTTAATGAAACTCTTAAGCCAAAACCCTTTAACTCATATGCATCCATATACCTTTAAAAACTTAGTACCTCTATCTTTGGGTGGACACTTCTGGTCTTGCTGTTCTTACATATGTGTGGATTTTTGATGTATCTATAAATTTATTCTCCTTGAATCTGAGAGCATCATGAAGAGACATAGTTTACCACTTTGGTTGGTTCTACTAGATCCCAACATGATACTCACAAACTCTCATAACTATGTTTGGTAATGCCACATTTGGGTGAATACTACCTCACTTAAAAATACTTATAAATACACAATCTTGAAGTTAAAAACATCATAACGAAACGAGGTATGCCACTTTGGTGGGTTCCAACGAATTCTACCATGATATCACTAAACTCTCTTTATAGTGAAATTGGGACTTTAAACATCATGAATGTCACAATTATATTCCAAATATAATGCTAAATATTCATAAAAAGCATACACAATAGCTCATAAAGTTACATCGTACAAAATATCAAATATCTTACAGAAAAACTATAAATCGGGTACTCTATAGTATCTTTTTGTCCAAAAATACCTTTTACTTGGTCTCAAAATTTATCAAAATTACATATCAAAATGAAGATCTCAATGATAGGAGTCCAATACAAAAAAATGCAACTCAATTGGAGATCAGACGCTCCTTCATGCGTTTTTGGAAGATGGTGTGTATTTCCACTCTCCTAGAACTGGTTCAGGCTGATTTGGATCGGCCTGGCCAGGTTCAATTTGGGTCAGCTTGACTCGATTTGATTATTCCTGAATCAAATTAAACCACAACACCATTGGTTCAGATTGAATCATCTTTGATTTGGATTAAGGGTAAATTACCAGTTTGTTTCACCAGTCTGATCATCGATCCAACCCGGTTCATGTTTTTGGATTAAAAAAATCCGGTCCTTGGGTTTGAGTTTTCTGGTCAAGCACCTGAGTTTCCATTCCGGGTTATCAGGCTTGATCGGTAGATCTTTGCCCGGTCTGGACGGGTCAGGTCAATGATTTTCTGGGTTGTTGAGCAGCACCTTCTCTCCATGCTCTTTCCAATGTGTTGATGCTGAAAAATGGTCTAGCTAAGTTGTAGGCTACGCCGACCAAATTTAATACGAAGTAACCGACTTGATGATGCTTACATGAGCTGCACAAAGTATAATAGAGCTATGCCCAGTTATAAACAAATTGTTTAAGAGGTAACCAAGTTGTAGTCAATTATATTTGTGTTGTGGTAAACATCCTAAAATCAAAGAATAAGTCACCGAGGGGTGGACTGGGTAATCCAACGGCCATTTCGATTATTAAGTTAGTTCTCAGATCAAGTAGTATGAAGTACTATAGAAAGAATACATCTTGAGAATAAGGCAAGGTTTGAGTCAAAAGGGAATGGATGTAAAATTATCCGTCCTTTTACCTTTATTCTCTAGTGTATATATAGAAGTCTAGAACGATTTACTAAAGTGGTTTAAACTACCCAGATGGTAGAGACAGTTAAGAAACTGTCTAAGTAGCAATCCACCATTGGAAGAGGATCTGACGGTGGGCTTAAATGCGGTTATCAAGGTCATAGTCCTCTAATTTAGATGCACGGCCTTAAGTAGTGGAGATGTTGGGAGAGTGGTTTCTTAATAACAAGAAACTGTTGTCTTGAATGAGAGCGTGACATGTATTGTATACGTATCACATTTCAAATGCCTTTTTGAATTGTCACGATGCCCCTAATCTTGGGGGTCAGGTGTTGCTATTTCATAGATAAACGAAATATGTGATTAAAAGTTACCCCTTACTTCTTTGGATTTGTAAAATTCGAGGAAGCAACTTGAAACCAAGTTGGCTCTTAGGTACTTCTTTAGCCGAGTAAAGCTTCAACTCATTTAGACCTTCAACCACTATTAGTAATCTTGGATGTATTTTGGGATAACCTTTACCAACTGCCCCCAATTCTCGCAAGTCGGATAAGACACGTTAGTAGAATGATGTCTTGATTTGAAGTCGGATAAAGTGTAATGCTTTCACCTGAAACCATGCAACGACAATTGCTCGTTAGCTAAGTTAAATTACAACCCGATTAGACCTTCAACAGTTATCAAAGGTTTTAGGTAGATGCTTGCTTTTGCAGAGTTAAACTTCAACTCATTTAGACCTTCAACCATTAGCAGAGGTTTTAGGTAAATGCTTGTTTTTGCTGAGTTGAATTTCAACTCTTTTAGACCTTCAACCATTATTAGAGGTTTTAGGTAGATGCTTGCTTTTGCTGAGTTGAACTTCAACTTGTTTAGACCTTCAACAGTTATCAGAGGTTTTAGGTAGATGCTTGCTTTTGCTTAGTTGAACTTTAACTCATTTAGACCTTTAACCGTTACCAGATATTTTAGGTAGATGCTTGCTTTTGCTGAGTTAAACTTCAATGTTTAGACCTTTAACTGTTATTAGAGGTTTTAAGTAGATGTTTGCTTTTGCTTAGTTGAACTTTAACTCGTTCAGACCTTCAACCATTATCAGAGGTTTTAGGTAGATGCTTGCTTTTGCTGAGTTGAATTTCAACTCATTTAGTTTTGGCCAACTTCATTGAGAAGCCATTTTTGCTCGACTTCTACTTCTTATTAGTTTTGGGAGAAGTCAGAATCTCCGTTTGAGTTTTAACTTATTTTTTCTTTGAGCCTGTAGTAGGCTCTCCCTTCTTCTATGCTAAAATTAGGACATCATTGGCAGTGACATACTTTTCACACCAAGCCCACAAATTAGCAAGATCACCAGAATTTTCTTGTAGATGGATTTTAGAAGTACTAGATACTCTAGACGAGTTAAATGTCCTCTAGCCGAGTTGGATGCCCTTTGGCTGAGTTGGATGCCCTCTGGGCGAGTTGTATGCTCTCTAACCTAGTTGGATGCCCTCTGGGCGAGTTGTATAACCTCTAGCCGAGTTGTATATCATCTAGCCAAGTTAGATGTCCTTTAGCCTAGTTGTATCACATCGCATTAGAACTGGTCATGTACAAACCAACTTCACAAGTTTTTTTTTTTTTTTTTTTTTTGCAAGGACTTCATTTTTTAACTGATCCTTGTAAAGTCTCATCTGGTATCACAACCCATTCTAGGAAATTGGGTGTAATATCTGGGTCGACCCACAAGATAACCCTAATACTTCTAGCGGTCGACAACTACAATGATCTATCATACAAATCTCATAGTCTACACAAGTAATAACTACAATAATAATGAAAGAAAATAGAGAAATAATAGTGGAAGCAACAATAAATGATAGAAGTTAACTATGTGATATTGTATCATAAAATAAGGCAAGTTTTATGAAGTTTCACCACAATAGTCTTCACAGATACCATAATATCTCATATACAAATATCTTGAATTAAAGAGTAAATCTGTAAACATTGTTTCAAATATATCTCATTATCTACCCACATCAGAGTCAAAAGTAAAAAAAATAAAGTATAGAGAGGGGTGTGTCATGCGTAGACGCAATTGTTGCAAGTACAGCCCTCACCAAGCTCTCCCACAGCATCCTCAGCATCAGTGGCATCGCTAATTAGCAAGTCCTCCATAAAATCAGCTACAGTGTAATCACTTGCACCAACATCTAGAAATGAAGTATCAATGCGGGGGTTAGCTCCCATCCCAACTTAGCGAGAAGTCAGGTATCATATGCATGCATCATCCAATGAAATGAAATGAGTTCATTAATTATGTCTTTGCCAAATGTTCTACTTTGGTATCATATTGAGATTCAGCCAACGCTTTTGGTCTCGCCTACGGCCGCTAGACTCCAACTTTCATATACCAGGCAAGGTAGAAGAAGAATACAAGGTCCCAGATCACTAAAATCCTTCTAGAAGTAAACCCCTATCCAGGTCTCCAAACCCTTCAAGCTCATCACCTCCCACCATAGACCCCGTCTAACATTAATGGCCTCAGGCCGATCTGATTCTTCCATCTAGTCTTCCAACTGAGGAAGTGTAAGTCTATACTAGCACTTAAACCCCTATTGACAAGGTGTAGAAACATGGGGGATGTCACTACCTATGTTTATCATGTGCATCAATTTAAATAGGACTGCACCCCTGCAGAGACCCCTAACTCCACTCCCATGGATCATTGTACCCCCGCTAAAGTACTAACGATTTTAACATGATACATGTGCTCGTGCTCCCACACGCCACATGTTCCATCATACATGGGTGATTATATACATGTAAATAAACAAGGTCATACCCCAGCAAGGACCCTTGACACCACTCCCATGGACCACCATGCCCCCACTAAGGTAATAACATAAAAACAATATGGCTCATGTATTATGCTCCCATACGCCACACGACCATCATACCTAAATAATAATCATCATACAAAGCATACATAGTTATTGTTATGCAAATGCATGCTCAATAATATCAGTTATTAGATGGCATGTTATAAACATAAACGTAAACATAGTATGTTATAATCTCAAACATAGCATGTTATCAATATAAAAGTAGACATGTTAAAATGCCCTAATTACTATGGACTTGACCCCTCAACTGATAGCACTTGAAGTGCAGATGTAATGCGAAGCCAAATAGAAGGCTAACACTTTGCCCGAATTAGATACCTATTTAATTAGATAACTTTATTAGGTTGGTGATGTAACTTTTAACCAGTATGGATAGTTCCTAGATGTCCATAAATGGGTCCCAAGATAAGCCAGGAACCCAATGGTTATCCTCAAAGGTCCTAACTAGGCTTACTGGCTAGTTGAGCCAGAAACGGATGGAGGTTCCAGAGGGTACATCTTTCGATTCTTCCCTCTGGCTAACACTTAGGATAATTTCTTATTTTTAAATAAATCGGAGGATGCAAAGGATGTTGTGTCATCTGGCACAACCTCCGAATAACTCTCTGTGATCAGATACACATCACAGTGAGCTAACGATAAGTAATCCGGAGGCAACATCGGATAGTATTCCCTCTAGCTTATCCTCTGGATATCTACATCAGATCATGTACAGTGGTCACTTGAACCAGAGTTTTGGGTTTTTATCTTTAGGGCTTTGCTTTCCCAACACTCATACCATGATTTCCAGTCGGTAGGAATCATCCTCCCAAGCTAGGGGAAGATGCTAGAGTCATAAATGACTCATTTCGTTCCCAACAAAGAGGTGGGTGAATATCCTATTCTCTAGGGTTTAGGTCTTGGTCACTCCATTAATGGTAGCCATTAATGGTGGAGTGTTCCACCACTAGGTCTACCATGGTTGTTGAAAGAGAGAGAGATATATGAACTCTATTCCAAAGGGTGAACCACTTATATTACTAGGTTTAGTTTACCTCCATTAATGGTGACCAGTAATGGTGGAGTAAACTCTCATTACGTCTACCATCAAGCTGGAAGAGAGAGAGAGAGAAAGAAAGAGGGTGAGGTTGGATTTACTTCACAAGAAAGAAGCTAAGGCACAAGCTTGAGCTCCCTCATACTTTCTAAAGTTTCCTTTACGAATCCCAAGGTCCAAGGAGTAAAATAAGGGACTGAGATCTTCTATTTATAGAATCTTAAGGAGAGAGAGTGTCTCACACACTTGATTCTTGTACACGAACCAGGGGCAGGCTATCGGGTGGTGTTTCATCTGGCAGTTCCTCCAGTTAGGCCAAATTATAGCCCTCCGATTAGTAGGATGATCCCTGTGCATTTGGATGCATGTGGGGCCACTTTAGACCAATTCTAGTGCATATAAATTATCATGTATGTATAGAGAGACCATAGTTGTCAAGGCATCGCCTTCACGTCCGGGTGATGTTTATATGCCTGGGTGCCAGGGCACCTTGTGAACACGAGAAAGGCAGTTGCCCAGGGTGCCTGGGCATTGCCTAAGAGATGCCTAGGGTGCCTTAGTCCCCCAGAATGTCTAGGCGACCGCCTTGTTTTCAATGTGTCTTTTTTTGTTCTCCTATTTTCCCTTGATCTCTGAATTTTCTTCACAAGATTTATTAAGCTAGACAGGAACACCATTTATTAAATAATACTTATTTATGCCTAATATTATTTAAGTAAATATTTCTTTAATTTTATATTTTATTTACTTAAGATATTATTCATAAATAAGCAAATACCCTTCTATTTGAATCCAATAAAAATAGTCTAAAACTCAAATTCCATAAAGATAAAAAGTCAACCCTCCAGTTTAAGAACAAAAACCATATTTTTGGGTGTTGGGGTAATTTTCAACTTTCAAATGCTAGGCTTTTTTTCAATATAAAAATTTCATAAATCTTATTATAGTAAAACATCACTAAAAACCAAGAGCATGTCAAAATAATCTCTTGCTTTGATGCCCAAAAATTAATTTACATTTAGACGAATTTAAACAGCATTTGCATACTTCGAACAAGGTTTGACTGGAGTACAACTCTTTCATTATAACTCAGATTCAAGTAATCTTCGATTTGTTGGAAAGCTGATTATACTAGCTTTGCAATGAATTCAAGATTGCTTGAATCCGAACTATATTAAAGGAATTACGCTCCGACCAAATTTGTTAAAAATACATAAAAGTTAGTCATAAATACGTGTTGCCTATTTAACTCATTATTTGTTGCCTTTTTGGTTTTCTCACATTAATTAAGTTATGTCTTAATGTATAATATTGCATATATATAAACATTAATATAGCATTAATATTTTAGAAATAAAAAGAAAAATACATTGGAAAGGCCTTGGTTGCCTAGGCAATGCCTAGGCAGCTCCTAGGCGCCTAGGCACCTAGGATGGCCCCGAAGGCCTTGGATCGCCTTGTCGCCTTAACAACTATGAGAGAGACTCACCTAAGACCCAGATGTATCCATCGGATCTGTATTCGGTGTCCCGTCAGCCTGAGTGTTGAGACATGGCAAAAGAGGAATTTGGGTTAATAGTAGATTCTGGGTGAAGGTCTCATATTTGGCTTTTGTTTGATTGTCATCAAATTGACATCCATCTTCTTCAGAGTTAGTTGCATCTTGATCGAAGTTTCGAGTAAAGCCTACTGATAGACTATTGAACTAAAGTTGGCTGGGGCCTTTCAAAATGGAAGGAAAATCTTTGCATAAGATGGCATTAGAATAGGCATGTAATAGCATCATGGATGAAAAATTGTCTAGAAGGAGTTATGGATTGGTGGTCACATTGCAAGGATCTTTTCAATCTCATTTAAACAACTCTAGAGGCTAAACAATTGATGCTCCAAAGTACCTGGTTATGGTAGAACACCAAGCATTTTGTGGTGCCTATGTTAATGGATTTAATTGTTGTACGATTGATGTTGGTGGTGGTGCTGAAGTCATCACAGCCATTATAGCGGCAATGGTAGCAGCATTTGCAATTGCAGAATTGGTCATTGCCGTTGTAGCAGCCAACTCGGCTGCAGCTCTCTCGGCTATCAATTTGTCTATAGCAATGTACTCAGCTGCAAGTCGATCAGCAGCTACTTTTTCTGCTCTGGCTGCGCCTAGGCGTGCCTGGATGCTTGTATGTACTGAAGGTGTTCTACGAATGCGCTGGGGGACTTGTTTCCCAAGTCGATCATGAACTGACACTCGTTGAGAATGTGAATGCCTGGAGGAACTGCTTCTAGAAGATGCTTTACTCCCATCATTATGATGTATTGGTGGAATCACTAGAGGAAGAACTAGGGTAGTTCTCTTATATTGGCTTGGATGAGATCGTCCAAAATGACTTGAGACATAAAATCGGCTAGGACTACCAACTTCAAGGCGTGAATGTGCAGGTCGTGATGGTACTTGATCATCACGGGCTGCCACTGAAGGAATCACAAGTTGGGAAATCTTAGCCAATTAAGCGGATATTATTCGGATTTGTTCTTGCATGGAAAATTACTGAGGAGTTAATAGAACTACAAGGGGTACAACTGGTGTAGTAGGGTTTGGAGGGATAGTCCCTTGTGGAAATTAGACTTCCCCATTCCTGACTTCCTGTCCAGTAGGATTTTCTTTAAATTGAGAAGGGTTCTCATTGGTGTTGTCACACCCCAATTCTACATCATTCAGAACGGTGTGATGAACCGCTATAAGCCAACGGTTCAACCAGGATCTCTAATAGGCGGTATCCATTAAAAATAAAACCATGCACATCCACAATCATAATCAGAATAAATACACAATAGCGGAAGTCTTATAGTAAATGAACCGCGAACTCTAAATGTAATAATCATAATTAAACTATCAAGTTATTGTTGTATCAACTGAGACATAAATAAATAAAATATCAATTACATCCCTTTATAATTTCAAATAAAATCCTAATAGAATACCCATGAGTTGCACTCGCATGAGGGGTCATGCGCATCCTCTAGGTCTTCAGCTTCCATTGCAGCAATACGTGCATACACCAGATCATTCATAAAATCTGCAATTGTAGTACCTGCATCATCAACTAAAAATATTCGACGTCGAGAGGGTGAGCACACATCATGGCTCAGTGAGCAAACAAAACAATGCAACAAACATATGCATGCATTCAATTCATATCTTTGGTCTAGTTTATAAGTTTGCAATGTGCTATAGAAAGGTTCGGTGGCCGCCTCACCTCTATACACGAGTGTGTGAAACCACCCAATGAAAACGTCACTGTCGACCCCACATGCACCCACCATGGACAATATACACCCCATGAAAACGGCATGGCTGTACCGGTTGCCCACACCAACACGTAAGCCCCTGCTGGCGAGGGCTTGCAAACTGGGCTCGCAACTAACCAAACCTAATGCCAATCAGTGTATCCAAGGTCTCACCCCAGCATCCCTCAATACGTCCATAGAGATAAGGCTAAGGCCCCCCGGCAGAGTCAGAGACTACACGGTCCGAGACCACCTCCCCTCATACCCTATGACGTAATAGTTTCGCTAAGGTAATGGCAATACGACTATGTCAGTGGATATGACTTGAGTAGAACCATGGCACAATATACACCCCATGAAAACGGCATGGTTGTACCAGTTGATACCATCCCCTACCCGCACCATATACACTAACCACACACATACATTCACATGCCTATTCGTAGCATCGTCATCATCATCATGTTATAAATAAACAGAATTAAATATGCATGAATAGTAATAGCAGGAATATTGGATGACATATTGAATGCACATACAAGCATACACACATAGAATCAGTCATGGTATTGGACTCAAGAAATAAAAATAGTTTATTCTTAGCCAATTAGTTTAGGTCTTGTTCCCTCACCTTTACTTGATCGTAGGTCATCTTTCAAGCTTTAAGAATCAACTATATATCGATGTTATATCACTAGAAGACCTAACCAAGTCGATAGAATTTAATTAGAATTAATTCGGACTTTAAAAAGTATGCTGTTAATTGGGGGTCGATGCTGGGGTCGGAGGTTCCATCGACCCTGGGTGCGACCACCCACAGTCTGGACTTCCCGAACACTGGGGGTCGATTATCAGGGTCTGATAGGGTCGATTGGCCATCGACCCCCCGTGCGACCCCCTATGGGTTTAGTCAATTTTTCCTCCTACAGTCCATTCTTCGTGTTTGGGGTCCTATGGTTTGCTTCTACAATCCATTCCACACATGTTCTATGGTCTAGAACCGTAGTTCACTCACCTATATGGCTTTCATGATTTCCCCCATGGTTTTCCATGAAAACCTAACCATGGGTGGATGATTTGGGTTTTTCCTAGATCATTCCCTCTTCTCTATCTATTCTAAGGTCTGTAGAATTATATGGAGATAGTATCCATTCCTAAGAATTAGGCTTGTTTCTCTGAAGCCTTCTCTTTGATCTTCTTCTCCACTTTCCTTCTCTTCTCCTTGTCTTCTCCTTCTCTTCTCTTTCTCTCAATCCAATTAGGGTTCTAAAAGGAGTGAAAGAGGCTTAGGGACGTCCTATTTATAGAGTAGAAACTCCCAAAATAAGTCCCATTGAGATTAAGAAGGAATCCCATTGAAATTTGGAAAGTTTCCAAATCATGGTTTCTGTCGACAGACTGGGGGTCGATGAGGGGGTCGGAGATCCCATCGACCCCTGGTTCTTAAAATGTCCGACCCCCGGTATAAAACTCAGGGTCTAACTTTTATACTGGGGGGGTCCGACCCTACCTTGCTGGGTATGCAATCCTCCTCCTATTTTTAGTATTTTTGGGTCAGTTTAATACCTGGGATCACGATCTCCCTCACGCACTTGATCCATTTGGCTCGACCATGATGGGTAGACCTGGTTCAAGGTGGTAAGACCGGGTTAGTTCGATACGGGTCTTACAACTCCCCCTACTAATAAAAATTTCGTCCTCAAAATTATACGTACCTTCCGAGTCGAACAGATGAGGGTATTGCTTTCGCATAGCATTCTCTTCTTCCCATGTGATTTCTTCCATGTCTCTACTTCTCCAGGTGACCTTAACATTATAGATATCTCGGTTGCGTAGTCATTGAACCTTTCGGCTGGTGATTTCAGTTGGTGTTACTTCAAATGTCAAATCATCAGTCAATTCAGGTAGATCTACTGTCAGAACGTGCGTTGGATCTTTGACATTACTTCTTCAATAAGGAAATATGAAATACGTCATGCACACTTGACATAGATGGTGGTAGTGCTAACTGGTAAGCCACTTTCCCACGCTTAGCTAGAATCTCATATGGCCCGACATATCTTGGACTTAGTTTCCCTTTCTGTCCTAACCGTTTCAATCCTCGCATAGGCGATACTTTTAAGAATACTTTATCACCCACGACGAACTCAAGGTCTCGGCGTCGGGTATCGGCATATTGCTTCTGACGATTCTGAGATGTTCTCACTCTTTCTTTGATAATGTCAGCCACTCAACAAGTCTCTTCAATAAATTCCGGTCCAACAATACTACCTTCCCCAACTTCATTCCAAGACAAAGGAGTTCAACACTTTATGCCATACAGTGCTTCATAAGGTGACATCTGTATAGTAGCCTGATAGCTATTATTATAAGCGAACTCAATCAGTGGTGACTTTTCATCCCATGATCCTTTAAAATCAACTACACATGCTCGAAGCATATCTTCTAAAATCTGAATTGTATGCTCTGACTGTCCATCTGTCTGTGGATGAAATGCAGTATTAAACTTCAATGTTGTACCCATAGCCTTTTGCAATCCTTCCCAAAACTTTGAAGTAAATCGTGGATCTCTATCTGACACAACACTTTCAGGTACACTGTGTAATCGCACAATGTTATCCACATACAGCTTAGCTAACCTCTTCAGTGTATACTGAGGTCGTATAGGTATAAAGTGAGCTATTTTTGTCAGAATGTCTATAATCACCCAAACTGCGTCAACTACTCGAGGAGTCAATGGTAATCCCGTGACAAAGTCCATAGTGATGTAGTCCCATTTCCATGCTGGTTCCGGTAATGACTGTAACAGTCCTGTCGGTATTTGTCGTTCAGCCTTTACCTTATGAAAATTTAGGCATTGAGACACGATCTTAGCTACATCTGCTTTCATCGGTTGGTTATCGAGAAACTCAAAATATTCACTTTTTGCCTTAACTTTGTCAAAATTTTGAATTTCTTGAAATTTCTTGCAATTAAATCTAATTAGTTGAAATTTTCGACTGTTTGAGTCTCACAAGATAATTTAGGATCTATGTAAGTCCTCCTGCTCACGCGTATGAGTGAAAAGTGAGGCTTTGTCCCAATTTACATCGTTATTATGTCGAACTCTCGGGTTTCTCCTCTCTACTAACTCATTATTTGTTTTTCTTCCTATTTACAGATACTATGGCTCATACCAAGGTACCCAGAGTTCGCGACCGTCTCGCTTCCGTTCCAATGAAGTCGAGGCACAGTATGCCCACTACGCTCGCAAGAAGGTAGAGGGCACCCGCAAAGTGGACTTGGCTAGCTTAGCCTTGTTCAATGTGGAGAGAGCCTTTGGTGATATGGGATGGCTCCCTGTCATCACTTATGATGCGTGTACCCGTCCTGACTTGGTACGTCAGTTCTACTATAATCTCCAGGTGGTGGGAGATTACAATGATGTGGAGAGGGGTGATGAGCTTCGCATCACGAGCTACGTCAAGGGGGTTGACGTTTCATTTGATTATCAGCAGCTGGCCGACTTGTTGGGCATTTCCTATGCTGGCCCCATGGTGTTCTGTGCTCCTGGAGAGCCCCAGTTCTTTTCTCTATAGATGAGGGCTGAGATCGATAGCCAGCTCATCAGACCTGATCGCTGGCAGATGAAAGTGAGTTGTCTGCGCTCAGATCCACGGGTATACTGTAAGATCATTCAGCATAACCTGATACCGCAGAGTGATCATTACAAGAGGGTCTCCCAATTGACCCAGTATCTATTATACTGCATATGCACTAGGCAGCCCATCTGCCTTCCCTACATCATCATGCGTACGATGATCAGTGCCGCGTTGCCCAGTCACACTAGCAACCTTCCTTACGGACGCATGATCACTACCTTGCTTACCCTCCTGGGGGTTGACTTAGTGGAAGAGAAGATTCAGGAAAAATCCTTCTCATCGCCTTTGGATTGGGAGGCTATTTGCAAGATGGGCATGCGGGATGCCCAAGTCAGCGATGAAGAGAGGAACACGATGGTGCGCCCTCGCACTCGAGTGGAGATGGCTGACGCTGAGGCAGCAGCAGTAGCAGCCGCTGGAGCAGGGGTTCAGGGGGATGATGACGACCGGCTATACATGGATGTGATGCCATACCTCCTCCATCACCTACTCATGCTACTGGAGTTGGTCCGTCTTTTTCAGCTGGTCCTTCGCATGCAGCTAGTCCTTCGTATTCTCCATCTAATGACACGATGAGGATATTACACAAGATACGAGAGGCTCAGCGTATGTCTGACCTGAGGAGGGGAGAGCTTCTAGAGACTCAGCACTCGTTCGATCAGTGGGTGGGAGAGCTTCTGGTTGCTCAGTGCGTATTGGATCAGTGGATGGGAGAGCTGAGGAATGCTCAGTGTGTGACTGACCAGCGGGTGGCTGATCTCACAGCTAGTCTCCAGACGACCCAGACTCAGATAGCTTGGTTGACCAGAGTCTACGCTGAAAACTATGATAGAGACCGTGAGGCACCGCCTCCCCCATCACCTCCAGCTTCTTGATGTACTTCTTTTATTTTTCTTTTTGTACTTCAGAGTAACTGTCCGGATTGTGGACTGTACTCTGCTTTAATCATATATATATAAACATTTGTTCTTCCTTTTGGTTGTATATAAATTTGTTTCTCATTTAATAGATGCATTATTTTCTTTCAGTTTAGTCTCAATCAAAACAGATGCTTATCGTGTGTTACTATTACATCTTTTAAATTTTTATCCAATCTCAGTTCACGACCTTTTATGGAAGTATACGGTTTCACAAATAAAGCCTGAAATGCTCTGATACCAAGTTATCACATCCCAATTCTGCACCATTCAGAACGGTGTGATGAACCGCTATAAGTCAACAGTTTAACCAGGATCTCTAATAGGCGGTATCCATTAAAAATAAAATCATGCACATCCACAACCATAATCAGAATAAATACACAATAGTTGAAGTCTTATAGTAAATGAACCGAGAACTCTAAATGTAATAATCATAATTAAACTATCAAGTTATTATTGTATCAACTAAGACATAAATAAATAAAATATCAATTACATCCGTTTATAATTTCAAATAAAATCCTAATAGAATACGCATGAGTTGCACTCGCATGAGGGGCCATGCGCATCCTCTAGGTCTTCAGCTTCCATTGCAGCAACATGCGCATATACCGGATCATTCATAAAATCTGCAACTGTAGTACCTGCATCATCAACTAAAAATATTCGACGTCGAGAGGGTGAGCACACATCATGGCTCAGTGAGCAAACAAAATAATGCAACAAACATATGCATGCACTCAATTCATATCTTTGGTCTGGTTTATAAGTTTGCAATGTGTTATAGAAAGGTTCGGTGGCCGCCTTACCTCTATACACGAGTGTGTGAAACCGTCCAATGAAAACGGCACTGTCGACCCCACATGCACCCACCATGGACAATATACACCCCATGAATACGGCATGGCTGTACCGGTTGCCCACAACAACACGTAAGCCCCTACTGGCGAGGGCTTACAAACTGGGCTCGCAACTAACCAATCCTAATGCCAATCAGTGTATCCAAGGCCTCACCCCAGCATCCCTCAATATGTCCATAGAGATAGGGCTAAGGCCCCCCGACAGAGTCAGAGACTACACGGCCCGAGACCACCTCCCCTCATACCCTATGACGTAATAGTTCCGCTAAGGTAATGGCGATACGATGATATCAGTGGACATGACTTGAGTAGAACCATGGCACAATATACACCCCATGAAAACGGCATGGCTATACCGGTTGATACCATCCCCTACCAGCACCATATACACTAACCACACACATACATTCACATGTCTATTCGTAGCATCATCATCATCATCATGTTATAAATAAATAAAATTAAATATGCCTGAATAGTAATAGCATGAATATTGGATAACATATTGAATGCACATACAAGCATACACGCATAGAATCAGTCATGGTATTGGACTCAAGAAATAAAAACAGTTTATTCTTAGCCAATTAGTTTAGGTCTTGTTCCCTCACCTTTACTTGATCGTAGGTCATCTTTCAAGCTTTAAGAATCAACTATATATCGATGTTATATCACTAGAAGACCTAACCAAGTCGATAGAATTTAATTAGAATTAATTTAGACTTTAAAAAGCATGTTGTTAACTGGGGGTCGATGATAGGGTCGGAGGTTCCATCGACCCTGGGTGCGACCACCCACAGTCTGGACTTCCCGAACACTGGGGGTCGATTATCAGGGTCTGGTAGGGTCGATTGGCCATTGACCCCCGTGCGACCCCCTGTGGGTTTAGTCAATTTTTCCTCCTACAGTCCATTCTTCGTGTTTGGGGTCCTATGGCTTGCTTCTACAATCCATTCCACACATGTTCTATGGTCTAGAACCGTAGTTCACTCACCTATATGGCTTTCATGATTTCCCCCATGGTTTTTCATGAAAACCTAACCATGGGTGGATGATTTGGGTTTCTCCTAAATCATTCCCTCTTCTCTATCTATTCTAAGGTCTATAGAATTACATGGAGATAGTATCTATACCTAAGAATTAGGCTTGTTTCTCTGAAGCCTTCTCTTTGATCTTCTTCTCCACTTTCCTTCTCTTCTCCTTGTCTTCTCCTTCTCTTCTCTTTCTCTCAATCCAATTAGGGTTCTAAAAAGAGTGAAAGAGGCTTAGGGACGTCCTATTTATAGAGTAGAAACTTCCAAAATAAGTCTCATTGAGATTAGGAAGGAATCCCATTGAATTTTGAAAAGTTTCCAAATCACGGTTTCTGTCAGCAGACTGGGGGTCGATGAGGGGGTCGGAGATCCCGTCGACCCCTGGTTCTTAAAATGTCCGACCCCCGGTATAAAACTCAGGGTCTGACTTTTATACTGGGGGGGTCCGACCCTACCTTGCTGGGTATGCGACCCTCCCCCTATTTTTAGTGTTTTTGGGTCAGTTTAATACCTGGGATCGCAATCTCCCTCACGCACTTGATCCATTTGGTTCGACCATGATGGGTAGACCTGGTTCAAGGTGATAAAACCGGGTTAGTTCGATACGGGTCTTACAGGTGTTGTTACGGGTATTCACCATTTTGCTAGTGGAAAGTAAGACGTAGAAGGAAATTGTGAAAAAACTAGTTGAAGGTTGATTAGAAAAATGACTCAAACGTGCCCCATGGTGGGCACCAAACTGCTGATGTTGAAAAATGGTCTAGCTGAGTTGTAGGCTACAGCAGTCGAATTGAATGTGGAGTAACCGACTTGATGATGCTTTACATGAGCTACACAAAGTATAACCGAGCTGTGCCTAGTTATAAACAAGTTGTTGAAGAGGTAACCGAGTTGTAATCAGTTATACATAAGTTGTGGTAAACCTCCTAAAATCAAAGAATAAGTCACTGAGGGGTGGATTGAGTAGTCTGGCGGCCACTCCGATGCTTAAGTTAGTTCTCAGATCAAGCAGTATGAAGTACTATAGAAAAAATACTTCTTAAGAATGGGGTAAGGTTTGAGTCAAGAGAGAGTGGATATAAAATTATCCATCCTTTTACCTTTGTTCTTTGGTGTATATATAGAAGTCTAGAACTGTTTGCCGAAGTGATTTAAACTACCCAGATGGTGGAAACAGTTGAGAAACTATCTAAGTAGCAATCTACCATTGAAAGAGGATCTGACAGTGGGCTTGAATGCGATTATCGAGATCATGTTCCTCTAATTTAGATGTATGGCCTTCAGTGGTGGAGATGCTAGGAGAGTGGTTTCTTAGCAACAAGAAACCGTTGTCTTGAACGAGAGCGTGACACGTGTTGAATACTTGTCACAATTCAAATGCCTTCTTCAATTTTCATGATGCCCCTAATCCCGGGTCAAGCGTCGCTATATCATTAGGTAAATGAAATATGGTATCAACATAATGGTATATAATTGACCTATTTTACCGGTCCAAAAATTTTCATCAGTAAGAAACCTCCGATAGATTCGATCTAAAATTTGAGAAATCTTCTCTTTCAATTCGATCTGTCACTGCAAGTCTTTATAATCAATTTTCATTGATCCTAGGTCCGTATGGTAGACTCTGATACCAACTGTTAGACTTTTTCTAATCCCAGGATTTTATCCCAAACCCTAATCAATCCATACAGAGATCTAGAACATAATAGGAATACAATGCAAACCATAAAGACATACCTGTGCATAGGAGATTGATTTTAACCATTAAGTTTGAAGCTTTGATCATAATCTTCCACAGCCTGTAGAGATTCCATTTACTTTTTAATGTTCATGGGTACTGAGAGAAGAAAAGCAACTAAGACTATAGGGACTCATGACTTAGTATAAATAATACTACCACAAACCCTAATCAGTCCCTCACTGAATTAGGGTTTGCCTATCTCTTTATCTTATGATGAAACTGACCGAACCGGTTAGCCTAGTGACACAAACTCTCACTACTCAATGAGCTCAATAATTAATCAAGTCCACACAAATATATTCCAACAGGTTAAGAATACTAGGGGAAAAAACTCGAGCAAATGATGGACATGGATGATATGGGCCAAAATTTGACGTAAATAATTAAAGTGGTATGCTTTACATGCAGTAGTGAGTAGCCTAAGTTGATGATTACATCAGCCTTCTAATGGTTCAATCTTGTGGTTTAATGAAAATGTTTAACCCCCCCCACCCAAAAGAAAAAGTTTAATGAAAATGACTTTACATGTACAGGCCACGTAAACAATTATTCCCTTCCTGAGGCTACACTCGCTTCCTTAGTTTTAAGGGTCAATTTTGGGATCAAACCAGTAGCCCAGACCGAGCTGGCTTGAATTAATCTGAAACTGACTCAGACCGAAATGATAATGGACATGTTTCAGGTTAACTTGTTATAATACTTATTGATCTCGGTCCAGTCTGGGCTAGCCCTCTGTTAGTTAAAACGCGTTTTAAAGGCCGTACCGTACTCGGCCGTTTAAAACACGTTTTGCAGTATTGATCTGAAAAATAAGGTAAAAAACGGCATACGGGAACCCTTGCCGTTTTAAACGCGTATTAAACAAACGACTGAAACATAAAAATAGGCAATTACACTTTTAACCATCATTTTTTTTTTTTTTTGATAACCTTTTATGGGAATATATTGCCCTTTTTTTTTGCCGTACCGTATTAGTTTTGATCTGTTTAAAACCCATACCGTCCGTTTTCATTTTTTTTCCGTTCTCAAAATGTTTGACCCTTTTTTTTTACCGTACTGTTTTTTTTTTTTTTTTTTTTTGCCGTTTAAAACCCATACCGTTCCGTTTTGTTTTTTTTTTGCCGTTCCCGTTTTAACTAATTATGGGCTAGCCCGAAACCGAACCATTTAGGTGGACCGATCAGGCCTGATCCGATAGAGTCCGAACCGAACTTCATCTTGGCCCGAATAAACCGAATGTCAGGAATTTTTACATATAGTGGTCAACCCCATCAGCAGCAAATTAAGATGGCATCCCTTACCGTGCTAGTAAATGGACCCGAAATCGAACTGGACCAGCCCATTAGTTAATATGTATAGTGCAGCCCACTCAACCCAAACCTCTTAATGAACATGTTTCGATCAGGACCTATAAAACCCAACACTGATTTGGCCCGACCTGAACTGACCCATTAACACCCTTATGTAGTTTGCTTAGAGAATTCTATAGGCTTCATTTGGCCTTTTTTCATACCTTTGTTCAATGATTTCATCACCTTTCGCTTTGGATATTGGTGTTGATGAAATATCAATTGAAGAATGAAAGTGGTTGGTTGTTTCTTATAAACCAGCCATTTTGGGATACAGGGGTATTGTATAAAAGAATATAATGGAGAAACAAAAGCAACAAAAAGTGGTGAAGGTAAGGGAAGAATTAAAATGGGCTCTTTGTTACCCACAACTCTGGTTGTGGGAATCTTTATTTGGATTTATTACCTTCTGTAATCCGTTTTTCGTCCGAAGTGGATCAATTGATTTTTTCCGCCCCTTAGAGAGTTTAGACACACACAAAAAAAAAATAATAATAATAATAATAATAATAATAAAACGACTAATCTACCCCTTTTAGAACATTGGTTTATAAAGAATTGTTGATTACTCTGAAAAAAATAAGAGGCAGTAAACTCAATGACCTTCTCGGAATCACCAAGTCATAATGTCACACAATCAGTTGATGGAGTTGTAGATTTTGACCTAGGTTCACATTGTCAAAACTAAAATAGAAACTTTTGTTAATTATTATTTAAATATAATTAAATAATTAATTTCAAAATATTATAACTATAATTTTATTACATTTACATCAAATTCTTTGCATTCCAGAAGGAAAATAAAATTATTTTGAAATGTTGGGTTACCTAAGAGTTTAATGTGTTACCTCCCCCGTAACTTACCAGAAAAGACAGTTACCTCCCCAAAAACACTATTAAAATACAAATAAACTTGCACCGTTAGGAATATTTCATTAGATGCTAACGGTAGAAGTCCAATATTTCTTTAATGACCAAATTATCTTTTATAAAAGTGATTGACTTAAAAAAAATAATAATAATAAAAAATAAAAAAAAAACCAAGAAGTGTTGAAAACGATGTTTTTGTAGAACAACGGTTTAACGAGCTTGCCCAGATCGTATGTTTTCAAACGGATCATGAAGTCTAGTTTTAGATTCCCACCGTTTTTTTAAACCCTTTTTTTAAGTCGTTCACCATTATAAAGGGTAATTTGGTTATTAAGAAAATATTAGACTCCCATCATTAGCATCCAATGGAATATTCCTAATAGCGTGGATCTATTTGTATTTTAATAGTATTTTTAGGGGAGGTAACTATCTTTTCCTAAACGTTGGACGTTCAACTGTCATTAAGGTAAATTACAGGAAAAATAACTATATTTTTTCCTAAAAAAATAAAAAAATCAAAACAATCGAAAACTGAAAGAAATTAGATTAATAATTACAAAACCAGTGAAGGAAATAACCCTCACTTAGGCAATGCCATCAAATAATAGCAAAAACCCTCACACATAAAAAAAGTCAAATAAATTAATCATCTAGAAAAAACGATACTTAGGACGAAAAGAGCATCTCAAGACAGCTTAGTTGCACAATCATGATTACAAAATTTTCATTTTTTTTTTAAATAATTTGTTTATAAGGGTATATAGGCGTGTATGGCCCTCTCTCTCTCTCTCTCTCTCGATCGACACTCTTAAATTGGTATATTGTATTTTGCCAAATTTCTTTAATTGTATTTTGGTGATGTAAAACATGAAAATCTTGGTGACATTAACATCTGAAAATCATAGTGATCATGATGGTTATTGGGAATACTTAAATGTTTGTTAAATGTGAAACATTCAAACATTCCCACAAATATTAAGAAAATTAATGAGAAATGAGACAAGACACATTTGAAGAGCAAGTTGAAGCCTTGGACAAGCTTCCCTAAGCCACGGCAATTCTAGAATTGACGAATTCCATAATAACTTGGACAAACCTATGCACATTAATTAAAGGATGAAAGTAATAAAAATCAAGCTTCCAAAGTACAAGATTAACCCTTTCCTTGTAGTGATTACAATAGTGCTTGAATTAATATGCATGGTTAGTGTTGCGGAAAACGTTCTACACAATCGGTACGTACAAAACTAAAATGGTGAAAAATATGAAGCGTCGAAAAAATAGACAAGATGCACAGACACAAAGATGTACATGGTTATGTGATAGCCTACATCCACGGGGCAATCTCAACAGAGCTCTTTTGCTGTATCAGGAAAAATTACAAGCCACACCCATCACCCTCGACAACACAATATATGGAGCCTACACTCCACAAAGATATCTCGCCAGTATAACTATCACAAGTATTCTCATAAAAAACACTAACCTAGAAAAATCGTACACCCAAGAAATCTAACAAGTGAACTCCAATCCAATACAAGAAACCCAATCCAGAGATAATCCAGAACTAATCACCTACCCTTCCTTCTCTTAAACTTCCTTAGCTTATTGTTGTCTTGTAAATTGTCTTCTGCCATCTCTTCTTTATATAAAAGGAGAGAATACTCTGGTTTTTCTGTCCATAAGAACATTCGTCATTTAACATTTCTAACTCGTGCGGCAGGCAATAGGGACCAAGGCTGGATCAACTTACTTCCATGCATGAATGGGACAGCATCCCTTTGTCATCAATATGGGATTGCTCCTCATTAATGTCTTGTCTCTTGATTTGAAAGAGGATAAGACATCACCCCTAATAACTTCACAGTTAATCACCTAAAATGGTAAGGAAGTCGACCAATCTCATTAGGTTTTGTTTCGTTACCAGTGGAATGCAAATTTTATGAGGAGAAGTGAAATTTATTTTACAAGAGAATTATATTTAATATTTGTTTGACCAGAAATAAATTTTACATGTAAAATAAATTTCAATTTCATTTAAAATTTCCCCTTTTGACTTTTTGACCAAGAAGTGGACGTAAAATTAAAATTTGAGTTTCACTTCTACTTCTCCAGATTCGATTTTAGATCGTGTTTCTTTGAGTGTATTCTCTTTCTCTCTCTCTCTCAAAATCTTCTCCTGACTCTCGATCGTGTTTCTCTACGATTAAGTCTCCTCTCTCTCTCTCTCTCTCTCTCTCTCTCTCTCTCTCTCTCCTTGATCGTGTTTCTCTGCGAGTGAGTCTCCTCTCTGTCTCTCAAATCTTCTCTTGAGTTTGCATCTCTTTGCATCCATTTCAGCGAGAATGTCGAAGAGCAACCTTTTACTTCCTCTGCTGCTCTTGTGAAGGTGCTTCTTTCTGATTTCTTTAAGTTTCCATCTTTAGATTCACCTCGAATTTTTGTGACCAAGTATGATTTTGTTTCACTTTTCCTCTGGGTTCAGCGCTGCAGCCTGAAGCAGAGGCTTGCCGGGATAGTAATGTGGTATTCTTGTGGTTGGGGCCGTGGAGGATTGTGGGGGAAAAAGTGATTCCCATCCTTTTTCCCCATGCTTCTTCCTCAATTTCGAGGGATTTGATCAATAAATCAAAATCTTGGCTGCGTCCATCAAACTGGTTTTTTTTTTTTTTTTTTTTTTTTTTTTGTAAAAATAAATTTATTGAGAAACAATGAAGTTACAAACCAAGGCATCATTTACAGTAGATTCATGAAGCAAAGGAGAAGAATTTGGCCAAGTTTGATTGCTGGGGCGCATTAGCGCACTCCGGCTTTCTTCGCATGCTGGGGCAAATCACCAACCCCGGAATGGTGAGAGCCTTCCTAACAAGGGTGTGAGCTACAATGTTAGCTACCTTTCGAAAAAACTGAAATGAAAAATTTAAAAACTTAGCACCCAAAGCTGAGATATCAGCTAGAATTGGTTGCAAATAGATATCCCCCATGAAGATTTCATTTTTAACTAAATGGATGACCTCAGAACAGTCTGATTCAACAATAATGGATTGAAGACCCTCCTCAAGGGCATGCATCAAAGCAATTCTGATAGCAAGGGCCCCACCAATCTTTACTAATGTGAAGTATAAAGGTATCGATCGAGCTTTCATAATATCACCATTTGAGTTCCTAAAAACAAAGTCCACACCTCCACAAGAACTACTTGATAGACTAGCATCAGTATTAATTTTAATAGAATCAAAGGGTGGGGCGGACCAAGAGTGACTCAAGGCCAAAACAGAAGGTCTGTCTGGCTTGGTGGTGGCCCGCATACATGAAAAATACTCATGAAATGTAGCTTTCGATTTTTGAGCCACTTCCAACGGAAACCAATTTTTATGGTTGAAAATATGATCATTTCTAGCCTTCCATATGTACCAACATATAAAAGTGGCCAAACTAAGGGATTAGATACAAGCTGCTTGGATGCAGTAAAAAGTGTTTTCGATGATTGAAACCATTGGGAAAGAGATAAGCCATTAACCTCCGGAATAATAAAAGAAAGTGATGAACCAAACCACACCGCACGAGAAAAAGGGCATGTATGGAGAATATTGTCCATTGATTCACTCTCAGCACCACATCATCGGTGGCTAGGGTCCATCGCAATCCTTCTTTTAAGAAGTTTCTCACCTACCCCTGCCCCATTACCACATGCTCTCCAAAGGAAGGCCTTAATATTTGGTAAAGATTTGGAATTCTATATTTGTTTCCATACCTCCCAAGGTTGCAGCTTAGAAGAAGGTAGGGTTGACTCAACAAGTTCTTGCTTATTTAAATGAAGTGATAAGCAGATTTGACTGTGAGTATACCATTTTCAGAGCCCCCCCCCCCCCCCCCCCCCCCCCCAAATGAGTTTATCTTCCCTAGGATAAATGCTTAATTGGATTTTTTAGATTTCAACCACATCCTCAGAATGGAAATAAAAATCAAGAAGATCCTTTCTTCAAGTTCTATTTCGTGATCAATGATATCACTCACAATGATAAGGGGGTAATCCCACGATTTCGGGTGCTTTAAAAAGAAATCAGGAGCTAAAGGGATCCATTTATCATCCCAAAGCTTAACATTTGTACCAATTTTAATTTGCCAAAAAAAACCATCCAATAATATTTTCCTTCCTTCAAAAAACACTCCTCCAAGCCCAAGAAGGACGCCTACCCAATTTAGCATCCAAGAAATCCGACTTTGGATAGTAAATGGATTTGAAAATCTGACCCCAATTAGAATTTTGATTTTTCCATAGCCTCCAAACCAATTTAGCCAAAAGGGCTTTATTTTTTGCAGGAAAGGATCTCTCAACCCAAGACCACCATTTTCCTTTGATTTGCAGTCTCTTCCAAGAGATCTAGTGGATGCCATTTTTGTCCCCCCCCCCCAAATTATTTCAAAATAATTTAACAACTTCTCTCCAAATAGTATTATGATGTGATTTTGGAAGAATAAAATGAGAGCCCGCAAAATTGGAAATAGAAAGTACAACTGATTTTAACAATACTTCCTTACTTGCATGAGAGAAAAGACCAGCTTTCCAGCCCTTCATTTTTTTACCGTTCTTTCCAGGATGTTTTTGAAAGCGTGAGCCTTACATTGTCCAAACTCTGAAGGAAGCCTCAAGTATTTGGATGGACCGTCACCATTAGAAATTTTAAAGAGTCTTAAAAACCATCTCTTGAAATGAGGTAGAGTATTTGGGATGAATGTGATTGAGGATTTCTTATAATTTATACTCTGACCTGATGCAAGGCAATAATTGTCTAAACGTCTTTAAGGAAGTAATCTGCTACAGATTTGCCTTGAAAAACATTAGACAGTCGTCTGCAAATAAAAGATGTGTAAGTGGAGTAGAAGATGGACTGGACTGAATAACTTGAACAAAGGGGAGAGGGGATCTCCTTGTTTCATACATATGGAATGAACAAAACTACCCCACTCAGCACCATTAATAAAATGGTATACGTAACCGAGTTTATAATGGACATAACCAAGTCTGCCCACCTAAGTGCAAAGCCAAGCTTAAGAAAAACAACTCGGATGAAATTCCATTCTAGCTTATCATAAGCCTTCTGCATGTCAATCTTCAAGGCCATGAAGAGATCTTTGCCTTTCTTTTTTTCTTGATGAAATTGAAAGCTTCATGGGCGATCAAGATATTATCAGGGATGCTCCTATTAAGAGAATAAAGACTGATTGTAATTGAAAAATGATGTCATCCAAAAAAGGTTTAAGTCTGGAGGCCATGATTTTTTATATTATTTTGACACAAACGCCACCTAAGCTAATAGGTTTAAAATCCTTCACAAGACTAGAATCAGCTTTCTTAGGAATAAGACAAATATAGGACCTATTAATCTCATGTAGAAGAGATTTAGATATAAAAAAATCCTGAATGAAATTTATAATATCCATTTTTGTAGTCTCCCAAAAATTTTGGAAGAAAAGTAGAGGAAAGCCATCAGGACCAGGGGATTTTTGAAGAGCCATGGAAAATACAACTTTATAAATTTCTTCTTCATCAAGAGGGGCACATAAAATAGCATTGAGGGATGAAGGTATTTTAGGTTAAACACTTTGTAGCACAAAATCCAAGGCTGGACCATCAATTTGGGATGAAGTGAAAGCTTACCTGAAATAAGATAGAAAGACATCATAAATATCATTTTCATTGAAAATCCAAGCTCCATCGAATTTTTAATTTGTAGAATTCGATTACTGTTCCTTCTTTGTATGGTGGAAGCATGGAAAAAATGTGTTTTTTGGTCACCACAAAAGAGCCAATCAATCCTTGATTTTTGCCACCACATAATCTCTTCCTTTAAGCATTCCTCTTCTAATTTTTTAATTACTTAATATTCTTGAGGTTGAGAGAAATCTAGGTCAGGGAGACTCTGAATGAAAGCCAATTCCTTTTGATGATTTCCAATATTGGTTTGGATCTTTCTAAACGAGTCATGATTCTACTTCTTAAGAGGGTGTTGATTGTGCAAGCATTTTTTATGAATGTTATCTCCAATAGTGCCATATGTAGGGATGTTCCATGATTGAGATATCACTTTTGGGCAATCCGGTTGGTGAAGCTACATGGCCTCAAAATATAAGGGTCTTTTTCCATAAGATATGCCACCACTAGTGTCAAGGACAATTGGGTTATGGTCGGATCCAAGGGCTAGTCTTACAAACACTGTAGAATTCCCGAATCTATTGAGCTAACTTGGATTGGAGAAAGCTCGATTAAGTTTAATTCTAATATTCTCCTTCCCCTTTCTCTTATTGTTCCAAGTGAATTGAGGGCCATGGGATCTGATTTCTAAGAGATTGCATGAGTCAAGAAAATTCTTAAAATTTGAGCAATCTTTAGATCTCACAAGTTCCACCAAATTTTTCCTTCGAAGAAAGAAAGAATTGAAATCCCTATTAGGGGTAAATATAAACCCGCAAATAAATGCACGATATGTGTAAAGTGATTTGCGACTAGTCAACTAAAGTTAAAAGATCACCCCTCGAATGACTAGCCGACATGTGGACAATAAGAAGAAGACTCGTCAACAAGGGCAAAATAAAGAAGAAAAAAGACAAAAACGAGGCATTATCCATATTCAAAGGGGTAGAGACGGAATTACACCCCAAGGCCCCACATGACATCAGCAATAAATTGCTAGTATAAATACCCCAACCACCTAAAGTTTAAAAAAAAACCAATATTTGAGGAGCTTGTCCCTCACTTGTTCTGACACCTTTCTGCTCAGCCTCGGACTAGTATTTACTATAACTTTCCTACTCTGCTCAACATCTAAAAATCAGGCTTAACCCTGATTATCTGCGGCCTAGTGTCCTAACTTTAGCATCGGAGAGGTCACGGGGCACAGAAGCCCGACCCCACCTTTGCCCTATTTATGTCGTCTGTAGGTCAGACCACAACGGAAGACCAAGGCGTGAATTTTAACGGCAACAGTCCCCAATACAAATCCAATCACCATATCTTTGAGCATAAATGTGAGAAACCTGATTCTATTTGCCTTAACAGGGTCCCCATATATGCAGGAAACAAAAAAACCTTATTGGTGGGGCAATGTGACTTTGAAGTCAATGAACTGGAAATAATGATGAAGAATCTCAATTTGCAAATTATTCTGCCATAAAAGCAATAAGCCTCCAGAAATACCACAAGGTTCCATAAAGAAATTATTCTTCAATTGAAGATTTTGTAGTAATCTTTCCACTCTGTCCTCGTAATTTTTTGTTCCAATAAGAAAGAGAATATCAGGTTTTTTAGTCTTCAGGAGCTATTGCAGATTCTCCCTAACCAGCACGGGGCAAATGATAAAAAAGAACCATTATGGTATTCCAAATCTTCTTGAGCAGAAGGAGAGGGCCAAGCCCTTTCGAAATTAATGGGTTTAGTGTGAGCCTCTAAGGAGGACTTTGGAGGAGATGCTGATGTCGGCCAAGGGAGGATAGGTTTGTAACTAATGGGGTGATGGTGGGTAAATGAATGGTGTTGCTGAGGTAGAATACTCATGAAGTGGGTTGATTCATAAAGTGTTGACAGATTGGAGACATGAGAGGATTTTGAAACGACAGTAGCAGGAAGGGACTAGTTGGGCATGATTTGAGGTGTGATCAAAGTGTTTTGGGAAATTGTGGTTGGTAGGTGGACAGGTTGAGTTTGGGGGGAGAGAGAAATGGCTGACAACTGGGGAATAAGATTTAGGAAAGTTCTAGCAAAATTAGGATTTTAAAGGATGAACTCAGATATGGTGTATTGTTGTTGCCTGGAAAGTGAAGATTCATTATTGTTTTCAGGAACTGGAGAATGCCTAATCATATTGGTTGTTGTGGACTACCACATGTGAAGTTGTGAAAGGGTGGACTGTTGGTGGAGTAATAATGAAAAACTGGTTGACTCGCCTTGGGGAGACGACTCACCACCTGAGTTTGAATGCAAGGAAGATGAAGCGCTTGGGACCTAAGAATGAAGGCCACCTAGCATCGTCGACTGAGAAGGTTGCCTCCTTGTGTGTTGAGCTGACTGTTGGTTTTCCTCAATATGGGTCGCCGGGGACTATTGGTTTTGCTCCACATAGTTTGCTGAAAAACGTTGACCATCTTTCGGTGTAAAAGATGGAACAGAAATTGGACCACGTAATTCCTCCGCACTGAAAATAATCCTTGCTCCTTCAAGAAGTCTAGCATTTGGCATTGATCCTCTGAGATCAAGACCAAAAGAACAAAAAGGGGGTTAAAGGGCATTTGTCTATTGAGACACAGCCATGTTGTGACCTATGTTGCTTTGTAATCTCATAGAAGGTAGTGCATCGAAGATGGTTATGGCCGATTTACCACAAAAGTAATAGAAATTGGGGAGGCGCTCATACTTGAGGTAGATTTGGTGTTCTCTGTTAGGCTTTCTTTTCCCCATGAAAGAGGGAAGTAACGGCTGGGACAGCTCAAGTTCTACACGAGCCGTTAGATAAAACATCCTCCTCCCTGCCGCATACCCATTGACCAGCGTGATATGTGAAGCAGGGCCTATGATGGAGATCAAACGTAGAGCCATAGTGTCCGTGGTAAGGCTCAATGGAACTTCATGCAGTTGGACCCAAATATTAAATTTATCAATAGTCCAGTTTAGAAGGTCATTCCATTGATCCAAAATGATAAGGTTTCTAGCGACAGTCCATGGCGATTCTCTTAAAACATTTACTAAATCCAGTTCATGGTTGAATTGAAAGCAGTATGTATCCGTAAGAAAAGGAGAAACATAAACCCCATGCTGAATATTCCACGCTTGAGGAATGGCCTCTATGACAGCCTGCCTCCTATATTGTTTGCTGCCAATGATCTTCCCTACAATGGTGTTGTGGGAAGAAAAAGAACTGGGTTCATCAATATTATCATCAAGCTCAAGTAAATTTTGAGTAAATAGCGGTTGTTGGAAGGTTGATTGGGGATGTTCCTAGAAAGAAGGGGATTGGAAGACTCTTGAGTTCCTCTTAAAGGAAGGGGAGAAGGTAACAGGTTATTCAACTACTACAGCATGGAATTAAATGGAAAAGGTAGTACAAGCTATGAAGGAGAATGTCAAGGAGAAGTTTGAAAAGCAGAAAGAAAGAATGAAAGAGACAGCTAGCGATCACTCCAAAGGAAGAAAAAATGGGAACACGCTAAAACAGCGAAGGATTTGGAGTATAAAAAAGATTATCTCTTTTTCTGTTTTTGTGTTTGTTAGGGCTAGGAAAGAAAGAATGGCACGACCAACATCATTTTTCTTCCTTAATTGCTGATATGTAATTGCAGCTGATATTTACTCTCTTTTATCAGTTTATCAATTAATTTTTTATTTGTGAAAAGAAATAGACAAAGAGAACAAATAAAAATCACTAATAAGAAATTTTGCCCTAACCTCAAAGTGGACATGCATTTCCAATGGAAAAGACTATCAGTAATATCCGTGAGCAATGCAAAAGCATGGCTATCCTTAATGCCTTTGATTAATTACTCAATTGATGACATTTGGCCCCATAATTATTTAAGGCAAGCTATTTCACTTGCATGAAGCTGCATTTTTCAATGGACGATGTACCAAGATCCCAAGCCATTTGAAACTTTGTGCAGATATTTTATTTCAATTTTTACTGTGTTTCTTATTGTACTGTTCACAAACCTAAGTGCAGCAAAAAAAAGTCCAATAACCATGTCTTCCAAAAATTTTAAGTAGGTTACTTTTTAGTGTGGCAGATGAACTGAATTAGTAGTCATTGAAGTTTTTGTTTTTGCTTTATTTGCTTCCTCTTATGTTTTGGTTATGAAATTTCAAAACTAAGTTTTGGTTGTGAATAATAGTAGAGGGTTTGTTGTATATTTATATTTAAAAATCCATCGTAAATGTTGGTTATGGTGTATAGATTTAGAGATTGAGTGCGAGTAGGACTCTTTTAACATATCCCAAACAATAGGGAAGATTAATAGGGAGATTCAAATGTTGCACATTAACTTTGTTTGAATTCAAATTTAAACTATTTTTAAAAATTCAAATTCAAACGTAGTTAATCTTATCCTTAATAACCCCCCCCAAGTAGATGTTCGTTGTTGAATCATCAACTTGTCCCTCAAAAACTCAAACCGTATTGTTGATAACAGTTTGGCCATGATATCTACAACTTTATCCTTTGTCGAAATAAACTGGTCATCAAGTTGGCGTTTGGCAACAAGTGATCGGACAAAGTGAAAGTCGAGTTCTATATGCTTTGTCCGAACATGAAATATTGGATTGGCTATGAGGTATGTGGCCCCTAAATTGTCACACCATAGTGTTGGAGTGTGCTGAACTGGCATCCCAAGTTCTTGTAGGAAGGACCGTATCCAAATGATCTCAGTCGTGGCATTGGCCAATGCCCGATATTCTGACTCTGTAGAGGATCTTGCGATGATTGCTTGCTTTTTAGCAGACCATGATATGAGATTTTTGCCAATATATATAGCATAGCCAGTTGTTGATCTATGATCATTGACACTCCCAACCCACTTCGCATCACTATATGCTTGTAGTTGATGTATCGGAATTATGAGGTATGCGGTGATAAAAAATGATTGTCGACTTAAGATATATGAGGATACGTTTCATAACTTGCCAATGATCATGAGTTGGTTTCTGCAAGAATTGACACACCTTGTTAATTGTGAAAGAGATGTCTGGAGTAGTCAAGGTGGCATAGCAGATAGCCACAACTAGGCTTTTGTCCGAGGTGGGTCATCCATTGGATTGCCACAACCTTTAGACAATCCAGCAGTAGGGACCATGGATGTGTGAATGGGTTTAGAGTCGTCCATTCCACTTATGAGAAGAAGGTCCCTAATGTAATTTTGTTGTAATAACACAAGGCTATTGTCGTCGTGAAGCACTTCCATACCCAAAAAGTAATGCAGTTTCCCTATATAACGAATGGCAAATTCAGCACTGAGGGACTTTAAGAAAGTAGGGATCATGGCAGAGTCTGAATCTATGAGGACAATATCATCCATATATACCAGAATATAAATATGATGAGAGCCCTTCTGGTATATGAACAATGATGTGTCCGTTTTTGAACCTTCGAAGCCTAATGCGCCCAAAAGATGGCTTAATCTAATGACCCAAGCCCTTGGTACCTATTTTAGTTTATACAAGGACTTGTGAAGTCAGCAGACATGATCTGATTTGTTTGGATCAATAAACCCTAATGGTTGAGCTATGTGAACTACCTAATCTAACATACCACGCAAGAATGAATTGCAGACATCAAGTAGATAGATGTCCCATCAGTTCATAGTTGCAATTGACATGATTGTTCTGACTGTAATAGGCTTGACTACAAGAGTAAACATGTCACACCCCAATTTTAACACACATCAGGGCTGTGAATAGAATGTTTATCGTCGTCCTATTAACCGTCAAAATCTCAACGTAGGTCAATACATTACACCATCTGTCACGACCCATTTTTGGATATGAGCATAATACTCAGGTCGCCCAAAGGAGACCCGAACCACCTCGAACACACACATGATGTGTCCTACTAACCACCACACAACAGCTTACTATGATATCCAAAATACAGAATAACCACAGAGATGTCAACACTCGTTGGTTATGTGTCCATGCTCATGGTGGAAAGCATTGAATAACCATAGATTTTTGGTTTGTGGGTCCGGGTTCATCTTCTGTGGTTTTCGGAAGGTAGTCTGAGCCTTCTCAATCATGTAAATCTTAGCAGGTGTTTTGTTGAGGGGATGGTAGTCATCATAGGGTTGGAAGACAGGAGCATCTTTTATAGATTCCTTCCCTTTTTTTCTTTTTACTCGACTCCCCTTTAGTAGGAGCATCCTTTGCCTTTTCAGTCCATTTTTTGTCAGTATTTGCTGCTGGTGGCTTACGACATTGAGGTTACCTTGGGTTGCCATGTTTGCGGCAGCATACTTCTCCCACCGAGCGTGGAGCTCGATAAGACTACTAGCGAGTTTCTTCGCCAAAGAGAACCTGATGTCTGGATCTTGGACTGATGCTTCCAAGGCCAACTTTTGCATAGAATCTTCAAGGTCTTTTATTTGGAGGACCTCGGAGTTGAATCTGTTGAGGAAGGTATGAAGGGACTCATCCACCTGTTGTTTGCAATTTATCGGGTTCTAGGCTGTCTTCTTTTGGATCCTCTGACTCAAAAAGTGATCAAGGAAACTATTGGTGAGCTGATGGAAGGAGACAATCAGACTCTTAGGTAGATTACTATACCAGACCCATCCAATGCCTTTGAGTGTGGCAAGAAAGGCTCCGTAGAAAATCTCATCTTGGTAACCATGGAGCAGCATTACAGTAGAGGAGGTATCCAGATGGTGCTCTGGATCAGTGGTGCCATCATAGGAGTCCATGGTTGGCATAGTGAACCCTCGGGGAAGACAGGTTCTCATAATGCACTTAGAGAGAACGCTCTCCATTTTGTAGATCTGGTGAGGTGGATGAGCTCGGTTCTCCTTAAAAAGTTGGAACCGGTCTTTTAGTTCAAGCAGCTCCTGTTCAACCCAGCCGCCAATATGGTAGAGTAGTGCCTCTTCTGCAGCCTTGTTGAGATGAGCTGCGCCCAACCTGGCGTGTATCATTCTGTCAGGCTGGATGAGGGCCTAACTAGTCTAACACTGGGATTCAGCTTCTGCTCCTGTGCACGCTGGCCACAAAAGTGTTGGAGGATGATGCAATGCTTATTCCACGACTTGCGCCTGGTGCGATGGGCACCTTACCAACTGGTTGACAAGAATGCTGACTGGTTGATCTTTGTGGAGCAGGTGGTGGGGGGACACTGGTACATTCTCGATTTCTCGGTTAGCTTGTCGTTGACCATCTTGATTCGACGCATTGTCCTGGCGCCTTTAGGGGTCATAATGACCATGGTGCCACTCCCTCCTGTGTTTGTTTTCTCTAGAGGTCAAGGCTTGTGGGTGGTGCCTGGCCTGCTAATGCCAGTGTACATCCCTGCCAATCACAAGTGGTTGTTCTTGTAGGGGCTTTGTTAGGATTTCCAACTAATGTGCCAACATCTCGAACTGCTCCCTCGTCATGTACTGGGGAGAGGGTGGAGGACTTAAATTGTATTCCATCTTAAAATCGTCATCCAAGGCAGGGGTTTGCTTTTCCCCATCTCTGGGGGGTAGGTTTCTGGGAGGCACCTCCCTGGGTAGCACATTGTTGTGGTTAACGCCCGCGGTGTTGTTGGCCGGCACGTTGTTGCGATTAACACCCGCACCATTGTTAGCAAGTGCAGGGTTGCAGTTAGCATTTGCAGCTGCATTGAGGGTTAGCATTCATCTTCGCTTGATTGTGAGTTACCCCTGACATTCAGAGTTTTTGTATATTTTTGTTTTGTTGTGACCTTGATTTTTACAAGATACTGTCTAGGCCCCGTGGTGGGTGCCAAAATGTTGCTACACAAACTGGTTTGCCTCTAGCTCACTGGAATCTACACATAGATAAACAGAACGACAAAGGTGGAGGTCTGGTTGGACAACCCTATGACCACCCCGATGCTTAAGTAAGTCCTTGAAATAGCAATATGGAAAAGACACTAAATATGACTGTTCCTTTCAATTGGTAGGTATAGACAATGTGTCTTAAGCAAAACATCAAGATAGTTCTTGAGAGTAAAATTGTGAACCCGTTTACCTTTGCTTGTTCTTGGTTTATAGATTTGGAGTAGTCAAGTAGATTTAGGTAATGGCTACCAGTTAAGGGAGGAGATCGGCTCACAAGGCACAAATCCTAGCTCTTACCAGAGACCAACTGGACTCCCTCAGCTGCACGCCAACGTGGATCATGAGATCCGTTCTCTCCATATTTACCCTTCAAAGTCAGCTCTCAGATCACAAGGAGATATGGAGTTTCTTGGTCAGTCTTGGTTATCTCGTTGTGGAGGAATCCCTGTGGATATGGTTTCCTTGTATGGATTGATTGTTTGTTCTTTGACAGCTCGCTGAACCTTGAGCTCGGCGTGGATTATGGGATTCCTTCGTACCCGTCATGACCTTTCCTTTTGGGTTCTCATCCTTGGCTAGACAACGGTGACTTGGTTCACGATGCTTTTCTGTACACATGGTGCACTATCAGTACCGGGGTATAACTCCCATAACAAGATCTCATCATTGCCGATGTGATGTGAAACCCATTGAATATAAACGGTAATAGAATCTCAAAGAAAATACTAGCACTTGCTCAGTAAATTTCATTCTAGCAGTTGAATCCTACTTTTATATGGTAAATTTAAAGACCATAATCATCTCATGTCTTCATCTTGACATGAGGAATATCTAGTAGTTGTCATCTACTCTGCACATATACTAATATATTGATATACGCATACAATGGATGATAGTTTTGGAATATTCTTCGTATCTACATGAAAGCATCAGGGAATTATTTTCCTAAATTTGGTTATATTGGGACTTGGTGCATTAAATGCAGAAGAGGACATTGATGGATGATATTCCATGACATGTGCTGGATAGAATAGACCTATGTATGAAGATGATTTCCGTAGACTGTTGGCGTAAATGTTATTCATGATATTGTGAACTGGTAGTTATGTGAGTGGGAGGCAGTTGGAATCCTGTGCCACAAGTAATCTTCTAACGATTTTGTCATTTCTTCCAAGTGTTATTGAATTTTTTTATTTTTTTATTTTGATAGAATAATGAACTCCCTAGTGTTTTGACATAGCTTAGCTGCCAGTGCATTCCTTTTATCGGTGGGTCAACCAAGAGTAATCCTACCTTAAAAAAATAAAAATTAAAAAAAAAAATAAAATAAAACGACGAGTAAGTATTGCTTAATTCACTTGTAATGCAAATTCTACCAGGTCATTTTGGTGGTTGACAAATACCAGTCTAAATTTTAGGGGCCCACTTTTATTTAATCCATCAGGCTTGGAATTCGAAGGGAGGATTTGTCTAAATATGAGGAACAATTGGAACTCAAAATTTCAAAAGCTCAATTGGGGGAGCTGAAGAAAGATGCTCTCGAAGCAATGGAAACTCAGAGAAAAAGGGTATGTTTCTGGTGTCTCACTACCCATACTTCTGTCTTTATGCATGTTTCTTTCCTGACGTTGTGAAATAATTGAGTTATTGGTTGGTCTTGTAATCAATTTTAGGAAAAAAAATATTCTCATAATTTTTCATGTAACTCATTCTCTATTCTCTTGACAGTTACTCTCTCCTCTTCCTCATCTTGTGGGTCTCATTGAAGTTACCACATCCTACATATATCTTTGAGCATTGTGGAAGATTCTCCCCACAGAGGCTTTGTGGGGAACCCTTTCCCTAAATTATATACCCAAATCACAATGCTACGTCTCTTGAACCACTAGCTGCATGAGTAGTACGCTATCGTTTACGAACCAATAACATATTCTCTCTCTCTCTCTCTCTCTCTCTCTCTCTCGTTCGTTTGGTATATTCTTATGTTGTGGACTCACTAGGCTTTATTTATTTCAGAGGAGTTCAAAGAATAGCTGATGGTTGATGTCAAGTTAGACATCCGAAATTTCATCTGAAAATAAACTACTACATTCACTGTTCCCACTGCATCCTGAAAATTTTTTGTTCTACTTTGGTCAATTCCTACATATATCTTTGCCCATTACAATGGCTGGCGTAAGCCAAACAAAGCTTCCTATGATGCCAGCAAAACAAAGCCTTGAATAGTAGTAAAAAATCCACAAAAATGACTGAACACAATTTTAGTGCCAAAAATAATTAAAATTTTCCATAAATGGGACCATATTGGTGTAGAATCCCTTAATTCGCATCGATTTTGGATCTAATCAATCTTCGATCCGTTTCTATTTTACTATTATTATACACAATATTGCCAACATATCAACTTCTTATCAGGCATTTTCAATACTTAGATTTAAAACCTTGCATGGGACACCATATCTATAGCCTAGTTGACGGGTTAAAAATCAGCCCCGAGCCAGACCATTCAATAAACATGTCAATTTTTGGACCAGACCGACTAATAATAGATTGTTGACGATGTAGGGATGCAATCCAACGGTCGCCCAACCGAACCGACTGATTAAAACCCTAGTCAATATAAATTGACTAAAAACCGATTATAGACCGATTTAAGTTTCCTATTTTATTTTTTCCACATACTTTTCCCACCCATTTTTCCTTCCCATTTTTTAACTCCATACTTTTTCTAATCCTTCTCTTTCTTCTCAAGTCTAGAACATATAGAGATAGATTGTGGTTCAAGTATGATTGATAGCTGAACAATCCGAAATGAGGTGAACAATCACTAGTACACCATTTTGCTGGTGACCATGAAATTTGAAATTTAAGTTGTGATCAACGGGTTAGATCTACAACAAAATAGATCGATTATAATTGAACATAAAACTCAATAACATAACCAAACATAAGACCGAATAAAATAACCGATTATGAAGGTTAATAGACCGATTAAACCGATTAACATAAGACAGAATAAGGACCTAGACCGACCGAACCAAATATAAACGAGTCAATATCTCGCAAATCAAGACCGATTAGTTAAACATGTCGATCACGGTGTAAGGTGTTAAATTAGTGAGGACCAATTAAACCCAACCGAGACCGATCGATTGACACCCCTCCCTAACCCAAGTAAGCCATGTAGTCCTTAACGTTCATTAGCAATTGTGCTGCACTTGCCATCGTTAGATGTACCTACACATATAGAAATCCTCTCCGGCCTGAGTTTGGGTGGGAGAGTTGGCGGCCAGATGGATGGCCGCCACCTGACTCTCGGGTGGATCCGAGCCCTCCATCCGAGCCAACACCCCAGCCGACAAGCTGAGCCGACAGGGGTGTCGGCTAGGATGGAGGACTCGGATCCACCCAAGAGCCGGGTGGCGGCCATCCATCTGGGCCGCCAACTCTCCCGCCCAAACTCAGGCGGGGAGGATGTGGATCCGTACCTACACCATTGAACCTAACAGCATAGCATCTAAAAATTGCTAATCATCTCCCAATAAGAGCAAATAGAAAGATTCTAATCATACCGATGAACGATTACATGGGCGAACTCTATAATAACCATGTAGTTCTGTAGTAAATATGGTTTGATTCTTTCCATAAAAAAGAAAAAGGTTTGCTTCTTATGGTTCGTACTCTGAACTTCTCTTTTCATATCAAAAGCATCTGTTTTTGATTTTACATATGGAAGAAAAAAAAAATCAAATAAACAGATGAATGAAACCATGCAATACCCATAAATAATTTAGAACATAGTTTGCGAACAATGGAGACTCACTACGCGGGTGCCCTTTTCCCATCAATAACCTTACAGCCAATTTCCAAACTTAATAATACACTTCATTAATGACAAGCTATTGAAATTTAAAAGCTCAGCCCGGTCCCATTGCTGGTGTGGGGATTTCTATTCACACCTTCACAAAATGAGCCCTGGGACCCATGCTGATAATCTCTCCCCTCTTAACAAAATGTAGGGCCCTACCAAACAAAACTGTCCGCACGAGGGGGCCCTAGGGCCAATTCCCACTGGCATTGTAGGAACACTAATCTTGCCTCTGCCTCTCTCCATTATACTAAAATGCTTTAGCTATGGCAGGCCAACATGGCAAATTCATCTGCTCTTATCAATCACCCACAAGACATTAGTGAAACAGTCCAAGATTTTAAGGTTTCTTCTTTTTGTTCAATCTGAACCCACTATCATCCTTCCCTCTCTTTTTCTTATTGTCATGACTTTCTTTCTGCTTTTCATGCTTCTCCATTTTATTTCTAGTGGACTTGACGCTAATAAGACCACTTGAGGGTATCTTCCCTGCCCCATTTGGCAGAGCATTCTCAAAATCAGCATCTCTGTCCACAATAGCATACTGTTGCAGCAACTCCGGATTCAATAAATTCTCAGTTTCAGCTTGCATCTTGGCCTACGGTATGGTCTCAAAATAAGATTGCACGCAAAAGAGGAGGGAAAAAAGTAACAGTTACAAGCATCATGCAAAATGGGGTACAAAATAATATAAAAAAAAGCCACACACCTTTACTTGCTTTGCTGCATCATTAAGATCATCATCCACTGATACATCATGAGGTAACATCACAACCTGAGCACAAAATTGAAAATAATGCGGGGGATTAGATAACAATTTCCAGACTTCAGTCCTACCAAAATGCTTCAATGCAAGCAATCCAAAAAGGACACAATCTTGCCTAAAAACAGGAATCAGCCAATTAGGTCAGCTTGTGAGGATGAACAAATTAAAATAAAATGACAGAATCCATCTGTTGTACTAGAAACCAGTACAACATTGAAGTCCAAAGAACTGTAACAGGGTAATCGATGAACTTCAAATGCAACTTTCATTACTGTAAAAATGGGAAGTTTTTTCAGTGCCTCCATAAGATTGTGTGGCCGAGGTTCAACCATGTAGATTGGAAATAAATGATTGGCTTGCAAATTTGTGATCATGATAACCACGGATCTTCAGCTTATAACAGCTAATGAATGAGCAATAAATTGCACCAGCCACCAAGGTGACAGGGTCCATTCCCTGATGAAATTGCATCTTGGTCTTAGTTGGAAGCCAATAAATCATGACAAAAGTTTTGTACAAGAGAATTGAAAGGTGGCTAGGTGGATCACACTGAGAGGTTTCATACTTTCCAATAGTACATTTTAGGTGTATGTTAAACTAGAATAAGTTTATTGAAGGAGGAAGAAATAATAATTAGGCTAAACCAGTGTGCCAAGCAGAAGATCAAAGCTGAAACCCAATGCATGTATGCATAGTAATACATAAACTTGTGAGAGCTGGGGTAATTTAGACGTGTGCTGTTTCAAGATCATTAATTGACCCAACAAATTAGGAATATTGTAAAGAAACTCCAGGCTTTGCTAGACGATCTGAATAAGTGATCAATATGGAATCACAAGAAACCAAGAGTAACTCAACATCATCAAATCCTCAACTCAAATGGGGACTAGAAAGCAGCTCTGAAGGACATTATTGGCTATCCATCCTTCTTTTTTTTCTGTGGAGGGAACTAGAGAAAACGAGTGATACTTCCAATTGATTAGTGGCGAGAAAGCATCAGGAAGTATTACACAAACAAAATTTTAGGATGTGGTAACACTTCATAAGGAGAACTAGCAGGTGAATGGAGCAGCTTTTTCTGGATTGGAGTTCTCCAGCAACTACTCTGAGATATCTAAAATAAAATAGCTTGGACTTCAGGCTCAACTGGTAGTCTGAGACACACAGCTGTCACTGCCATTTATAAGTTGCAGAGACAAAAGTGACACAAGCAAGCAATGGCATCATCCATGCCAATGGTAATCAGTGTTTCCAATGTTATAAATACTTAAAGGGATAGATAAACTAGTACAGATGCATATGTTCGCATCTATGGTCAATCAATAGGTCCATTACAATTCTAAAAATAATGCATTCAGCAGGGATGCTTAAAGGAGATGTATCCTAATTATAGAAAAAAGTTATCCAAGACGCTTAAATCACTATGTTGGACAACTGAGGTGATTGGATAACTTATCATACTCATTAGCCTCCGTTCAATAATTTCAATCAAAATTTTCCTTCTTACTTAGGCCACTTATTATATTCATGCAGTAACTCAAAGATGACAATGGTTTCATGGTCGCAGCTTCTTTACTTACTTCCTTTATTCGAGGCAGAGTTGACTTAATCTCCTCAGATGCAATACTGTCTAGGTACTTGTGTAGCTTTTTCATTGCTTTTATAAACAGTGATAATATCTGTTGCCTTTCCAACTTCATCTGTCCCTGAAAAAACAAATTAGAAATATATCCTGAGCACTTCACCAGCTGGTTTGTATGACACCGACAGGTTTGCTTAGTAAACTTGCAATCAACTCTACAAAATAACATGAAAAAACCAAAATATCAGCCCTCCCTCTCTATCTATCCAAGGGATGGAAGCACAGAGGCCTTTGGCATCCCCTCTCCAGCCAAGAATTGGCGCCTCACAATCACTAGACAATATCATATTTTCTCATGCCTTTCTTCGCTCATGATTTGATATTCTGAGGTCCTAGGCGGAGAGGAACCACACCAAACCAATACCCTGAGAAGGTCGAGTAACTCTACTTGCGAAGTTCATTCTCAATTAGTCATGCCAGGAGGGAGAGAACGGTGCAATTGCCCCAGACCAAGTCTGGAATCAGCTGCATCTTGTATCCAGAGTTTTTTCTTTGCAGCAAGATTTGGTGGTATGGAATGGTAAAATTGGTCCTCAAGCCCTCGGCATCTCTAACGCCTTGTGGTTCGAGACCAGATCTCCGGCTCCCATTGTACCCTGGATAAATGCAATCTGGTCTTTATATAACATCCCCAGGCAGTCCATAAATGCATTGTACCCTGGAAAAATGCAATCTGGTTTTTATATAACATCCCCAGGCAGTCCATAAATGCATGGAGATGCATCAGAGATGGCCTCCCTACTGCTGACCAGCTGCTGATCAGGAATATTCAGGTCAGAAGGGCTTGCTCTTTATGTTGGAATGGAGAAGACACCAGGAATCATTTGTTCTCCACTTGTGAGTACTCCCAATGGGTCTGGAAATCAGTCAAAAAAATGTGTTTTCCTCGTCCATCTCATATCAAGGTGGTTGATCAGGAAGCAGTGGAGATTGCCATGGTTTTTGGTAAAGGTGGGAATGCAGCAGTTGTTCCAAAGCTGGCCTTTTGTGCAATTATTTATAATATTTGGAAAGAAAAGAATAGGAGAATTTTCTCCAACAAGGCTAGGCCTCGAGAAACTATTCTGCATTGTATTAAAGAGGAGGTGATGGGGCATTGCAAATCCATCAAGCTCAGTAGTCCCCCTAGCTCCCTTAACTCTCACTTACAAGAGTGTTGGGGGTTGAACATTGATCATGGTTAGGGTTTGTTGAGTGTGTTTTTTTTTTTTTGTGATGCTGGGCTCCGTGTGGGAGGCTCAGCCCTTGTCGTTGTGTGCCCCTTGTGGGTTGTAGTTTTTGTTCTTCTCTCTCCCCTTCCAATAAAGATTTCTCATCAAAAAAAAAAAAAAAAATGTCTCATCCCCTATCCCAAGGGGCTTCACGCTCTATGATAAAGGCCCACATGTTGGATGCTTTACATTGTATTCATGGTCAATTTCAGTATAAAAGAGCTTCATCACAATGGAAAAAAAAACCCATTACACACCAAAATAAATAAATAAGCCCATCTTCCTGGCCATCTTTAGTTAAACTATTGTTACAGACTACAGTACAAAGAGAAACATGCAATGAATCAAAGGCCATATAACTAATGTGGACTATGAAACTTGAAAATGTGACTTATCATCAGATGGTCCCCTATCTAATGGTCAGTGATTTTTGACGTCACTGCTATTGCTAAAAGTGGGGGAAAAAAAACCCAGCGAAGAAATCTAGGTACCCGATAGAAAATTTTATCCTACATGGGGGCACGGATTTTCAAAGCAGCTCATCTAGCAAATAACCACATGGAGGGATGATAGGTGGTTCATCTGGAGTACTTTTTTTTTTTTTTGGATAGATCATCTGTACAATCAATTAGATAGAGAAACCTTGATTTGGCACATGTCAAGCTTTTTAGTCCACATCAAATTGTATGACGCACTCCGTAGTCCAGGGTCTCAGGTACTTGATTTTCCTCATAATTTCTGCCCTCAGATTTTAATTTATTCAGATTTTATTTTACCACAGAGCATAACGCTTCGGGGCTAAAATTTACCACTAATAGAAAGTACCATGGCGAATATTAGTGTTCACTTGGGTTGCCAACAAAGCAGCCATGTGTAAGTTTCATCTGGTTAAATTTCCTACAATTTACTGACAGAAAGCATTTCAATCAAGCATTAGTTGGATATGTGTAGCAACAAACCTCTATATATGTTACACTTTGATTCTGCAACCCCATGCAGAGTAAAACAGAAGCCTGAGCATATGACAAATTAACTGGAAGCTTCTCTTGGAAAAATTGGTGGACAATGAGTGGTAAGAGGTCTAGGATCTACAAAATAAAAAAATAATAATAATAATAAAAGTCATTATTAAGAATCAATAGAATCACTAAAAAAAGGGACATGCAACACCTTTTACTGTTCTTCCTTCCTTTCATTTGTCTGGAGAAAATTTCAATCAAATATCATGAATATATTGAATAACAGATCTCTCAAGTATGCATACATATCAATATTTCTAAACTTCATGTGTATTAAAAATGAAAAAGGGGAAATAAGTAAGTGAAATGTACTCCAGAAAACATTAGGATGTATCTCATTAAGAAAGGGAATTTTAACCATAGAACCACATTACGAGTGTATCTCTATGATCTTGCTGAAACACCTAGTACACAAACTTTAGGCATCACATTGCACAGAACACCAAGAGGATAAAATAAATTAGCCTCAAATCAATTTCAGATGCATCAAGATCCAAATTTCTTCCAAGGAATCAATGTCGCGTTTGCCCTTTCTGTTATTCTTAAACAGAATAACCTTTATGACAAATTAATCGTTCATGAACAAAAAAACCTCAAGGGGTAGCTCAGTTGGCGATAACGAACACTTCACAATAAACGGGCCCTGAGTTCAACTCACCTTGAGGCTTACATAAAAAATAAATAAATAAATAAATAAAATGGTGAATGTGGAATTTTTCTAATCTCGTTTTTAAAACATGATCAGCATGTCAATGGCAGAACATTTCATGACAAGAGAATTCCTACTTGTCTAAGGCATGCCTATTTTCTGGAGAAATGATTGAGATAGATAAACTACAGTAACTGCCACTCTGCTTTTTAAGTTGGGGCAGAGAGGGTAGTGACTTAGGTGCTCATTGGGTGATACTAAAAGATATCTCTGAGTATTTATGGACTAGAAATGGTCAGCACCTTTGTAGAATGGGAAAGTTTAGCTTCTGTTTTCTATAGCTATAGCTTTATGTAAGTAAAAGAAGGCTCTGAATTCCAAGTACAACCAGCCATTGTAACAAAATAGAAAATAAGAGAAGATGTAGAGAATCGATATGTATTCATCTCCTCTTAGCATATTCACTATTTATAGACAAAATAAAAGGGGTAAAGTGATAGGTCTGGGACTCTGATGCAGTATTGTTCAGCCAGCCACCGTTCACGTGGTACTGTTCACGTGAACAGAACCAACAGATTTTAAAAACTGGAATTGTCCTTCTTATGTTATTGATTTCCTAATAAAAGTTATTTTGGTTTTGTTTCCTAAATAGGTGATAGCATCTAATGAGGAAAAGGAATGGAGAAGTAGTTTAATTTTATTAGGCTAAGTTTCCTAATCCTATTCTGGTTAGGACTTTCTATAAGTTAAGTTTCCTAATCCTTTTATGTCTTAGGTTTCCTAGTCCTTTTATGTTTTGGATTTTTCATAGCTTGTAAACATTAATCTTTATATATATGAATGAAGGAGAAGAAAAGAGTAGACTTCGATAAATTAGAAAATCTATTACAATTTCTGGTTGGGCTTTAGTCCCCTACTCCCCTTAACTAAATCTCCAAGTTTGCCAAATACTGCTCACTTACAAAATAAGCCAAAGCCTATGCCAATGGGCTCGTGACATCCATGCACTGAGTCGTCAAATGACGCACATTAAGAAGGCCCAAGCATTCTGTCGCTCCATCCCCGCAGGAGCAGAGAACCCGTCGCTATCTTGGCTATGCTACCGGAGGCTGGTCACTTTTGGTTGTGAGACTCAACTGCAGGCTTACTTCTTGATCATTTTGTTCTTCGTCTTTCAAATCTCTCTCATAACTCCTCTTAGGAAATTTTGGTATTACTGCTACTGTGCTACACACAAATACTGGAAGACTGAAGATTGCAATCAGATCAAGTAATTCTGTTTTGGCCAGGGGCGTCGTCAGAGCATAGGTAGTTTTCGAAAATTTATACTTTTTTCATCGAAGGTTGGATCATTCTTAGATTCTGGTATGTTATCAATAACATCCTAGAGTCCAAGTTCTCCAAGTTTGGTGATCATCCAACAGTCAGATTTTCAGATAAGTTAAATTTTCCATAATGTTTGTATTCTGATTTTCTGGGTTGGTTGAGAGAAGGTTATGCTGTAAGGGGAGATTTTGTGTGTGTAACTCCTAACTCCTTTTGCCATCAATTGGTATCACAGCCATAGCTGTCAAGGTGTCAAGGCGAACCCATAGTTAGTAAATACGTGTATTATACATGTACCATATTTTATAAACTATTTTTCCGTATTTTTACGATTATATGCATAGATTCGTTAGAAGTTTTTTTCAAAAAAATAAAACGTATTATACATGTTTAATATGTGATACGCATATTAGACGTGTATAATACAGCTACAATTATTTAAAAAAATATATTAAAAAAAAAAAAGCAAAAACAGAGCCCTAAAGTCAAGGTTCTATTTCTCCAAACAAAACAGAGGTTCTCCAAATCCCTTCCACGAAGTGCGAGGATCCGGCGACGTGCACCGCCAACACCTTTAGCTGGAATCATCAATTACCGACTGTGGTGGATCCAGCGAGGTCTTCTGCACCTTTAGCTGCATCTTCCCCACATGTGGGTAAAAATCCGGAGAAAGGTCAAGTGGATGCTTCTGGGGGCAAATCGGATCCGGGAGGTAAGTTGAGGGAGAAGTTTAACGACAATGGTTGAAATACCAAAAAAAAAAAAAAAACTGAATTAACCCTTCGGATCCTCTTTGCATTTACCCCTAATCCTAGTTCAAATGGCTCCAATTGCCACCCCTTCTCCATTTGAGGCCTTGGCCTTCATCCCTGACGACCTCGATACCTCCACCCCTTGCCATAACCAATCGGTTAACCATGCTGCAAGTTACCCTCCTGCTATTCCTCTAGCATTCCTAAGTCCTTTGCCCCACTGCCATCCATCTGGCTTGTCAGGCCTTCAGCCAAAAAGAGTTGAAAATCCCTCTTTGGTGTTTTCTTCTAACCCTCCTGGTAAGAAGTTCTCCTTAGACTTCTTTTCTTCATACATTTTCAAAATGAATCTATTATAAAATTATTCTTAGTCTTCTATACCAAAAGCTAAAGGACCATCCACGTGTGTGGATAAGAGCAATTTGGAGAAGACTCTAGAAATCTCTCCTCTTTTCTTGATATTGTAAATCTTCATTAGTAATGGGCTCAATATTGGTTTTATTTGAAATAGTTTTGGGCTCATCTGATCTATTGTTATCTTCATCAGACGGGTAGGACATGGTGTGAATTAGGGGATTTTTTTTATTTATATTATTTTATGGAAGAATTAAAGGATTAGAAGGTTTTTTTTATTTATAAATTCTATTTATATGTTATTATTTTATTTATTGAATGCTATAGATGTTTATTGCATAGTAAATATATGTCCATATTTTTGTCCCGATTTTTATATAGGTTACCATATTAAACACGAATCGTAGTATTGCCATACACGTTTTTTTAAAATGGATTATTGATTCTCATATCAAAGTCTGATTCCATTTAATACCCATACTAACCGTATCCGACTTTTTTCCGTATCCGAACTTACTATGGGCAAACCAAGGTGCTGGGAGGCCTAACAAGGCACCTAGGCAACCCAGGCGCCCGCCAGGCGATCAAGGCACCCTCCTAGCAACAAAGGTGTCCGATTTTCCAAGGCGTGACAAGACCTCCTGGGCGCCTAGGTGGTGCCTAGGCAACGCCTTGACAACTATGATCACAGCATAGGCAATGGAGGGTTCTAACTCTTCAAACCAACCACTTGACTCCATGATTATGGTGCTCCAACAATTGGCCACTAACTAGCCACTAGCCTATCTATCATGGCTAATAGTGATCCCAAATGCTTTGAACTAGGGGCTAAGATACTCAAGTTAACCTCAGAAATTAATGCGACATTAGAACGCATAAACAGTAAATTGGATATTCTCATTCAGGGGGCACAATAGCAAACAACTTCCCCAAGAGGTCAGAGGGGAACAACTTCATTTAATCCAATCTCAATTTAGCTTTGCATTGTCAAAGGAATATGCAACTGCATGCAAATCTATTGTGGATCACGAATGTGACGAGGGGACAAAGACAGTAAAAGAAATAACCAATTTCAAGGTGGACGATTTTTCTTCTCTCAAACCTACTATTGAAGATAAAGTTGAAGACCAAATCTCTCACATGGGGGAAGATTCTATCGTTTCAGAGTCATCCGGTCAAGAGCGAGATTGAAATCTTGGTTCCAGAAGACTTCAAGAGCATCCCTTGTGTCCCCGTGAATGTCACCAACAATGTTAGTGATGTTGATTACGAAGTTGAGCATATTAAATGTGTGCTCCCACTGCACTTTTTTGAAGCAAGAAGTCACAAGGTCGAAGAGTTCCTTCTTAACTTTCGAGAGCAATTGGATTTCTATTTTTAGAGGAAGTTGAATACTCACCCCAACGTGTTGATGCTAAACTAATTTACAACTCGTGGTCGAGATTTTTTAAAGCAGGGAGAGTGATGCAGTATTGTTCAACTAGCCACCGTTCACGTGGTACGTTCACGTGAACAGTACCAACAGATTTTAGATACCAGAACTGTTCTTCTTATGTTATTACTTTCCTAAGAATAGTTATTTTGGTTTTGTTTCCTAAATAGGTGGTAGCATCTAACAAGGAAAAGGAATGGATAAGTAGTTTAGTTTTATTAGGATAAGTTTCCTAATCCTATTTAGGTTAGGAATTTCTATAAGTTAAGTTTCCTAATCCTTTTATGTTTTAAGTTTCCTAATCTTTTTATGTTTTGGACTTTCCATAGCCTGTAAACACTAGTCTCTATATATATGAATGAAGGAGAAGAGAAGAGTAGACTTTGATAGGTCAGAAAATCTGTTATGATTTCTGGCTGAGTCTCTTTAGGTCGTGAGAGTCAACCGCAGGCTTACTTCTTGATCCTTTTGTTCTTTGTCTTTCAAATGTCTCTCATAACTCCTCTTAGGCAATTTCGATACTACTACTATTGTGCTACACACACAAATACTGGAAGACTGAAGATTGCAATCAGATCAAGTAATTCTGTTCTGGCTAGGGGCAGCGTCAGAGTATAGGTAGTTTTCAAAAATTCATACCTTATTCATTGATGATTGGGTCACTCTCAGATTCTGATATGTTATCAAGCATATCCTAGAGTCCAATTCTCCCAGTTTGGTGATCATCCAACGATCAGATTTCAGATAAGTTAAATTTTATTGCAATCAGATCAAGTAATGCTGTTCTAGCTAGGGGCAGCGTCAAATATAGATAGTTTTTGAAAATTCATACCTTCTTCATCGACGGTTGGATCATTCTCAGATTATGGAATGTTGGCAAGCACATCCTAGAGTCCAACTTCTCCAAGTTCGGTGATCATCCAACGGTCAGATTTTCAGATAAGTCAAATTTTCCATAAAGTTTCTATTCTAGTATTCAGGGTTGGTTGAGAAAAGGTCCTGCTTCAAGGGAAGATTTTGTGTGTATTTCCTAACTCCCTTTGCCATCAGACTCATTTTCTTAAGGAATCTTAGTTACAAAGTAAATAGGAATTCCACATATCAACAAGACAAGGACGCTCATGACTAGAAGGATAAAGAAAAACAATCCTATACTAATAAAGAGAGAGAGGCTAAGACTCCAAAGGATAGAAGCCTATTATAAGTAAGAAGGGATAGGATAGGCCAAATGGTCTATTAATTAAATCGTATTGGGCCTATATAATCAGGTCCATCACTAAACACTTGAACTAGGTAATAAGCCTTAATAAATAGATCCATTCCTTCACAATAATATTAGTTAACAGTGGTCATTAGAAGAGCACAAGAGGAAATTTTTTTATGGGCTTCCCATTTGCAAATACTTTAGAGAAATATCATTCTATCATTTGACGAAACTGGGAAGCATCCCTTTTTGTTAATGGAGCTTAGCTTAGTCATTTTCCTACCCGTAAAGCTCTATAAAGGGATTAAAGCACAGTTAGTTATTTATTTTACACATTTTTTCTTTTTTAAAATTCGATGAGATTAATTAATAAGCAAAACCATTTGCCTTTTAAAAACATTTAACAAAAGTTCCAGCAAATTTTCAGTAATTGGAAGACATCTTCACATTTAAGAGAAGAAGCAATAACAACATATCAAGTTCTCAATGTAGATTCAGATAGATGAAAACAATTTAAGTGCCAATCTTACCATATGGAAATCTACAAGATTATTGGTGTAAGCTTCCAGTCGTTTCATATCATAAGGTGACATAATTTCTGCTAAAGACCTTAAAAATCCATGTGAAGTGGATACCCCAGGTTCCTGCTCTGAGAAGTTGATCTTTGGATCCAAGATGCTAGGACATTACAGGCGAAATCAGTATGTCAGATACAAAAAACATACGAAGAAGGGTGAGTTCCAGACACTGACCTCATAGCAAGCTTGTACTCCATTGCTCGAAAACTAGAACCAAGTAGTCTGGTAAACCTTCGACGGAAATCTGGTAATAGTCCACGTAACAAATGAGATTATCCCAATGGCCAGAACTGGCAATACAAAATAAATTTGTTCCTCTCCAGCATGGACTCACCCTGATAAAATGGACCAAAAAAGCCCCAATTATCTGAGCCACTGACTTCAATATCATCACTGTTCAATGGCTTTAAAATCATGCAAGAGTGCTCACCAGTCACAGTACTCTGTTACATCAAATAGAAAATCTCAATAACAACTTTTAAAAAGGGCATCACCAAACCACTATCTATTGAAAGAGAAACTAATTCTTTCTCCTTGACAAACAAGTATTGTTATCTTAACTGGGATCTGGCCAATGTAGAAAGGTGCAAACTTGTGTTTCCTCCAAAAGCGAAAAAGATCCAGGGTAACTCCGAAGGAGACACCAATATAATGGAGCTTTTCAGGTTTTCGTTCACGAAGATGCACAAGCAGAGGTGGGAGATCCAGTCTTGGCTTTATATTTTCTTCTAGTAATGAAACCTGGAAAGAAGAAATTCCTTGCAGTGAGAATACAACCATTGGTTCTAAAAACAAATTTACTTTGTAGAACGACAAAGATCCAAATTAGCCAACATTGGTTTCAGATTCACTCATCCCTCCTCCCCACCCCCAACCGCGCACTGGGGGGTAGAGGAGGAAAAATGAAGTGGACTCGGATATTAAAATCAAGATCTTTGACAGTCTTGCAAGCCCTATGAAGGCCCATAGGTATTGAAGTTCCAAGAGCACCTAATCATGCAATATCAACCAAATACAGTTCAAAACATACACTTGACCATACCATTAATTGCTTTCCAAATTTGCAACAAGTGCTTTCTTTTGCACCAATCATATATTTAAAAACAAACTTTTACAATCTAAAGTAGACCAGTGTTCTAGAACCAGTTCTTGATGTGTAATATAAGATTACCCTACGAATTAGCGGCATAGACTGACTGATTCATGCATAAGTACAGCACCACCAGCAAGTTGGTCAGGTGTAAGAATTCAATGACTAGAGCTGCTAACCAACCTGGTCGACTGACTTCTGCTTATTGAGTCCATTTCGTGTGAACTATATTATGAATGTGTGATACTTCTTAGTTCTTATGCATAATTTATTATTATTTTGTTTTCTTAAAACTCAGGTCTACCAGAAAGGAATAAAAGATGGCTCCCATTAATTCCCTTTTGGCATCGCAAGTCAGTTGAAGCCTGAAGGGATTCAAAATAAACTGAAGCCAAGACATGTGTATCCTCTCATTAGAGTTAGGGTTTTAATTTTACAGTCAATATGGAAGGAATACATGTTCAGATCATAGTTGTCAAGGCGTAGCCTAGGCATTGCCTAGGCGTCCAGGCGGTTTTCCAACCCCTACGCGGTTGGTCACCTTATTGTATCACGCTTTGTTTTATTCGTTTATTTTTTTAATTAATGCCATTTGTAGCATTTTTATTAGATGTATAAAGTACATATATACACCATAATACAAGAAATCATGCATATGTATTAAAAACAATAAAAATTGATGCTCTGATCCCCTCTTTTTTGTATAAATCCTCTTATTAAGATGTACCATTAAACGCCTTGGGTACGCCTTGGTACGCCTAGGCGCCTAGGCACTAGGCACCCAGGCACCTCTCCAGTGCCTTGGATTGGGTCGCGTTGACGCCTTGACAACTATGTGCCTTGACAACTATGGTTCAAACCCCAGCCACTATAAATCATATTTCTTTTGCTGTCAACTGGCCATCACCTAAGCATTGACTGGTCAATACACTGCATCAAGAGGCTGAAACAGCTCGGCATGGCTCGATGCTTTTATAACCTTGTTCAGAACCTGAGTTGTTGGCCAACCCAGTAAACCCAGCAGGTTGATCCAAGGATTCCAGTCCAGTTAAACCGGGAGGTAGGCCAGTTAACTTAGTTATGTAACACCTACCAACAACTGCAACTGAAAAATTAAATCTCCAAGTCAGGTTAACTGGTTACATCAGTTAAATCGAACTCAGTGATTTGATTGGGTTTTGAGTCTTTTGACACATAGCTGGGTCAGAAATCATTTAATAGGTTAGGGTTGCGGCCACTAGGTTACACAACACTCATGCCTCTGCAAGATATAAAAAATTGTGAACTGAACTTCTCTAGAAAGATGTAAATGAGAAATTTCACATTCCATCAAACATCAATTCTTATTCATAAAATGCACCTTCTCAGCTGCGTCTGTAACTCTGACATAAGGATTCTCAACAACATTTTCGACATCGTTCTCAGATATAGGAGTCAACTGTCCTTCATAGTACCTGCAGATAGTGTAACTATGATATCCCACTTTTCTAAAACCAATGCAAAGGAAAAGGTGTAATATGTATGAATGAGAAGAGAAACCACATCTGTTATTTTATTTTATCCTTGCTTCTGTGGTGCAGGAAACTTCAGCAATTTTAATTGTCTGTGAAAGAGGAGAAAAATCACATCTGTTGTTTTATTTTATCCCTGCCACTGTGGTACAGGAACTTTAACAAGTTTAATTGGTAGATATTGATGGGAAATGCATCCATCTACATCTTAATGTCTTCCTCCAACTTCGTACTTTGCAATGAACTAGCAGATACCTAAACTGTGGTCTGTAGCCCAGAAAGCAAATACGTGATCATCATATGCCAACTGAGGGCATAAAAATCCCTAATTGCAGGCTCTATCATAATCCCTCAATAGTGTCCATTTGTTTTCATGATAAAAGGATGTGAAAGTTAAGAAGGTACCTGGTCAAAAGTTCCACAGCAGTCGAACCATATCCAAGCTACAAGAAATCAGAAAAGTTTTACAAGCTTGACAAAATATGTTTCGGAACAGGAGAAAATTGAGAAAACAGATAATATACCCGCAATGCACTTGGGTGGACGGCAATACGCACAATCCGAGCACCTGAAAGACTTGGGAAAACCGTGTCCTGAAACTGTTCGCTAAATTTCCATGGTATTTGATCACCAGAGGGTTGATGACCATCGCTTAAACTTTTCATCACAGACTTACGAGATATCTGCCCTTCAAGGCAGACCTGCATGAGACATTAATATAGATACTACACAATTAAAAAAAATAAATTGAACAATTTGTTGGACTCCTAAAGTGTTAATGTCACATAAGCAGTTGAAACATTGTACAAATTGCAAATTAAGAAAGACAAGAAAATGTAATGAAAGCAAGGGGTGGGTGGTGGGAAGAAAAGGAAAAGCACAATGGACAGGTACTAGATCTGGAAACAAGGTTAATCATCTATTGAATTTTACAAGATATAACAGTTCTGCCTTACATCTGACTTCAATTTTGCTTTAAATTTTAAGTAGTCACGTGGGCGTAAGGTGAGCAACTACCATATCTATAGTCAATTCACATGCAAAATCAAAGAGATTACTTACATACATGCAATATTACATGGATGAATGTCCAATTCCAGATATAGTGTGTAGTCTGTAGTGTGTAGTGTATTTAATTAGTTTCTGTATTGACTCCAAAAGATCATTTTCATTTGGGTCCCATCACTTTGCCTGTAGACCCTGGATCTACTCTAGCACCACCCTTTATATAAATTTTTCAGAGATAAGCCCCAAATTGTGGAGAGAATGAAGTGACAAACGTTCAAACCACAAGACATCACGAAGAGGATGAAATGCCGAGGGCAACAACAAGACAGGCATGCCACCCACTTCTCCTTTGTCTCTGTCATCTTCTTGCTGCAACACAAAAAGATGTTGCCAGCACTTTTTTCCCTTTTGCTTTTCTTTCTTTTCCACAGCCAATGGATAATCCCATTCATTGAGTTGGAAGAGTAATCATGGAGGGATAAATCCCCCGATCAAGGGTTGAGTCATGGAAATCATGTTGACACATTGCGGTTCAACTTTTTGGGGAGGTGGTGAAGGAGTCCATGAAACATAGGACAAAATACATCCTCCCACACACACAAAGAAGCCACAATACTCTGCTGTATTGACATGAGGTTTTAGGAGTTCCTCAGAAAAATTATTTTAGCACACTGACATCAGAAGCCCTACAATAGAACATAAAAAAACCCCATTATAATACATGATAAACCCTTTCAAAAGTAAAACAAAAGGGTTCATTTGGATGGAAATGAAGTAAATGAACAATTTCTTTGTCTTCACTTTATTTCAACCAAACACCAACTGAAGAGTTAAAATCAAAATATCATTATCAACCAAATGTTTAAGATGTCAAGCAACAATAGAGGACTAAGGCAGAACCCCAAGCTAAAGATATGGCTATTAATGTAGTCTTCTTTACTAAGAGGAAATGTGCAAAATTACGACACGATTATATAAAACTTGGTCTGTTCAATTGCCACTTTACATGGATCAGATGAAATCATAATGTCAAAAATATTACAAAAGAAAGCAATTCCGAAAAGAAATTGCAACATATAGGAGATTGGTAGCTGTTAAGACTTATGAGAAGGCAGAATGATCCGAAAAGAGAATTGTTTGTGAGGACATATACATTATGGATACAGACCTGGATAACACATAAAATATCAGGGAGGTGATTTTTTGACTCATCAACAGGGCCTGCACATAAGGTGAAAAATTAGAAAGCATTAAAATAAAACAATATTTATATAAAGCAGATAATTTTAAGCAAACATACCAAGTAACACAAATAAGTGATGTGCAGGAGCATCAGCCATTAATTGTAAATCATTTGGAGAATTTTTGTAATGAGAAGCAACATAAAGGGCCATCATTCTCTGCAGGGATTCAATAGCAGAAGCAGCAACAAGAAGTTAATGAACAAAAAGATTTAACATATACAAAAAGTTCAACAACAAATGACCACAATAATACCTGTAAAAATAACTCACTGTCTTTGTGATAGGAGAAAAGTGTATCCCTGTTAACATAATACAGATCACACTCACTTGGAGGCGGCAACCTACGAGCATAACAGAAGCAATTTAAATATAACAGTAGTAGCACTTACTATCAGAGTTACAAAAATTGGATGGGAGTCGACAGTTGGATCATTGGGGTCTTATGGCTGTATCAGCCTTTATGAACCAGCATTTCAAGAAGAATTAGCAACAGGTGGTTCAACCACTATCAGACCAAACCCATGGCTCTCAAAAAAACAGTGGGGGTTAAGACAAAAAAAAAAAAAAAAACACTTAAATATGCCCCTAAATATATTGTAATATAGATGTTAACATGGAGTGATAGTATACTTTGAATCCTAAATTTGTAGCTATGGTCTTGTTTCTTTTCAACCATGCAAGCAAATTGTTGGACTTCAGACTACCATGTCATAATGTTCACCATGTGGTCCAGTTTTGAACTGTTGCTCCTACAAATTCTCAATATTTGGATTCTAACCTGCTGATATTAGGGATGGAGCTCGTAGCATCCAAGCAAAGTAAACCATGAAGCCAAGATTCAATTGGATCACCAGAAGCATATCTGATTGATTCACTCAATTCAACCTTCTTGAAAACTCTACCTACATCCAAACATAATAAGATAACAGAGTAAAATATTGGATTAAGAAACATAAGGAATACATAATTTGGCTAGACATGATAAAAAAATTTCCATTCAAAATTGCAAATATTGATTTGAGCTAATGTAGTGACATATAAATAATCAGTCTGATTATCTCCCAATGCTGAATTATTTTTTAAAGAAGGGACTATTTAATAATGTAAATATGTTTACTATAAGGCCATGCGATGTCCCTAGGTTGACACTAAGAGGGGAGGTGAATCAGTGCATCCAAAAACTTCTCCGTGTAGGCAACCACAAATTTGCTAGGGCAATCCCAATTTTACCAGTCACAAACAATCATATGCACACCCACCTCGCAACAAAAAACCAAGTAGTGCACACCCACTCTGCAAATCCAAGCACTCCAAATATCTAGGCAAGAATAGTAAACAAAAGAAAAAAAATCAGCTACCCCCCAAAATAGTTTCGAAACATCACCTACCACCCACACCTTTCGAAAAACATCAACTACACCCAAGTAACTAACGGAGGAGACTGAAATCACTGTTAGACATTTTTACCCTTTTTGTTTTTAATTGAAAATTTTAAAAGCTAATAACATGACTAATATAACCCTTCACATTTTCATTCTCCCCTTTTTCTTCTCCCTCATCGTTCTCCCCTCACAGCACTCCCCTGCTTCCTGATTGCTGTGTTTTGTTCAAATTGATTTCCTCATATGAGCACGAAACACTAGGACATATAAGGAAAAAAGCAATTCAAGAGCTAAAATCTATGAAAACAATGGATTTGTGGAAATGGATCATCGATTGAGATCCGGAGGGACGAGATGAGGCGGCATCCATTAGAGCGGTAAGTACGAGAGGTGGATCTGCGAGAGATCCGAGAAGGGTTTAAGGCATGGTTTCATGGTATAGGTCACAGTGGGCGAGTCGACAAGCATCCGAAGAAGCAAAATCCTTGAAGCTCCAAACATCTTCACCACCATTAATGGATTCCGAGCAAACACCATTCTCTCCAATACGGCAATCCATAATCTCTCTTTATCAACTCCGCATTGCCGGTTCAAAACCAAAATGAAATCGAAGATAATTTACAGAAAGAAAAAACTTGATTTACAAACTCAAACTTTCGTTCTCACCGGAGTTCTTTACAAATTTTCTGCATATCCCACTCCACTCTGCTCCACTATTCGCTTTAAAAGGCAAAATTGATGTACATAGCATATTAAGCTCCCTTTCCTCCTAACTTTTCTTGCCCTTCTCATTTTCCTTCTTGACTCTGCTTCCATACGGAGATGGTTAGGGTTTCAGTTTCTTCCTTAAACCTCCCTCCATTTTCTAACTTTCTTTAGCTATCTGATTGGGTGAGAAAATGACTCTCACCACGAAGAGAGTCGTCTATAGGGAGGAAGAAACTACCGTTCTTAACTAGTTCTCCTCCTCCATTCCTTCTAAATTTGTGACGATTTGTACCTCTAACGTATTGTTCTGTGATTGGCGGTTTCTGGGGATATTGCTTCACTTTACTTGTCTGCGACTTCATGCTTGAACATGAAGATTGTGCTTCAAACTTCCAGTAAAGGAGATCCCCTTGATGCCAGTCAAAACAATTATACATGTGTAGCAATTCAGATCCCGTTTCCTTCCCTACATTGTAGTTAGATCCGACAGAAACCGAAGACATACCTCTTGTAATCGTTGAAACCTCGGGCGATCGATCTCCAATCCCAAGGCTTTCCAACGAAATACAACACAACGGCTGCATTTCCTTTTCGCATCCGATCTACCGATTCAATCCAACAATCATATCACCATTTAATCTTCATTCACAGCAACAAAATAGAAGAGAGAGAAAAACTCAAAAAGTTAGGGAGCTTTACAAATTTAGAATTATTTGATCTAAGGAGTAGAGAAGGCGGCAATTTTTTTCCTCTTTGAGCAAAAGGGTTTGTACTCAGAAAGAAGAGGAGCAGAAGGGTTTGTACTCAGAAGGAAGAGGAGGGTAGATCTAGAGAACAAGAAGAAGAAACGGGATTTAGAGATTTGGGGTTTCACCCTCCTTAAGTGAAGTAGGGTAAAAACATCTTTCAACATATCTTTTAGGATATTATTGTCCTACTCAAATTCGCTTTTGGATGACATCCAACTAACGGGATTCATTTAACGGAGTGGATCTATTTGATTAACGGTGGTAAACGTTTGGGTGGTAGTTGATATTTTTTGAAAGGTGTGGGTGGTAGGTGATGTTTCGAAACTATTTTAGGGGTATCTGACTTTTTTTCTAAACAAAACCACAACACAGGATATATGTGGTTCACCTCCACAGTATGTAAAAGGTTACATTTACGAATTAATGCCCTAACAAGGCTTCGTATATACTCAACACACTTCCCAAATTTTGGAGCACCTAATCCAGGAACACCAATCCCTACTTCAGTTTGTGCAACAGCACAAGAGAGGGCAACAACCCCACAATCTAACAAGCCCCAACTTGAAAGGCAAGTAATTACAATCAACATATAAAAATTGCCAAAATAAGTCCCACTCCAATTACATTAATGTCAAGGCTTTTCATCAATTTATTAAAGCCTAAAACAAAACACTAGGGAATTGCATGAATGAGTTAGCTCCACCCGTGTAATTCCACCACTGCTCACTTCTAGAGAGAAAAAACCCAAACCATACACGCTTGGATCACCAAACAAGGCACCCTATGTATGCAAAACCCTATCTTCTTTTCTCCCTCTGCTCCTCCAAAGAGTGCCTTCACGTTCTAGCTCGAATTCTAAGGCTACAGTAAAACACTGGGCTAAAATCAGAATTCTATAGGCCTCCAAAACGTTTTTTAATTAGGACTGTTGATCTGATGAACAGTGGATCAAATCGGATGGCCCAGATTAATAAAAGAAGTATCTTGTAGCGTTTTGTCACGTCACCATAAGGTGGCCGGAATATCAGCCCTTGGATTAAAGCTCAAAGGGACAGGTAAGGTTTGGGCCTCTTGATCCTGTCATGCGTGCTCAACGCACACCAATCATGGGTTTAATAGTGACAAATTAAAAAGAATATTTAAGGCAATGTACCAGCACACAAATGCAGTAAACTGGAATTTGATGCACCTACCAATCACAACACACGGACTGGAATCCCTCTGGTCAAGCGAAGCGCACCTTCTAGCACATTAGTACTGATGTTGGATCTTGATCTGCAGGAGTGGCTTAAACTGATCCGTTGTATCAGTCCTTTACCTCAGGTATGGTGTATGATAATGTAACATAACTTTTGTGCACACGACCAACAAAAATCCACCCAGCAGAATATTCAGCACACAAATGGAATTCGAAAACAATCTAAATAAGACCATTTTATCCTTTGATATGCGACATAACCTGTAGAGATAAATCCACCCGAGAACGAGGTCCAAGGTGTCAGTTTCGAGGCCGGTTTCGACGAGCCTCAAAACCGAGTTGTCTTTGGTTTCGATCGAAACTTGGGATTTTCCCGGGACATCACGAAAGTTTGGTTTCAAGACCCAAAAGTGTTTTTCTTGATCTCAGTTTTTTTTCTGTAACCTATTTTAACCATTTTACACATATTTCTACATTAATTTAAATAAAAAAATCCAAAATGATAATATGTGGTGTGGCCCAAGTTTGCTAGTGTACGCTAAGACCTGGGATTGTGTCTAGAGTTAAATAGGCAACACGTATTTATGACTAATATCATTTAAGTAAATGTTTCTTTAATTTTATATTTCATTTACTTAAAAATACAACCACAACCACAAAACCTTATCCCAACCAAATGGGGTCAGCTACATGGATTCTTGTCTGTCAATCAGCTCTGTTTGATGTCAAACTTGAAGTAAGGCCAATCAGCTCTGTTCGATTTCATTTCTTAAAGATATTATTCATAAATAAGCTAACCCCCTATTTGAATCCTGATGCAGTAGCAGTGTCATGGATGGATCGACACGAGCCAATTTGGCTACCCAAGCCAAACCTGAACCGGCTCAAACCCAAACCAACCTTTTGTTCTGAAAAGGGTTGGTAGATGATTAATTAGAATAGGAAGTTTCAGTATTAGGGTTTTTCTTATTTATTATTTCTATTTTATGCCATAGAGATTAGATTTGATTCCATAAAGATGTTATTTACTTTCTAAGTTTATTTCACATTAGTTTAAGAAAGTTTTACCTTTAAATAGAACATGTATTAGGTTTTATTTACAGATTACAAGACTGAAGAAAAGAAAATAATGAATTGAATATTCAATTGTGTGCCGGCAGGCAGAAGTGGTGTTCTCTCTCTCTCCCTCTCTCCCAGCGATAAGGAATAGTCCTTTCCTTAGGCTGATTTCCCCCCTACTTCTTCCCTCTCCCTTATTCCCTGTTTTCTTCTTATTTCCTTGATTCTTCCCTGTTACTAGTATCGTTTTCCTGTTCTGGGCGGTAGGAACAATCCACCAAAAGTACTTCAATCTCCTTCGTTACTCCTTTGTTTGGGCGAGACTTTGGGAATCCCATCATTACCTATAACCGAGCCTACCCGCAAAGAATCGGCCCGAGACTTTGCTGAAACTGAAGGTTTCCAACCGAAGAACAGATCTAAATCTTCCTCTTCCGCCGGGGATCGATTTGGACCTTCAATCTCTCTTGTTGATTGCTGTTCTAGGAGAAATAATAGGTGGAATCAGCAGCCTTGAATGTTTCGAACCTTCGGTTGAAGTTTTAGGTCCATCGGATCACTACCAAGTGAGATCTCCCAACTGAAAGCACCCTGGTTCTACCGCCTCCTTATACTGTTCGTGGCTGAAAGTGGAAGATGACCTTTTAATTTGGTTTAATATTTTATTGCCTTTTTTTTCCAGCTTTGCCCTTATCCATTTAGTCTTTATTACAAGTTTATCATAAGGGTCTTGTTTGGGTTCTTAAGCTATTGCAACTTCTGATTATTTACAGAATTGCCACCACTGGTTGAGGTTTTAAAATATTTACAGTTCTACCACTAAAATTGCTATTTGGTTATCTTATTATTTGGTTGGGCCCATTAGCGGATTAATTAGGGTTTTCTCAACCCGGATCCCGCATCAAATCCAATAAAAATAATGTAAAATTCAAATTCCAAAAAGATTAGAAGTCAATTTTCAAGTGCAAGAACAAAACCCGGATTTTTGGGTGCAACGGCAATTTTCAACTTCCAAATGCTAGACTTTTACAAAATTAAAATTTTCATAAATCTTATTATAGTAATGCAACACTAAAAACTAAGAGTATGCCAAAATAATCACTTGCTTTGACATCCAAAATTTTACTTTCATTTAGGACGACTTTAAACAGCATTCGCATACTCCTAACAAGATTTGATCAGAGCATAACTCCTTTAATATAGTTCGGATTCAAGTAATCTCGATTTCATTGCAAAGCTAGCATAATCAGCTTTTCAACAAATCTAAGATTGCTTGAATCTGAGTTATAATGAACGAATTACACTCCTATCAAACTTTGTTTGGAATACACAACTGTTGTTTAAAGAAATCTGAATGTAAATAATTTTTTGTGCATCAAAACAAGAGATTATTTTGACGTACTCTTGGTTTTTTGTGATGCTTTACTATCATAAGATTTATGGAATTTTTATATTTGAAAAAAATCCAGCATTTGGAAGTTGAAAATTGCCCCCACACCCAAAAAATACAGTTTTTGTTCTTGAACTAGAAGGTTGACTTTTTATCCTTTTGGAATTTGAATTTTAGACTATTTTTATTGGATTCAAATGTGGGGTGTTTGCTTATTTATTAATAATATCTTAAGTAAATGTAACATTTACTTAAATAATATTAGTCATAAATAAGTACTGCCTAATGAATGTACTTCCTGTATAGCCTAATAAGTGTTGCTTCTGTGTCTTGTTCCTGACTTTGGCAGGAACATGTTCTGATCAAAACCCAGCTTTTTATAGACCAAAAACTATGTCAAAACTAGGTTTTGATTTTGACCGGTCGAAACCTGGTCGAGTTGGACTAAGTTTCGATCAAAACCTAGTACTTTTCAGGTTTGACCTAAGGTTTCATCTCAACCCTGGTCGAAACCAAGTTGTGCCAGTCGAAACTAGTGGTTTTGACCGGCACCTTGAACCATGCCCAATAACATGTTAAGCTGCTCAATTTTTGACTTTTTCCCATGACTTTACGGGAAACTCAATAACTTCGCCACACAATATCAAAATTGAGTGATTCAAGTTCCGTTGCAAAGCTAACTCGACAACCTATTATTACATGTTCAGTGTTCACTTTGAAAGAGCTGTGGGACCCCTGGCAAAGTCAAAAATTCAAGACGAACTAGTGAATTTGGCCATGAAACTCCTTGTACAAAGGGCCTGAAGCTTCCCCAAAGGGTAGCATTGTTTATACCTTAGAACACTACTGAACTCTGTTGGTGAGTGACCTATTGCTGTAGCCTGTGCCTCTTCAAAAGCTAGTCACCTCGGTACCAGACCCGGTCAACTTGGTCAAAACCCCATGTAAGAGCAGCAATGCTGAACAGTTACCAACAATGACAACCCAGCCTCCAGTGTCCCAACCACATGAGCTGAAGCAGCTAAAAATATAACATATCTTAAATAAGATCCTATTATGTCGCCTTTGTATCACTACAATGACTACAACAGATGTGTAGACATGGAGCCTGTTGGGGCCATCAGAAGAATTAGGTGGCAACCACAGGCTGCTAAGCAGAAGCAGCAGAATTGCACTAAAATTAGAAATTTGTCATTCTAGGCCTTGTGTACATTTGTGGATCTCTTGAGCAAAAATGGTTTCTAAAACAAAGCAAGCTGAAAATAACTTCCATACCAGATAGAGTACCACCAATAGTCTTAGCAGACATCTGGCTCTGTTCTTCCAATTGTTGCAGAAGCTTCAACGATAAGGAGCGACCAGTACCTTCATAGCTTTGAACATAAGAAAATTCAACTGTTAACAGAAATGAAGATCAAAATATAAGCTCAAGACATCCGCAATAGAAGCAAAATTGAGAACATATTAACATGGCTTAAAGTAAAATGTAAGTTATCTGTGAGGAAAGAGATGGCTTTCAACATATCACATAGACACATTTACTTGATGAGAGAATTCAGTGAGATCAAACCATACCCATTCACAGTGGATGAGAGGAAGACCAAATATGGGCCAAGTAAAGACTTTACAACTGGCAACGGAATAGCTGCTGCTTCATCGATAACTAACAGTTCAACTTGGGAAAGCTTTTCATGCTCATGTGGCTGCAGATACTGTTAGGAAAAATGAAAATGATAAAATAAGAAGGAAAGATCAGGAAAGAACATTCACCAAAAATAGAATCAAGGTTTTAGGTATCGGTATCGGATTTGTATCAGAGGGGTATTTAAAGAGAGATATTGTAATATTGTATCGTGTCGAGGATATGCTAAGAGACGCATGGACAAGAACAAGATACACAAGGAAATGCTTAGGGAACATGTAAAATACAATTTTGAAGCATAAAACATTATAAATAAGTAGTAATGAGGTCCAGTCGTGGACCTAATATCAGCCATGTGGCAAATCATATAAGATTCAAATTTTTTACAAGTATGCCACGTCATACTTTGATTTACCTGTTAATTTTCAATTTATCTACTCGTACACTAGAGTGGAAGTGCGTTGAATCAAGAGCAGCACAGAGTGGAAGATGTTATAGTTCTCCAACATTGTTTAGCTCCCCCGCATTCGGCTGCAATGAGTTATATATATATATATATATAATGCATTATCTAACATTTTAATTTGATTATGTATATTGTTTACATACACCGTCATGATGTATAACAAAAATTGATGCTTATTTAACATTTTGATTTGTCTATGTATATTTTTTTAGATAGATTGTCATGCATGGAATCCTTGTGTATAAAAAACAAAAGTATTTTTTTGGGAGAGAGAGAGAGAGAGAGAGAGAGAGAGTCAAATACAATATTTAATTCGATTGTATATATTTATATACACTATATACACTATCATGCGTAGGATCCTATGCATATATATTTAGAGAGAGAGAGAGAAGAGAAAGAGGAGATTAAAAATCGACCAAGAGGAGACGTCTTCTTCCGTATAAGACCGTATCGGACCAATACAATTTGATACCTTTTTGTTAAAACATATTATTGTATCAGCCCGACAGCCCGTATTGGAATCGGTATCAGTTGATGTGATATGGTCCGATAGCATATCGATTCTTAAATCCTTGAATAGACCTATATTGTTTGCCCCCATAAAATTCCAATGGAAAAGGCGTTGACCACAATATGTTCCCCTTTTAAGAAAACTTTTCTACCACTAACCTATTCACAATTAACAATAAAGGACTGATTAAAATACGAACACATCAGATACATCTTGGCTCTATTCGTTCGAATTTTCGGCAAAATGAAATTACCAAAATATTTCGATTTTGCAAGAAATCGAAACAAAATGACTGTAGAAATATTATATGCGAAATTTCAAAAATGTACCGAAATTTAACCGAAACATTTCGGCTTCGACAAAGGGCAAAATCCAAAATTTTGAACCTTTACCTTGAAGGCACCAACTTCCGGAATATTTCATTCCAACGACCTAAAGAAATGAAGAAGCTCGCCATGCAAGTTGTAAACAACTCGGCCATAGGAGATAAGTGCATGTGGCCTACTTGAAGATAAGACTTCAACTACTAATACTACATTATGACATTATAATCATGAAATGTGTCAAACAGTCATAATCATGTTCAGCAAAAGAAAGTAATTTCTATTTACCTGAATCGTTTGCCTGTGCTGCTTGTAGATGTTTATCCTTACAGTTGCCCTCTTGAACTCAGGATTGGCACTTTTCACCACATCATAATCTAGATGCTCCTGCAAATGAGAAAATTTGGAATAAGGACAAGAAGAAAACATAATAGTGAACACAGATATCATTTTTAATCTTAAAACATAGCCATTCTACACATGAATTATGTATTGACCATACGTTGGACATTTTATTTTGAAAGATCTTTGACAATTTTTTTATAATTAATTTATTTTAAACTCAAAATTTTCTTATAATGCACTTTTTCCTATTACACTTGTTTCTTTACATTGTCTTTCTCTCATTATATACTTAATCATCCCATAGCTTACTAGACAGTGATACGACTTGGCCAACTAAACATCACCAAAATGCCATTATTCCAAGCTAAGGTGTTTACCTTATATCCAAGAGTGTCAAATCCTCTACAAATGAACTCAAACAGAGTTTTCAAGTTCTCAGGGCTGGGTGCAGTTACAAAAATATTTGAATACCTAATGAAGGAAAATGAAACAGGACAGTTAACCAAGGAAAACAAAAAAGAAAAAGGAGCTTCACTAAACATTCTTAGCTCAAGTATATTACCCTGCAGCAACAGCTCCTGCAACAGCCAAGCCAAGTGCGGCTGATTTTCCACGTCCACGTCCAGCAAGCAAAGCAACTGTACTACGAAGTGTCTTATCCAGAATTGTATCAAGGAATGTAATTACAGCTTTTCCCTTCAACACAAAATATCCATCAAGTAAAACTTGAAAAGTTTCTCCTAATTGCACCTAACATGAGTAAGAGTACAAGAACTTCATGTAATTCAATAATGGCAATTAATACCTGATCTAATGTACAACACTTCTTAATCAAAGGACCCACAAGAATATCGCTACTTAGTTGTTCCTTCAAGTTCTTCAAGTCTCGCTCCGCTTCAGAAAGCCCCTCTGAGTCCTTGAAACCAGAAAAAAAGAATCGGATTGATATCTAACTATCAATTGTACCATGAGACATCTTTTCCCAATCAGTTAATAAAAACTAAAATATTTCCAGTCATTTCAGCTACAGCTCTCGTTTGTATTGATGTAACATTTTATGTGTAAAAAAAATTTCAATGTTTGTTTCAAGAAGGTAAAAGGAAGATGTTCCTTTTCCATCCCCCTTAGAGATCATCATATTTTACCTCTTGAAAATAAACATTGAAATTTTTTTTACATATAAAATGTTATACGTAAAACAAAGAGCCTACGTAGGTAGAAGATTACCTCCATAATTGGTACAGGTGTAATTGACCTTATATGAGATGAAATTGGTAAAATATTTAGCTCATCATCCATGACAACACATGCTTTGCATGATGCAATAGATAACAGGAAACGTTCATTAAAGCGTCCAGTTGCCTCAGAATGAGATTCGGTCCGGAACCTCCCATGAACATCCTGAAGCCAACAAGAAAATTTAGTCATGGAGCTAGAAATAAACCACAGTAAATAAAAACACCACCACGTCCAATAAAGCCATTGAGCAGAATAACTACCCAAGAAGTTATTGCAGTAAAACAGGGATATGATACGAACCATAACCATAGTGTAAAGACTGGTTAGTGAGGACAAAGAACGAAGTAACAATAGAATCAGTCCACCTCCCTCCACTGTTTCTATTGTTCTTGCCAGCAGATTCGGAGTCAGTGCTTCAAAATCCTAAGTAAACGTGAACAAAAAAAAAAGCAAAGAAATTTAAACATGAGATAAGACAACCACATACGACTAATAAAATTTTAAATACAGATTTCGCATACCTGTAGAATGCACATTCCAAATGTATTTCCAAGAATTCTTTCTGAATCTTTGTACAAGCAATATGTTATTCCTCCACTTTCAAGAAAAAGAGAATAAGGATCAACCTTCTCAGGATCCAGCAGCCCCCTTTGCATTAACTTTTTAACCTGTTTAGAACGCTTTTTCTTGTGACTACAACAACGACAAAACTAGTCAGTCCATTTAGATGTCCTTTCACAACACAGACACACACACACAAGGATAAGGATGAACCATAATCCAATTGAATTGGATAAAACTCAAACCTGCTAAGGTCTAATTTATCCTTATAGCACCATAGAACAGTAGGCCGAGACTTGACGACGGACTTGCTGAGCATGTGGTGAACATTAACTATCTGGATGAAAACAGTTTCTCAACAAAGTGAGTTAACTCTGCAATGTTTCGAGGAGATTGAATAGACAGGGAAAAGGGACAAAAGAAAAAGATGGAACCTGGTCGCGATACTTGTCGCCGACTATGACGAACATCGACCGGTGGCGGGTCTTCACGCCATTCTCGATCAAAGTTCTGATTCGCTCGTCAACCTTCTTCCTCATTTGTTGACGTCTTTCTCTTTCTCTTTCTCTTTCTCTCGGGTTTACAAAAATTGAGAAGATTAATGGCGAACTCCTTGTGTTACACTCTTCACTGTACCCCAGCCTCCACTCTCCTCCGCCCTTGAGAGCTTACAAAACTGGCGGTTAGTTTCGTCACTTTTGTGGTGGTGTTGCGAACCTAGGGTTTTAGGACTAATGCTTTTCAAAATCTACACAATCACACATATTTTGGTTTAGGGTTTTAGGAATAATGTTTTTCAAATCGACACAATCAACCCAGTTCATCTATGCTTCTACCAAAAAAACAAAAAACCCAGTTCATCTATACACACATATTTCGCTTTCCTGGACCGTTGGATAGCTAGGGCTGCAAAAAGGGCTGGTTGGACTGAGCTTTTAAAAACCCCAGCCCAAGCCCGCCTGAGAGCCTAATAAACTCAACCCAAGCCCTAGCTTGCCGGACTCAGTCCAAGCCAAGCCCGCCCAATTTGGGCGGGCCAGGCCGATCCAAATTGGCCTTAATTGACCCTGAGTTAGCGTTGGATTGGTCCTGTCTGACCCTGTTTTACCTTGTTTTACAATCCCAAGAAATTCCAAGCATTCCAAGCAGCTAAGAGAAAAAGAAAGCCATTACCACAAAAAAAAAAAAAAAAAAAAAAAAAAAAAAAAAGTCATAGATTCAATTTACACCATAAATATGTAGACGGCACAATAGAATAAGCCCCACAGTTTGTTTATAAAATTTAGGGAAAAAGATAGTTACCTCCCCTGTAACTTACTTTATTGACAGTTGACCCCTAATAGTTTTGAAAAAGACAGTTACCTCCCCTAAACAAACTATTAAAATCCAAATAGTCCCAATTTTTAACGGTGTTAAAATTATATTTTTTATAGATAATTTTACCCTCAAGTTTCTAAAACCAATATTGCCAAAAAAAAGAAGAGAAAAACCCCTCTTTCACTCCGATAGAGAAGACGAGAAAACGAAAAAAAAAAAAAAAGTGAAGGAGAAAATGGTACTGGGCTAATCTGTGGGTTGAGATCGGGGCATAGTTTCAAATCATTCTCCATAAGCTACAACGTTGCTAATTTGTGGGTTGAGATCGAAAAATTTGACAAATTTACTTTCTAGGTCGAATTTTTTTCTCCGTTCGGAAACTGGATTTTTAGAATTCAAGTTTGTGGAACGAGATCTGTTAAAACAAAACAGAGACGGAGAACTCTGAAATTTCATGAATCATGGCCAAAGAAGATAAAGAATCATGGTCGAAGAATAAATTTGAAATCCGAAGAGAGATTTCAAAGAGAAAAACTGATGATAATGCATTTTTGTGGAGTTTGAGAACCAAAATGATTGTAGGAAATATGTGCCTCTGTAATGAAAAACAAAAGAGACTGTAAAATATCAACAGATAGAAAAACACAGACTCATGCTTAATCAAACAAGAAATAGTGAAGCAGAACTTTGAGAGAACTCTCGGAAAAAGAAATTGATAAGACTGGCTACATCATCTTGTGCACCATCCATTGGAGATTACAAACACTGAATCGAAGGATTTCAAACCAGAGAAGAAGAAATGATATTAGGGCAAGAAAGCTTCAAAAACCTGATTTCTTGAACATGTTTTCTTGATCTAAACAACTGTGAATACGATGAACAAACTATGAAGCTTGATTCAATTTCTTGAAGCAGGGGAACAGAAACAATGAATCAAGCAAACAACACTGAACAGAAATCAGCAAAGAGAACGAAGGCAAACAACAAGCATAGATCTGAAAGATGACAAATCACCAAGAAACGCAAGAACACAGATCTAGAAAAAACATAGATTTGAGGAAGAGAAGAAGAAAAAAGTTCCAGAGCACCGTCAGACGAAAGAGCAACAGAAAAAATCATGGACACCGCCATGGCAAAGCTAACCATTTCCTTGGGTTTTTTTTTTCTTCTTTTTGGTCAAGAGAAAGCCCACCGTCATCTTCTCCTTCACTTTTTTTTTTTTGAAAGTCTGTCACCCTGGTAAAAGGTTAATTTGGTCATTAAAGAAATATTGGACTCCACCATTAGCATCTAATGGAATATTCCTAATGGCGTGGGTCTATTTGGATTTTAATAGTTTGTTTAGGGGAGGTAATTGTTTTTTTCAAAACCATTGGGGTCAATTGTCAATAAGGTAAGTTACAGGGGAGGTAACTGTCTTTTTCCCTAAAATTTATTCAAATGGAATCATCAAAATTTAAAATCTGTCAAAAGGTAAACAAAGAGTAAGTCTATATCCCATCCAAAGCTAGAAGGCCAATTAATGGGATCTCCAATTTTGATAATTTGATCAATAAAATCCCGCCTCCATTTCCTACTCCAACCAATATGGAATACCTTATTGTCTTGTTCATGACACAACATTCTTAAAACAAGTGTAGGCGATTGCATATTTTATACTTTGTATGTTTCATCTATTCAGACTTCAGAGCAGATAGTCAGGAAATATCATAATCCATTAAAATAAAAAAAGAATAAAAAAAAATTCCTATAGTATTTTTAAGCCTAAAGGCCAAAACCCAATTAACTCATATTCTCATCTCCACCACTAATATAATAACCTAACCACATGTCTTTACCATTTGTATCAACAAGGATCTTGAACAATGGATTCAAAAGCCTCAAATAATAGAGGGTCCGAATTTATAAATTCAATTTCATATATCCATGGAAACAATCAAAATCCCTAACTTACACGTACAAAAGTCAGGTTCCGAAATAAAGTTTGAAACGAGAGAAGGAGAATAAGTCAATAATTAGTTTGGAATAGATTTACGTAGGCTTGATTAATTACCGGACCCATTGAGTAGTAAAAGTTTGTGTCACTAGGCTAACCGGTTTGGTTTGGTTCTTCACAAGATAAAGAGATAGGCAAACCCTGTTTTCATGTAGGATTGATTAGGGTTTGTGATAGTATTATATATATTAGGTCATGGATCCCTGTAGCCCTAGTTGTTTTTCCTTTCTTTGTACCCATGAGCATTGAAAATCAGATTGAACCTCTACGGGCTGTGGAAAACTATGATCAAAGCTTCTAGGTTAACGGTGTAAATCAATCTCCTACACATAGGTATGTCTTTATAATTATGGTTTACGTTGTATTCACATTGTGTTCTAGATCTCTGTATAGATTGATTAGGGTTTGGGATAAAACCTTGGGATTGAAAAAAATCTAACAATTGGTATCAGAACCTACCATATAGACCTAAGATCAATAGAAATTGATTGTGAGGACCTATCATTATTGATTGAGTTGGAAAAAGAAAAAAATTTCAAATTTTGGATCTGATCTATTGGAGTTTCCCACTGAAGAAAATTTTTCAACGACTAAAAGGCATCAAGGTATATATCATTAAAAAGAGCACGGAAAGGTAGTGATGACGAAATAAAAATTGCTACCACGCACCGACGATAGTTGCTAGTGAATCTCACTCATGGGGGAAAAAAAAAGGTCGGCGTTGACCCAGTCATTGTTGGGTCAATTGGAAAACCCTAAGGGTTTAACTTGGCGACTGGGGTCGAGTCAATCCGTTGCCAAAATCGCAGGTCAGCACATGTGGCTAGACCAGTACAGTCAACAACCCATTGATTTGACCTAGTAACTCGAACCGGATACCCAAGAAACTTAGCCGGCAACTCGGCTCGGAGCCCCAAAAACTTGACCTGAAAACCAAAAATTTTGACCAGAATATCCGAACCTTGGGCCGAGTTGGACCGGTGGTTGAATCGATGAACCAACTCGGCAGGTTATGATGAACCAAACCAGGTGGTTCTGTCTGAATTTTAAAAAATAAATAAATAAACCGAGTATATTTGGTTCGGTTTGTTCGGGCAAACCGAACCGAGCTAAACATGATCAGACTGACCTGGACCGAGCCAAACCTGATCAGACCGACCTGGTTCCAAGAGACTAGATACACTCATCAACTTCTGGCGACACGTGAGAGTGCTTTCAAGCTCTGATTGGGGTGCGATTTTTTACATTGGACTCGCCTCGTCAAGATCTTCATTTTGATATGTAATATGTATATTTTTGGGACCAAAGAGAAGGTGTTTTTGGACGGAAAGTATCCTATGAGACCCAATTTGCAGTCTTTTTGTAGTATATTTTGTTAATATTTACAATATATCTTGATGAGTTATTGTGCATGCTTTCTATAAATGTTTAGCTTTATATTTGGAATATAATTGTGACATTCATGATGTATAAATTGATATTTTCACTGCAAAGAGAGTTTGATGATATCATGGTGGAATTTTTTTTTTTTGCTAGAAGTCTAAAAATATTAGATGAAAGAAAAGTAAGCAGTACAATGCACGTTCCTAAAGAAGGGTGTAAAACCCCTACCTTCGGCATTGCCATCAGCAGGGCCCACCCAAGGAACAAAATTAATCAAAACGATATCTTAGTCTGTGGGAAGCATCCTGCACGACCTCATGAGCTACAAAATCTAGACAAAAGGTCCATGAACTAGAGGCTCCATCATGAGCAGCTCTCTTAGAAAGCATATCGGCCATCGTATTTATTTCCCTACAACAATGAGTAATTTTGAATTGGCATCCTTTCAAAGAGCTAGAAGTCACCCTTCACTTCTACATCATATTCCAAGGAAGTGATAGTGATCTGATAGCAAGGATAGTCGAGGTAGAATCAGATTCAAGCCATATATTGTGGTACCCAAGTCTGACAACCTCCTGAATTCCTCTGATGGCACTTCTCAACTCCATCATATAATTCGTTGCTATCCCAATAGACTCTGCAAAAGCAAAGACCACTCTTTCCGAATCTGCTCTTATGACACTACTAGCGCCAGCTAACCCTGGGTTCCCCAGACTACAACCATCTGAATTAATTTTACACCAACTAGTCGGTGGCACTCTCCAAAAAAGTTCTTTAATACATGATCTCTTTCTCGGTTTAGAGATAAGAGAAAGAACCCGAACTATTCTTAGGTCCTCAGTTGATAATACTACACAAGGGGATCTTATAGAAAGGTTACGACAGACTTTCTTAACCCAATCCCAAACCATCCCCGCTAACACTTTGGTGTTTCTGAACAATGATTGGTTTAAAAAATTCCAGATACATTGCAACACAAGGAAGAATATACCTCTCCATATTGTTTTCATAGGTAAACATTTCATCTTTCGCATCCACCAAGATAGTAACAACTCGACACTATCAAAGTTAGGAATCAACTCCCCAAATGCTTTTCCCACTTCAAACCATGCAATCTTGGCAACTTCACATTCGCAAAATAGATGAAAAATGGGAAGCCAAAAAATACCTTTTCTCTGCAAGGAGTCATCAGTTGGCAATCTCTTCTAAACCATGGGAGCCTAAGCAGGTTTAAAATGCTTTCGTCTAATCATGTCCCAAGCGGACTTTACAAAAAACTGTCCAGATTTCTCACCCGTCCAAATAATTTCATCTTCAAAACTAGCACACAAAGGAATCATTGAAGCCTCATTAAAACAATCCTGTAACACAGAGGAATTTACCTCTGGTCGTCTCTACCTATCCTCAGCAATGAATCTTGAAACAATGCATTTAGAATTTTTGAACACAGACATATTGAGATTCATTTTTTCCTTCAGTGTCACATCACCAAGCCAATGATCATGCCACAAATCAATTTTCTTGTCGTTCCCAATAAGCCACCTACAATGCTTAGAGGTCCAATCCTAAACTCGCCTAATACTCATCCAAATAGGTGAAGTACATTAAGGTACATGAACTATTATCATGGTGGATTTGGTGGAACCCACCAAAGTGGCAATTATGTTGTCTTCAAAATCAAGTTTGTGTATATATATGTTCTTTAAAGTGAGGGAATGTTTACCCAAAGGTGGCATTACCAAACATAGTAGTTATTATAATGGTTTGTGAGTATCATGTTGGGATACGGTGGAACCTACCAAAGTGATAAATCTTGTCTCTTGAAGATGCTTTCAAATTCAAAGAAAAATGCATTTATAAATATATTAAGAATCCACATAATTGTAAAAGTACCTAGACTGGAAGTGTCCACCCAAAGGTGGCACTGCCAAGTTTTTAAAGGCATATGCATGCACATGAATTGAAGGGTTTTGGCTTTAAAAATATCATTAACCTAAAGGTGGTGGGATTTTCAAGGGTCATTAATCCTTCACATTCACTGCATAGACAATGAGGAGACCATTGCATATATGTCCTAAGGATGATGTGTAGTTGGTTAACTCTAGGAAAAAAAATTTGTTTGCATGTGTGTTTTGGCATTGCTAGTACAGGTAAATTGTATGTATGAGTTTCTGTTATTCAACTATTACATGATTTTGTTTTTAAACTCATATTATAATTTACATATCTCAAGATGACAGTCCCAAAGAATTTGTTAGTTTTTCTTTTCAGTGACAAATTATAAGAGATGATAAGAAAATGTGGAAACTAGTCTAGAATCAATTGACCTAGATGTATCCTTTAAAGTAATGTAATATGGTTATAAGGTATTCTGTTATTCAGACTATATTGCAATGTTCAAATGATGAATGATACATAGGAATTGTCTGAGAGAAATTCTAGAGAAAAATATTTTTTTTTCTAAAGAGGTGGAGAGATAGTTTAATAACCTAGATCACTGGTACTAATTCTGATGGTGATGGTAGTGTGAGGAAACATTTTGGAGTTATCTGTTATTTTTGTAAAGCTCAAGGACTTGGGAACCAAAAATAAAAGATACATTAGACATCCATTCATGACAAAAAAATATATTCAAATCTAGGTAAATCTAGATGACTTACATTACCCAAAGGAGAGAAATAGAGCTAGAAAATGTGGCTCAAAGGTGTATTAACCAAAGATTGTTAAGTCCAATAGGCTTGGTCGAGAAAAAGGAAAAGGTCCTGTGAGTAAAAGGATGTTGGGATTGGAGACTTAAGTGTAAGTCACAGTTATATTATTAAAGGAATATGAGTAGTTAAGTTTCTTTTACTCTCAAATGTATGCTTTGTTTTGTGCTTTTATACCCCTGAGGTAATTTCCATGCTAATGTGAGTTGTATTGTAAAGTTTTATTTAATTCCAAACGCCTTGTGCTGATTACTTACCGCATACCCTTGGCATAGACATTTAGGACTTGTAGTTGTATATAAGGGGGCTTTATTAATCCAAGTGGTAGTCAGTGGTAAAAGGTGAGTTATAGCCTATGGACAACAAAGTGTAAGGGCTGTTAGATTTTCTAAGGGCTTTTCACACCTCGTTTCTGACGTATCGATGCTATGGAATGCAACGAGATCTCTTCATCCTATTAGGGCATAAGAAATCCCCTTCTAGGATAGCATATCACGGTATACCACATAACAACCCCAACAAAAAAATATATAACTCATAAGATTATTAGAGTAATATTTAACATCTCAATTTAAACCATTTATCAAAATCAAGAGAGTAACACATAGCAGAAGTCTTATAATTAAAATACCAGATTATTCTGTTGACATCTAAATATTTAAAGTTCCAAATATCCAAATTATCCAAATCCAAAATAAATAGAAGGAAAATTGTTTAAAGTTTATCCAAAGAGCATATCCCAATAAAGTAAATCCCAATAATCTAAAGAAAATAAAAGAAACCACATAGGCACAGCCTAAGCCCATGGGCAGATACTAAGAATCATCCTAAGGATCACGAATCTTCTCCTCAGGTTCGCTGTCCTCATCCTCCACACTGGATGACAAGCTACCCGAAACAATAAACGAAGAACCTGCAAGATCTAAAATATTTTGTGCGAACAAGGGTAAGCTCAACCACTGAGCTTAGCAAGAAAACTAAATGTGTAACAAGCAAATGCATGCAACTATCAACTATGGTCAGGTAAGATAAATGTAAGTGCCAACTCAAGACAACCCATGCATGGAGCCTCCGGCTGCACGGTCTACACTCAAAATGATGTCGCTTCACTCGATGTATAGCAACATCCCCCATGTATGGGTCTGTTATTTTGGTCAGCACATGATCGCAACTCATCCCAAGTCCACCTTGTGGCACATGAGGAGGTGATAATCCCACTAGTCG
>CM053269.1:23471546-23512546 GCA_028583415.1 Protea cynaroides
CCTAGTATCACCATCATATCATAAGGAAACATGAATAAATATGCATGAGCAGATAAATAACAAGTATTGGATGACAAGTGAGATGTACAACCAATCACACAAAGCATGGCATCATATCAAATAACAAAAAAATAAGAAGAAAAGATAGTTTGTTATGATCCAGTTAGTTTAGGTCTTGTTCATTCACCTATAAATGATGTGCAACCTTCTCCCAAGCCTTGGAAGTCATTTTGAATCTATTGGGAACCTAAGAAATTTATGGATTTAAGTTAGAGTTTAATTATACCAAATTACAGTAGTTAAAACTCAAAACAAGGCCTTCCACAGCTGACTGATTGACCCTATGGTCTATTGTTTATGTCGACCACAGACTATGAGATCGATCTTGTGGTCGTGTATCATGTGACCATACGAATTCTGGAAAATTTTCCAAATTGCTGTGACCCACTGTTTACTCTTTAGTCAACTACAGGTGTGACCACACCAAGTTTGGTCAATTTTTACCTTCAATCCTAGTTCTTCCGGAGTTGATTTCTCGGCTCAACAGTAGGGTTCATCCTATGGTCAATTTATGGCCATTAAATCATATTTTTACCTAACTATTCACCCTAACCTATTCTCCATGATTCTTCTTTGAGATTTACTTAAAGATTCATATTAACATCCCAATTATAATGGAAAACTCTATCCTATGTGATATACCTCTACAGAGACAAGTTGCATACCTTGAGCTTACTGTAGAGAGATAAAACTCTTCTCTACAAAACCTTTTCTAAGTTTTTCTCTCTAAGTCTTTTTCTCTCTAAGTGTTTTTCTCTTTTGCCTCCTCTCTCTTTCTCTCTTAGGTCTAGGGTTTGAGATTAGTCCAAAAGAGTGAGAGAGGGTAGAGGGATGTCCTCTTTATAGAGAGAAACTCTCCATATAGAGTCCCTCTACAATTAGGAAAGTGGTCTCCTTCAATTTGGAAAATTTTCAAATCACCGAGTCTGATCTGGGTTCATGTGGTCGACTGTGTGGTGGAAAAGTTCATCGACCACACAACTCAAAAGTGTTGACCACACGACCTATTTTGACTCATCTCACTTTGTTCATCGACTGATCAACCATGCCATTTTAGGTAGTCAACCACACGACTGAATTTAACTATTTTTGGGTCGATTCACTTACCTAGCCTCGTGTTTCCTTCATATAGTTGGTCCACTCGACCCGGCTATGATAGGAAGACCTGGCACAACACAGTTAGACTGGGCTAGTGGATTGCGGGTCTTACAAGTGCCTACATTTTTCTTACCTCGCCCTCTACCTGGTCCTTTTTTCCCAACTTCAGTGAAGTCACCAGTATCCTCTAGTAAAGCTTTATCTATAACCCTAACATCATCAAAATTAATAGTAACATGTCCAGTTTCCTTAGACAGATTAACATGAGATGTAGTGCCTTCCACATTACCAAACACTGGGGAAACCCTAGTACCCAAGTCCATTTGATTTCCCCCAGACCTAGGTATCTCAATTTTAGGTATCTCAATTTCATTCGAAATGTTGGGAGTTATACTCCCTTTCTCCCTTTGGATTACCTGTTGAACACCCAAAGATTCTCCATCCACAACAGTATTGAACTAAAACTCATTAGGTGGTTGAGGCTCCACTTTAACATTATCCTCCTCTTTATCAGACACATCAGCCCAAGAACCTTGCACATGTGAATCAGGAACACCCTCAACATGTTGTCCATCCTTTTGCATATCAAGAATAAGTAACTCAGTAGCCATAGGGTTTTCATGAACAACACTATTAACCTCTGCAAGCAATGGACAATTATCAGTTGAATGACTGAACTTAGCATACAAGACTCATCTTTCAGGTACAGACTCATATTCCACAACCTGCTTAAAAACCCTTGAATCCCACCATGCATCCTCTGAACCATCAACTCCTTAGGTCTAGGATCCACAAGCTCTATTTCCACAGAGAGCCTTGCATACTAGCGAAGAACCCTATTCTTTGTATTTTGGTCCACCATTATCGGTTTGCCCAAGCCTTTGCCAATTGAAAACAAAATGGCCTCATTCCAACACTCCAAACCCAGTGCTGGTAATCAAACCCATTGTCTTCTAAAAGCTAGTCTATGCTTATCAATATTAAACTCCGGTTCCCATCATTGTAACCTTACAATCTATCCATAGATTTTAACATTACCTCTTCTCCAAATAGTCGCAAGGTCCATTGCAGAGTATAATCTAAAGGTAAAAAAATCCTTTCCCCATGGCCGTCATCTCAAATTTAATACCACCCCATTGATCCGACAAACTCTTCCAAATTTCATGAAAATTCAGTCCTTTGGAAAACAACCTCCCAATCAAAGAAAGAGAATACTTCTAGATTTCTTTATCATAGATATCCTGGGGTATAACTACTCTTATTATTCCTTCTTCAAATACCAATTCAGGTAAACCTGCCAAATCCTGCACACCAGCTGCCACTGCAGCAAAAGAATGATAGCACATCGGAATAGAAACTCCATCTCCCTCACTGGTAAACCCACCTTCATTAGGGTTTCTTGCTGCATACTCAACCACCACTTTACCTTTCTCCTTTGCAGTTCATACATGCCTCTTCTTTCTTTTCCTCTTCTCATTGATAGCCCTTCGACCAGCCATGATCCGTAGTAGTAGCCGTAAGGTCAACATCAACAGGTGCATCAGCAAATCGATCATAAGCCTCCCTCCCAGTATTTGGATACATAGCAGGCATCCCTAAAAATAGTCTCAGATCCATCACACCAGATCGACTGGCCTCCACTCCACTCCTAGATAATGGCTGAACACCATCAAAACCACCACACATGGCTCCACGAAGAAAATCCCATTCCTAAGAAGAAACCCTATAGATATTGGGAAATGCTACTGTTGGATTAGAAACCTTAACAGTAACGTTATTGGATCCCCCCTAACCGGAGCTTCAGCCCTTATCGTGGACTCATTCCTAATAGATCTGTTACCTTGACCTGCCATGAACTCATTCCGAACACAAACATGAGGGTTTGCCTCCCTCGGGTTGCCCATGACAACCTGACTCTAACTCGATTCATGAATCCTCATCAGAGATACCCTGGATGATAAACTTCCACAAGAAGCCTATTATGTTTACTTGTAACCATACAAAACTAAGGGTGCACGAAATGCACCAAAACTGTTTATTGAAACTGATCTGAACCCTTGATACTGAAGTCGGAAAACTATTTAGTAAACAGTTCAATTTTGGTCTGGATTTTCACACCGCTCACTGTTTAACTTGAATGCCTGTATAACCATTTATGGACCTTTTAAACAGGTTAATTATTGGCTACAAAAGTCCCTAATCCCTAACCCTAAACTAAGCCCAAAACCTTAACTTAATTTAAACCAAAATCATAACACACACACACACACACACACACACACACACACACACACACACACACACACACAAGAAAATATTCATTCACTATCTCTGAATCCCTTACTCGGTCATTTTCTTTCCAAACTGCCTACCCCTTGGGATATTTTAGTTCTCAAAAAAAAAAAAAAAATCTTTGGATGGGAATATCATAAGATTTACAATACTACGGTTACAAATCTCTAATTTTAAAAAGTGTCCATTCTTTAAGGATCCATGAATAAATTTTAAGACATGGTCCTTAAATGGAATTTAATCAACATATAAGTCAAATTTGAATAAAAAATGGACGGACCAGTTTTTAGTTAATGGATGGACCAGTTTTTAGTTAAATCGTTATAATATGTTGTAAAATTATTTCTCAAATATTGGGAAATGGAAACTACATCATTTAATGGCAATCGAGTCATTTAGAAACTAATTAGGGGAACCAATGCGTTATACCCTTCATAAACCGCAAGCAAAACATTTTTTGAAAAACTGATTAAAAACCGAATAACTTAAACTGACTAACAATTGGTTATGGTGGCAATTTCGATACTGTTTAATTAGTTGGTTTGATTTACGTTTTACCCCTCTTATGCACTTCGCCGCACCGTTTAATCGATAATAAACTGTTTAACACCCTTTTACAAAACAACTAATAGCACCCAATGGATCAATTTTTTTTTTTTTTTTTTTGGTGCTACATTGCCCATTATGGGGCCAGAAGATGGAACTGGTCCCCCAAGGGGCAGCCCTTCTTGGGGGAGGAGAGTAAGGGGGGAGATATTGGATGTTTGCATAGATCCGGTAGGAGGTAAGGTTGGAACCTGAATCCTTTGAAATAAGGAGGCTTAACATGCTTGCAACCGCCACTGCGCTGTGGATGCTTCCCTTTAAGATAGCCTTTTTATATCATCATAAGGGCTTCATGATAACGTACCACCTAACAATGACTCACATTAAATACGTATTGTTATATTAAATACATATAATACATTAAATATGTATAATACATTTAGAAAATTGTTGAATTGTAAATACTTAGACTCGGCAAGAAGTATCCCCTTTTGCTTGACTGACCCCTTTTTATTTATGGTAGCAGCAGCCCACTGGATTCAAGATTAGTTGGATGGTGCTATGTCATTTCAAGGTGCATTGCTACTGGTCATGCACACATAGAGAGGCGATCATCAAGGTAGATACCCATAGGGTTTGAAAACACAAGATCATGCAATGGACCAGCCAATCTGGATCCGGATAAGCCTTAGGTCTGGTACTACTTTCCCATATTAAGCCCTTTTTTTTTTGGACAATCATGTCAACCATGTGTTGATGCTAAAAATGGTCTAGTTGAGTTGTAGACCACGCTGGCCAAATTGAATGTGGAATAACCGGCTTGATGATGCTTTAAATGAGCTGCACAAATTATAACCAAGTTGTGCCTAGTTATAAACTAGTTATTGAAGAAATAACCGAGTTGTAGTCAGTTATACATGAGCTATGGTAAACCTCCTGAAATCAAAGAATAAGTCACTGAGGGGTGGACTGGGTAGTCCGTGGCCACTCCAATGCTTAAGTTAGTTCTCAGATCAAGCATTATGAAGTACTACAAAAAGAATACTTCTTGAGAGTGGGGTAAGGTTTGAGTCAAGAGAGAATAGATGTAAAATTATCCATCAGATTAGGAAGTCAGAGGGGGCCTTTACGTTCAAACTTTGGTGTATTTATAGAGACTCAAGGCACTTGCTGAAGTGGTCTGAACTACCCGTGTAGTGGAGACAATTAAGAAATTATCTGGATGATGGTTCACCATTGGATAAGAACCCAATGGTCAAGATGATGGTAGTTAATGGCATCAAGGTGTGCCAATCCTGGTATGTAGTTAATGAGTGGGGAATAGTTCTCTACCAGAATAGAAAACCACTAACTCTATTATCCTTGTAACAAGTAGCTGATAACCCAAGTCCTCAATAGTTAATTAGAGAAGCTATTGGATGATGATCTTGCAATCATGATAAATGCTATTATTGAGATCATGCTCCTCTAATTTAGATGCACGACCTTTAGTGGTGCATCTAAATTGGGAGAGTGGTTTCATAACAACAAGAATCCATTGTCTTGAAAGAGGGCGTGACACATATTGTATACGTGTCACAATTCAAATGCCTTTTTGAATTGTCAGGATGCCCCTAATTCAGCCAGGTGTCTCTATATCACAGGTGAATGAAATATGGTATCAATAGTTGCTCTTTAGTTCTTTAGATTCATAAAATTCAAGGAAGCAACTTGATACCGAGTTGGCTCTTAGGTACTTCTTTAGCTGAGGTAAGCTTCAACTCGTTTAGGCCTTCTACCACTGTTAGTAGTCTTGGATGTATTTTGCGATATCCTTTACCAACTAGCTCTAATTTCAACAAGTCGGTTAAGACACGCTAGTAAAATGATGTCTTGATTTGAAGTTGGCTACAATAGCCAAGGTTGATAAGTCAGCTCTAATTATCGAGGTTGATAAGTCAGCTACAACTGTCGAAATTGATAAATTGGTTACATTTGCCAATGTTGATAAGTCGGCTATAACTGTCGAAATTGATAAGTCGGCTACAACTATCAATGTTAATAAGTTAGCTACATCTGTCGAAATTGATAAGTCAGCTACACTACCGATGTTGATAAGTTGACTATATCTGTTGATGTTGATAAGTCGAATACATCTGTTGATGTTGATAAGTCAGCTATAACTGTCGAAATTGATAGGTTGGATGCATCTGTCGATGTTGATAAGTCGGATACATCTGTCAATGTTAATAAGTTGGCTACATCTGTTGATATTGACAAGTCGACTACATCTTCTGAAATTGATAAGTCAAGTACATTTGTTGAAATTGATAAGTAGGCTACATTTGTCAATGTTGATAAGTCGGCTACATCTGTCGATGTTGATAAGTTGACTACATCTATCGAAATTGATAAGTCAACTACAATTACCGAGGTTTATAAGTCGGCTACAATTACCGGGGTTGATAAGTCGACTACAACTGCCGATGTTGATAAGTCAGCTACAATTACCGAGGTTGATAAGTCAGCTACAACTACTGAAATTAAATCTTCAACTCGTTTAGACCTTCAACCATTATCAGAGGTTTTATGTAGATGCTTGATTTTACTGAGTTGGACTTCAACTCGTTTAGACCTTCAACCATTTTTAGAGGTTTTATGTAGATACTTGATTTCACTGAGTTGAACTTTAACACGTTTAGACCTTCAACCATGATCAGAGGTTTTAGGTAGATGTCTTGAAAATGTCCTATTTCCAAAAACGTAAGGATAAATAGAATATTTATGGTTATTTGCTTTGTGATATCTCTATATTGTTTGTTTTTGCTCTTTTGTCTTGTTTGCCGAATCTCAAGGGTTGCAATGTGTATAGTACATACACCCCCGAGTTCGTGTTGAATGTACAATGTACATTGAATGCAAACTAATGTTTATAGCTACTCTTTTTGTGCGAGTTGTGCCCCATATCAATCAATTCTTGTGTAACTGAAGTGAGCGATATAAAGTTAAATTGAAGACAAAAGAGATGGAATGCAGTATATTTTTATTCAAAATAACCATTTTACATCATTGATAGAATTTTTGAAAGTTTTTTATATGCGATGGCTTTGTAATGGGTGTACCATTTGTCCTTGGTCGAGTTGCTTAGATAATTCTATATGGCCCTTCCCAATTTGGCTGTAATTTGCCCTATTGAGAGGGTATGGATAGAGATGCTTGTTGAATAACTAAGTCTCCGACTTGAAATTGATGAGTTTAAACTAATTGATGAGTTTTAACTGTTGATGTTGAAAAACCTTACTACCTTATATTGGTAGGTCAGGATGTTCAATTCTATGTTTTCTCAAACTTCTGGATGCCCTCTGGGTGAGTTGGATACCCTTTGGGTGAGTTGAATGTTCTGTCGATGAGTTGAATACTCTCTGGGTGAGTTGGATGCTCTCTGGACAAGTCAGATGACCTCTAGGCAAGTTGGATGCCCTCTGGCTGAGTTAAATGCCCTCTGCCTGAGTTAAATGCTCATAGGGCGAGTTGTATGCCCTCCGGGCAAGTTGAATGCACTCTGTGTGAGTTGTATGCCTTCTAGGTGAGTTGAATGTTCTTTGGATGAGTTAGATGCCCTCTGGGTGAGTTGAATGCCCTCTAGGTGAGTTGAATGCCCTCTGGCTGAGCTGCATGTTCTTTGGACAAGTTAGATGCCCTCTGGGTGAGTTGAATGCCCTTTGGGTGAGTTGAATGTTCTTTGGATGAGTTGTATGCCCTCTAGGCGAGTTGAATGCCATTTAGCCTAGCTGCATGTTCTCTGGGTGAGTTGGATGCCTTCTGGATGAGTTGAATGCATTGAATCAAAGTTGGTCATGTACAAACTGACTTCCCAAACTTTTTATTTTGAGAGGACTTCATTATTGAATTGAGCCAGTAATGCTTGGTCAACCAGGACTTTTCAAGGCGAAAGGAAAATCTTAGCACAAGATGGCATTAGAATAGCCATGTAACAGCATCATGGATGAAAAGTTGTCCTGAAGAAGTTATGGATCGGTGGTCCCATTGCAAGAATCTTCTCAATTTCATTCAAACGACTCTAGAGACTATACAATTGATGCTCCAAAGTCCTTGGTTGTGGCTGAACACTAGGCATTTGTGGTGCTTGTGTTAATGGATTTGGTTGTTGTACGATTGATGTTAGTAGTAGTGCTGATGTCATCATGGCCATTACAGATAAAGAGCTACGTAGTTCCCCTATGTTGGCTTGGACGAGATCATCCAGAATGACTTGAGACACAAAATCAGCTAGGATTGCCAAGTTCAAGGCGTGAATGTGTAGATCATGATGATACTTGATTATCATGAACAGCCCCTGCAGGAATCACAAGTTGGGAAATCTTAGACAATTGAGAGACTACTATTCAGATTTGTCTTGCATGGAAAATTTTGGAGGAGTTAATAGAACTACAGGGGTACAACTGGTGTAGTTGTGTTTGGAGGGATAGTCCTCTATGGAAACTCAATTTCTCTATTGCTGACTTCCTATCTAGTAGAATTTTCTTTAAATTGGGAAGGGTTCTTATTGTTGTTGTCTCAAACGTGCCCCCCGGTGGGTGCCATACTGTTGATGCTGAAAATGGTCTAGCTGAGTTGTAGGTCATGCTGGCTGAATTGAATGCGGAGTAACCGGCTTGATGATGCTTTACATGAGTTGCACAAAGTTTAACCGAGCTTTACCCAGTTATAAATGAGTTGTTGAAGAAGTAACCGAGTTGTAGTCAGTTATACATGAGATGTGGTAAACCTCCTGAAATCAAAGAATAAGTCACTGAGGGGTGGACTAGGTAGTCCAGCGGCCACTCTAATGCTTAAGTTAGTTCTCAGATCAAGCAGTATGTAGTACTACTGAAAGAATACTTCTTGAGAGTGGGGTAAAGTTTGAGTCAAGAGAAAATGGATGTAAAATTATCTGTCAGATTAGGAACTTAGAGGGGGCCTTTACCTTTGAACTATGGTGTATTTAGAGACTCGAGGCACTTGCTGTAGTGGTTCGAACTACCCATGTAGTGGAGACAGTTGAGAAATTGTCTAGATGATGGTTCATCATTGGATAAGAACCCAACGTTCAAGATGAAGGCATTAATGGTGTCAAGGTGTGCCAATCTTGGTATGTATTTACTGAGTGGGGAATGGTTCTCTATCAGATTAGAAAACCATTAACTATATTATCCTTGTGACACGTGGCTGATAACTGATGTCCTCAATAGTTAATTGTATAAGCCGTTGGATGATGATCTGGGGTCATGATAGATATTTTTATTGAGATCATGTTCCTTTAATTTAGATGCATGACCTTTAGTGGTGGAGAAACTGGGAGAGTGGTTTCTTAACAACAAGAAACCGTTGTCTTGTACGATAGCATGACACATGTTGTATATGTATTACAATTAAAATGCCTTCTTGAATTGTCACAATGCCCCTAATCCTGGGCCAGGTGTCGCTATATCATAGGTTAACGAAATATGGTATCAACACTGTGTTGTTGGCTGTGCCGCACAGGATCAGGCCTAGCCAATTTCAATACGGATCGACGATCTAATCCATGCACTAAAGCACTGGATACCCATGAGCAAGGGAGAAGAGAGAGAATGGCGACTATATATGAGTATCTCAATTAGCAAATCCATCAGTTATCATGGCTATTGTTGCCTCGTTTACAAGCTTCTTCTGGGAGAAGAGAGGTAATATTTAAAAAAAGTTAAATGTGTAGTGAGAAATAAGGATCCTAGTGGAAGTGAATATTAAAATATCTTGCAACAGCCTTGATGTATCAAGCATCTACAAGCAGCAAAGTGAAGATTCATTTTAGATGTTTAGTTACCTAGGATGCACTTCTTTATCCACTAATCAAATGAGTCTAGGTTGTAACTAATCCCAAATGCTTAAAGACTCAACAACTGGGAAAGGGTAAATACTAAGCTCATACGAAGACTAGTGATTAATTCATCTTAAGACCTTGACTTAGTTTATAGTAAAGCTAGGATAGCGTTATATGTTATCTAGTGAGGCATGGAAGTTGAATCAATGAGAATCAAAATGACTAAGGCCATTGACATTAGAATAGCCATCAGAAGTCATTTGGACTAATTAAGTGCCCAGGTGACTAGCAGGTGCATGACCTCCAGGTCTACCAATATAGGTCGTTTCTTACCTACTATATGATTAAGGGTGGACATAAGGGCGGTCGACCATGAGAACAGCCAGTAACTTCTCGAGAGCTTCCATTGTTGAAGAGGATGATGAGAGGTCGACCGTGAGATTATCCAGGAACTTACCACGAGCTAAATTTATCAGACGGATAATAGACATTTAACCCTGAGATTGACGGCTAACTTTCCAAGACTAAAGTTTGTTGACACCCTGTCCAGTCAGTGCAGTCAGTGTTGTCATTGTTGGCAACCCAAGCAGAGAAAGTGATATGGAGGAGTGAGAGTATCTGTAGGACTCTCCGTCAGTCAAGCAGCCAAAGAGAATGAAGCTTAATTGATGAAAAAGTCCAACTGAAGTGAAGAGAAAGAAGAGAGAGAAAGAAGAGAGAGAAAGAGGAGAGAGAATGGGTGGGGACCAGGTGGGTCCCACTTTGGGTGGCCAGGCAAGCATGGCAGCCAGCCTTGGCCAGCAGGGCCGATGCCCATGGCAATAGGCCAGCAGGGCATGCGCATAGGCCACGCACAGCAGGGCATGCGCACAGGCCACGCACAGCAGGGCCACGCACAGCAGGGCCAGCCAAGGCAGCCCCGCCGCCGCAAGGCCCATGCGGCGCGAGCAGCAAGCCAGCGCCGCGTGCAAGGCATGCCGCGCGCAAGGCTTGCTCGGCAGCACCGCGCAGCAGAACCCACACGCACGCAGCAAACCAGCGCCACAGACGCGCGCAAGCCAGCCGCTCGCGCGCATGCGCCGGGCGTAGGCATGCACGCAGCCTGTTCGACGAAATGCCGCAATGAAGGAAAATGTCCGAACCTTACTGGAAAAAAATAGACTTACAGGGCATTACCACACATTCACAGGGGTATTTTGGTCATTTTGAGAAGAGCATATTCCATATGGGTGGCTTGGATCAAGCCACGACAACAAGATTCCAAATGGAGGGCTGTCAAAAATGCGGGATCTGGTATAGCGTCAGATTCGCGCAAAGATTCCATCGCGAGCCTTCTGAGTGGCTGGAAGCAAGATTAAATGGTGGTTTGCGTCGCACGGGAGTGGATCCCCTGATTCGGGTGGAGCACGCACATGGTGCACATGCGCAAAAGATGCGCATCCGATGGATCTCGTAGACTCCGATCGCGCCTGACGCGATGAGGCCGATCGGAGGGCCTAGAGGAGATCCCGCCCTTTGCGCTTTGATCCAACAACCTGAAGACAAAGATACCTTCTCCGCCAATCAACGGACGACAACGATGTACGCTTGCGCCGATGCGGGGTCGCTATGGTGTGTCGCGGTGCACCGAATCATGGTCGGAGATTCCATTTGGAATAATCTCACTGGCCAAACTTCTTTTGGCCATATCTTGGCCGTCCGAGCTCCGATTGAGGAGATTCAAAAACTCACGGCTTTCTCTCTCCGAGCAGAACCTGGTAGAACAAAAAAATCATGGTTTTGGTGAAAAGAGCTGCTGGTTTTGGGGGAAATGGTGCTTTGGAGCTTTCTTTGAAGAACAAATCACTCTTCACCTTCTTCCTTCTGATACACATGGGTATTTGAACAGTTTGAAGTGAAGTGTGAGTATGAGTGACAGTTTGATGTGATTGATGGTGTGCGAGATGCGTTAGAAGAATGCCGAAGGTCAATTCCATTGACGAAGCATATCTATCACTACTGGAGAGCTTGGAACATCCATTTGGTGAGAACTAATCTTACTGTGATCATGCCGGGAAGGTAATCACGCACACAAATCCTACTTATTGTATCGGAGATATATGGGAAGGGTTTGTAATGATTTATGATATCCATTTTGTATAACCTGTCAAGTGGGTGCTTGACTGGAGTTGGGGTAGGTGCCTCGAGCACAGTTGTAGCTGTGAATGCGATTGATGTTGTAGCATCGGGGTTGTAGGTGCAACCGTAGCATTTCTGTTGTGTATCGGGTATATACGAAACCCTGGTTAGGGTATTGCCCCGTGGAGTAGCCATCACAATGTGTGATTGGTGAACCACGTTATATTGTGTGTCCCATGCGTGTGATTGTGATTGTGGAATAGAAGTCCGTGTGTTGCAGGTCTGGGTGTACACACTTGGCAGACCAAGCCCCGGTATGGATACCTGTGGGTGGGTGGTTGGTGTGTGCACGAAATGTGTTTGACGATTGTCCGTGAGAAGGTCTTAAGAAATCAGCTCAAGGCAAAGATAGCACGGTTTGATCAACAGCTCTTAGCAGCGGTGTTCATAGCATCAGGGCAAATTGTTTAGTGAAAAAAGTTTTTAGTGGCCACTGATTCACCCCCCCCCCCCTCTCAGTGTCAACCTGGGACTAACAGAGTTTGTAAGCCCTAAGGCGGTTGACTAGACCAGAGTATAGTGGTTGAACTGCTTAAGCTATCAAAAATTTTCTATCTAACGACTATTCTATAACAGTAACATTAGCTGCAGGATAATGACATGGATCGAGGGTGGTGGGGTGTGACCCTGTCTTTGCCATAGTTTTCTCAAATGGCTAGTTGATTGATTAGAGCCTTTGGTTTTTAATAAAAAAATTTTGTAAGAGACAAAAATAATACATTTTCAACACAAAAGCAGGGCTAAATGTTAAAGATCAATGTATTTAAGCCATGAGCATTCAGAGGTCATCTGGCAATAGATTTGTATAACAACCTACATAGAGGGTTAAGCATCTAAATTCTCATTCGTATATCTTTAGATACTTGTGCATTGTACTTTATTGTAAGCATTATGGATTGGGATGAGGTATATCCTGTTGGTAATTAATCACATGGGTGATCAATTGGAGTAATCATGTGGGTGACTATTTGGTTGTTTATGTGGATTTGAAACACACAACAACCCAAGGGTGGATGCAAGGGCGATCGGGCCTAAGAAACTCCGAATACCTCCCGAAAACTTTGTTAAGATGGACAATAGGAGGTTTACCTGACATCATCTAGGTATTTTCCAAGATCTAAATTGATCAGACGAATTATAAACAATTGACCCTGAGATCGACCGGCTAACAACTTGAGCCTGAAGTTCCTAAGCCCCTTAGTGAAGTGGTTGACTGGACCAAGGTATCGTGGTCGATTGGCTTGAGCTGTAGACAATTTTCTACTAAATCACTACTCTATAACAATAACATTAGCTGGCCGGACGATGACTTGATTGAGGGCGGCCAACTGACATCCTTTGCCCATAATTGTCTCAAACGGCTATTTCATTGATTGGACTCTCTTGACTATAAATAAAGGATCTTTTGTTGAACACAATCCATTACTGGGGGTGAATTAGTTATCCAATTTCTTCTTAATTTATTCCCTGACAAAACTCAGATACCCTGAACTGACCATGCACACATTAAACTTAACATACAGTCTTGTACGCAATTACCTCGCAGTCGCTAGGTCCACCAGTTGTGCACACCCATCCTATAAGCCACACCATAGCATTTCAAAGTATACAAGAAGCAAACCACAACACACAATATTATGTGATTCATTAACACATGTAATGCTAGTCAATGGAGTAATACCCCATTGGGCTTCATGCTTACTCAACACTCATTATTTAATCAACTACAACTAATAGGGAGCACCCACTCCTAGTTCTCCCAGCACCCACTGAAAAGATGCTACAAAGCCTAACTTGCTCCACACCCACAAAGAAGCTCACAGATACAATAATGGGCTAATACTGATTCCCTTACAATTCTAGCCATGTTAGATGGGTATCCAAAATATGACACCTCCAACTAGCACATCATATAACTGAAAGCTAGTAAACATACAAGGCATATAAATGCATATAACCATTACTTCTGAAAAACCAGAGATGTCACTAGTGTCACACTGTCAGGACAATGAGAGACGATCCTCCTTGGGATAAAATGTATCAATGAAAATCAATGTTCTGTTGGAGTCACCACGTAGATTAAGGTCTAAGACCTCTAAAAATATAGTCTCACCCTAAAGTAAGACTTCTATTGATTCATAACCCAATGTATCAGTTCTTTGGTATGCAAGAGATCGGGTAAGTATTCAAGGTACGGTTATGGGAAGGTGTTAGGCACTCAAACCTCTCGATCAATATCGGCCTCCTAAACTTTCCTTAGACTGTAATTTGACTGTGCTTGGTCAACTGGATGATTAGGGTTCAATGGGGATGTCCTAAACCAAGTTTCTAAGTTCTGCTAACCTAGGGTTCAGCCAATCATGTTTTAAAGCAAATAAATAAGCAATGAGTACAGTACTATACAGTGAACCAAACCAAATAAAGGTTTAGTCTTCGACTGAATCTAAGACATCTATCTCAAACTGCCTACGTATTCTAATACTGGAAATCAAGTCCAAAACATAGTTCAAAATGGATTGTGTGATTAAAGATTATGGAAGTGGTTTATGCATGTGCTTCAATTAGATTCTTTGTTCAAGTTGAAGTTTGTGATTAATGGATGGTTGATGAGTGACTTTGTACCGTATTTGAGACTCCCAAATTGCCTACGTATTTTAGGGTTTGCCCTAGAAATCAGGTATGACGTAGTTCAAAATTATTATGATGGTTGGATTTGGGGATATATCAACCCAAACTGCTTTCAATTTTAGGTTTATTGGGTTTCCTATCCCTACATTTCATCACTTAGGTTTATCAGGTTATCTATCCCTACAATTTCATCTCTTAGGTTTATCGGGTTGGCTATCCCTACAATTCCATCTCTTGGGTTTATCGGGTTGCCTATCCCTATAATTTCATCACTTAGGTTTATCGGATTACCTATCCCTACAAATTCATCTCTTAGGTTTATCGGGTTGTCTATCCCTACAATTTCATCTCTTACGTTTATCGGGTTACCTATCCCTACATTCATCACTTAGGTTTATCGGGTTGCCTATCCCTACAATTTCATTTCTTAGGTTTATAGGGTTATCTATCCCTACGATTTCATCTCTTAGGTTTATTGGATTGTCTATCCCTATAATTTCATCTCTTAGGTTTATTGGGTTGCCTATCCCTACATTCATCATTTAGGTTTATTGGGTTGTCTATCCCTACAATTTCATCTCTAGGTTTATCGGATTACCTTTCCCTACATTCAATTTCTTCAGGGTTTCTAGGGTATCCTGCCCCTTTTGTTCAACTCTTTAGGTTTTCTAGGGTATCCTACCCCTTTTGTTCAACTCTTCAGGTTTTCTAGGGTATCCTACCCTTTTTGTTCAACTCTTCAGGTTTTCTAGGGTATCCTGCCCCTTTTATTCAACTCTTTCCATTTTAGGGTTTCCACTTTCCCTATATGGTTTGTACATAAGATTTATGCAATCGTATCTCCAATCATAGCAGTGTAAGCATCCAAATATGGAAATAAACATGTGGCAAATAGATATAACCATAAGCAAATCAAATATGACATATAAGCAATCCAAATATGTAGCAAGTGAATAATATGAATATGGCATGTGAGCATCATAGCATGTGAGAATCAACAAAGCATGTGAGAATCAATCAAAGCATGTGAAAATCAATGTATCAAGATATATATTCAGATCTATGGTCTAGACTCGATGCATCGATCATCAACAATGTAACCAAGATCATATTTGATCGACTACTCAGATTTGATGTAAGCGATCATCATCAATATGATCAAGATCAGATTTGATCGATGGTTCAAATTTATTTAAAACATTCATGAGTTCAATCCAACCATTCAGATAACTCTAATTCACTCTCAATCAAGATCCAACAATTCGGATCAAACATCAACATATCTAAATAAATTGTCTAGATTTGATTATTAAAAAAAGTCCAACATTGATGGTCCAGATTTATTCATTAAAAACTCAAAAAATCAAATGATCCATATTTAATTCACTTAGAATTCAAGATCCAATGGCCATCATATGATCAAAATAAAATTATCACTTCAACCGATCTTATCCTAACATGATCACATAAAATTATCATCTAATGGCTCAATTTCATGACATCACATGATCAAACAAAATTAATCATCCAACGGTTTAATTTCATGGGATCACATGATCAAACAAAATCAATGATCCAACGGCTCAATTTCATGGGAGAGGGGATTAGGTGATAAAAAATTCATCGATCAAGAGGGGTTGCAATGGATATGGAGTAGTGGGTTGGGATAATGATTGCAAAGGAGATGAGGCAATAGGTTCGGTCTTGGTTAATGAGGTGGTTAAACAGGATGGCATGGCTGGGTATCCACGGGTTTGAAGGTAAAGCATGGTTCTGCAGTGGTGAATGGAATTGCATATGATAAGGGTGTGTGGGCTTGTGGTGATGGCTGCAAGTGGCAATGGTGGGTACCTTGTAGTGATAGCAACAAGTGGCGATGGTGGTGGTTGGATTTCATCAAGCAAGTGGTGTAGGGTCAAATAGATGGGGATTTGGGTAGGTTCAGTGATGGGTTAGGTTTTGAGGTAGTCGCTGGGTTGAAGGAACTTACGGCCAGGTGGTTACAGGTGGCTAGTGTTATGGCTGAGTGCAGGTTTCAGTAGGTGGTCGGTTGCTGGCTGCACTAGGTAGATGTGAGGGATTGCAACTGTGAGATGCTATCAGGTTTTGGAGGGATTTCTAGGTGGAAATTGCAAAGGGTTCTTGGAGGATAATGGCGATGATAGGTGGTAGTGGGATCATGAGGTAAGGAGATGGCTCAGAGTAGAAGTTTACAGGCGATGGTGGCTGTTTGGTGCCTGGAACGAAGTGCAGGTGTTGAACGGTGGGATAGGCGGTTTGTAGTGGTGCTCAGCAGGTGGCGATATGGTGTATTTCAAGGATGATCTAGGTGGCGGTTTACTTGGCTGGGTAGGTTACGGGTTGTTAATAGTAGGAGAAGGTTTTCGATTTGGGTTTAGGAAGTAGGTCTACAGTAGGTTAGAGTTGATGTTGGGTTACAGATTTTTTTGGAGATGCAGGTATGGATTCTTACCTCATCTCTTCTTCTTCCTCAATCTCTTCTCCTTCTTTATCTTTCATCTCTTCTTCAATATCTTCTCTTTTCCGATCTGCCACTGTTGCTGCTTTTTCTTCTTCATCTTCATCTTCTCTCCCTTTACTCACTTCTGATTCTCTCCCTTTCTCCCTCGGACTCTCCTCCTCTTCCCCTCTCTGTTAATCCTTTTTGCCCTCCTTTCTCTCTCTCCCTTTTCTTTTTTTTTTCCTCTCTTCTCCCTCTTTTGGCCAGTCGAGAAGAAGATCTTTTTCCTCTCTCCTTTCAATGTTTCTTTCCTTTTCTTCTTTTATCAGATCCTCTCAATCTCTCGATATTTCTTAGATTCCCTCTTCTCTGTCAGGATCTTTCCCCATGATCTAATCTTCTCTCTATCTTCCTCATTGTTCTTTCCTTAATCTCTCAGCTCTCCCTTTACTTCTCTCGGCCGACTGACCCCCTTTGATTCTTTCTATTTTTATTTCTTTCATTTCTTTATTTTTTTCTTTCCAACTTCTTCTTTCGACTTTCTCTCGTCTAAGCCAATCTGAATCTCTCTCTAACGATCTTTCAATCTTCAGCTTCTTTCCAATCTTCTTTTTTCGGTCTCTTGCCTAAACCGCCAGCCTTTCCTTTCCTTTAATTTCCATACTCCCCACACATGTCATGAAGCCTACCCGTCCCTCTCCTTCCTGAATTAAATCCCACTGAACAGCATCTTCCTTGGAAACCCAATACCAATCCCTTAGATATAAAATATACTATATATACAACATATATAGCACATAATAAATGAAATATATACCATATAATATAACACATGTATATATAGTATAATAGTGTAAATAATTTACATATTATGCGTGCACATATAAGCACAAACTGGATTGGTTGGACTGGACTAGGTTGACCCAGCTGACTGGGTTGGGCCAACACTGACTTGGATTGCCTCGGTCAAGCTGGATTAAGTTGAAACTGGCTTATCTTTGTCTTTTATCATTTCATGGGTCATTTCGGCTTGCAACTTTGCATGGAATCCGCTGGCGACCTTTGCTCTAGATTTTCTACATCCACTTTGAAGATGATTGAAAATAGAACACCTTGACACTTGAATCACTGAATTTGGATGTAGGACAACCAAGATATGAAGAATGAAAATTCTATCGATAATTTTGTATGAAAGCTTGCATGGGGCCAACTGGTGGCCTCTACATGGGATTCTTCACGTCCACTTTTTGGAGTATTGAAAATGGAACACAATAATGCTGGAATCGCCTGATTCGGACATAGGACAGCCAAGATATGATGATTTGAAGTTTAAATAATTCAACTTACAATAATTTGCCCAAAAGCCCTTGGAATATTTATGATAATTTTAGAAACCTCCACTGTACGTATCATTCAACTAAAAGTAGTCATATCTTTCCTGTTTGATATCGAAATTAAACAATTCTGGTCTCATTTCAAAGGTAATTCCATGACCTATGCATTCATACAGGTTGTAAGCCAAAACCTTATTGTGGGGCCTACCAAAAACTACCTTGAAATCATAACTAAAAATCTAAACTTTCACTCACCTCTTTTCCTTTGTTGTCTACACACAAGAAGACTCTGCTTAGTTAGGGATGCCAAAATGGGGTGCTTACACACACCCCGTTCCCGACTATTGGTACTATGGAATGAACGAGATCTCCACTCCTAATTAAGGGCATTGAAAATCCCCTTTTAGGATTATGTTTCATAAAATACACAAATACCAATTTATAACACTATCCACACAAGGAATAATTAAACCTGTTCAGAATAATTAAAGAAAACAACACATATATTTTCAAATAAATCAATGGATGTCTTTTCTCAATTCAAAAGTAGATGATGTCTACAATTTATGAAAGAATAATCAAAATATTATTCTAAGTAAAAGGTACTTCCAATAGCTTAAGTATTATTTAAAGGATATGGACAACATGTCCCCAATTAAATTATTTATTTAAATACTAGTAATATTATGAAATAAATTTCACGCCTATCCATAGACACAGTCGTCACACTCGCAATTGGAGCTATGGACATCATCATCGCTAACACCATCAAAATCTTCCACACTGGATGGATAGTACCTTAGAGTATCAATGAACTCACTAATGGTTACACTTGCATCAACTAAAATATTGTGCGCACACGGGGTAAGCTCAACCACTGAGCTTAGCAAGGAAATTAGACATGCAACATACAAAATGCACAATATTACAACTATGGTCTGGTAAATAACTGTAAGTGTCAGCTCAAGACAACCCACACATGGAGTCTCCAGGCTATACGGGTCACCCCCATCTGAATGATATTATCCCACACGCAGAGCACATAATACCCCCCAAGTATGGGTTTATGCCTGCACACAACTCATCCCAAGTCCACATTTCATCGGGTACTTGAGGAGATGGTAATCCCACTAGTCGACTTACTAGCCCATCTAAACTATGTCGGTATGGGGAGCATCGCAACTATGATCATACCACCTTTTTATTGAACCGATGTCATTATATAAACCCCCAATGGCTAGGGGTATAGTTATAGGTATATTTATTTTCAATTAACCATGTCCACCTATTTAGCTATATTACTGGACCGTAACTTCGTCAAGCTTTCGACCCCGTCTGGTCCCCACTTAGGACATCCTGACTTGACTAGGTTACATATGGTCAATGCAAAGTAGCACCGATAAGAAGTGGTGAAGTGTCCCATTCCACCAACCTTCCTCCTTACCGACTTAACTAGACATCAGGATTCATCAAGACCGGCTCTACCTTTCATGGAGAGGTCAAGAGGCATCCCATTCTACCCCATTTCCAAACCACTACGAGTTTCACTGATCACATATAAGAGAATGCATATGTATGAGCAAACGATACAGTTTATTGGATGGCATGCTATTATACACAAAAGCATGTTATCAATCTCATAACTTCACTCAACACAATTCGAAAGAACTAATCTACCGAACAACGGTCTAATCCCCTCACCTAAGATGGTAACTACAAGGATATTAACGAGTATAGTTTTGAACAGCTTTACTACGTTCTTTCCGTACGTTAATAACATTAGAAAATAATATTTATTAATCCCTTGGTACATTATTGTGCTTACAGTTTGTCTCTACCATTTGCTCATTTAAACATCCTATTGCATAAGTAACATTTTCAAGGGTCTAGTAGTTTGGTTTTGACATGATACACATGCTGTCCAAAGGTTCAAAGCATTTCTAGTAGTGGACAGCAAGCATAAAGTCAGATTTCAGTGCTAATATTTGAAATAATGGGGAATATATTTATATAAACATGATTTTTGGGATTCAAGCCCTTAAATAGGCTTCTAAAAATCCCAAAGAGACGCGATCGAAAAATGTTCTCGATCCGAGGTCAAAACCTTATGGGGCACGTCATGTGCCGCACCTTACGGCAGGTAGGCCATGGGGCACGTCATCGACCTCACGTCAAAATGTGGCCAAAATGACTTGATTTTGATATGGTGGTTTTCTTGGAATTTTCTAAGTCAGATACGAAGTTTGGGCTAAAATTCCATTTCTACAGCAAGTTATGGATACCGTTTTATTTCCTGGGCAGTCAATATTGTTGGATCTAGTTTTAAACCTTTGATCCAATTCCAGCAACTCTTTTAAAGGATATAAACACATAGACAGGTTCATAAAAATCCCAAAAGGATGATGTCCAAGAATGGTCATCAACAGAGGTCGTTTCACCATGCAACTCATGGTATAGACCACACAATCACTGGCCATAGGCGTGCGGCATGTATCTGACCGCTTGAAACATGGCTAGATCATGCTGATTTTTATACGGAGTTCTTCTTAAATTTTTATGAGTCTAATCTATGAGTTTGAATCCAAAAATCCCATACTAACTCATACAAATGATACCGAAATCATTTCTCTATAAACCGATATTGCTGGATCTGGTTTCTGTTCCTTAAATTCTTTTTCCAGCAATACCAGGGATGATTTGCTTGCACTAAAATCCATAATAATCCCATAAGATTTATCATTTGAGTTTGGGAGACTTGGATCCAATCAATAGTCTATTAAAATTCCATCTCCCAACATTTTAGAAATCTCAGTTCATCTCTGATTCAGATCCAACTCCAGGTTTAGTCTAAAGGCTTGGAAATTAATTAACAATCTAGATGAATCCCTAAGATAAAAATCATAATAAACTTATTCATTCATCATCCTTATCCATACTTTATCATTTATCCAGATCTTGGTTCTCTGTAAATCTGATCCACACACCTACAGGTATTTGGGTGCGTATCAGAGATGGAGAAGAGGAGTTCATGGCAAGGAGTTTGATTAATTCTCCATCCATGGTTCACTGGTTAGAATGGATTTGAAAGAAAATTCAGAAAATAAAGAAGTGATACCCGTATTGGTTCTCTGTCGATGGAGGTATCCGCTTTCCAATGGTTGAAGAGCTTCCTCCTTCTTCTTTTCTTCTAAATATTCATTTCCTTCTTCCTTCTGCAGCACCTACAAGACCTCTCTTCCTCTCTCACGCTTTGGATGTGCAGAGAAAGACAATGTAAATGAATAGAATTGAGAAAGAGAGTGGTAAACCAATCCTATCCGAATACGTTGGAGTGATTTGGGCTCTAATAAAGGGGAATTGGAGGATTCCCTCAGGATAATGAACCTGGACACATTTCTCAATGAGTCTAATTCGAGATCAAACCTAACCATTGGTTCAATTGGGTGAGTTTTTCCAAACCTGACTTAGTTAACAAGTCCAGCATTAGGGCGCGACATGTGTTTGACCGCACCTTAGTGGTGTCGTACCAGACCTATTAATTGAGTCTTGATTGAATGTCTTAGGTACTAGATTTTAACTAGGTTACTTCCATTGGGCTTCATTGGTCTGGTTCATGTTGGTTTGAACTGTTTGTCGAGGTAAGACCTGTTACAAGCCAAAATTTTTAACTCAGGACTGATATTTTGTAAACCCGCACTTCACTAACCCTATTTAACAGTGTCGTATCGGGTCTTCCCATCAGTTTTTGACCAAGTGGACCGACCGTGTGAAGATGGATCACAAAATCAGGTATGAATCGAGTTAAAAATGCTCAAAAGTATGCATATAGTCGAATACTTGGGTAGGTATGGTCGACCATAAGGTAAGAAACAAAGGTCACTGATCCAGGACCCTATGGTTGATGTTTTCGACCCTATGGTTGATGGATTCTGCGATCGTAGGCCATCGACTGTGAGACCCCAGCTCAGACTCCTAGATGAAAACTTTCCTAATTTGAGGAGGATTTCTTTCCTAATTTTAGAGAACTGTATATGGAGACTTTTTTCTCTATATAAAGGACGTTCCTCAGCCTTTTTTACTCTTTTAGAACATTAGTAAACCCTAAAGAAAGAGAAGGAAAGAGAAGAAAAAGAAGGAGAAGAAGAGAAGACAAAGGAGGAAACTGAAAGAAGAGTTCCACAGACTCTCTACAATAAGTAAGGTATGAACCTTGTCTCTGTAGCCTTAGAACACTAGGAGTAAAGGGTTTTAATGTAAATTGAGATATCAAACCCAACGTAAGAATGCAACCATGGGAATTGCTAAGCAAGCCTTCAATGGGAAACCATGGAGAATAATAGGTTAGAGTAATTAGTTGGTAAAACTAAGAAACTTAGCCTTAAAATAATCATTAGGATAAAACCAATTGAAGAGCCGAAGAGTTGACCCAAGAAGGACTCAAATTGAATGTAGTTTGTAACTAGAAATCTCAAGGTCATAGCTACGGTCGACCATAGCATGACCAGCATGATCAAAGTATTGACCATAGGAATTTGAGAAGAATTCAAAAACCATATGGTCGCAGCTACGGTCGCATATGGTGAGACCGTAGGGTATCGATCTTAGGCAGTAAGGTCGACACAGTATGAGACCATAGGATCAATCAGACACCTATCAGTGCTCTGTTTTGATTTTCAACTACTGTAACATGTTAAATATGAACCCTAACTTAAATTCGTTTAACTTTTAGGTTATTAAATCGATTCAAAGAGAATTACAAGGCTTGGAAGGAGATCAAGTTTTGCTAACAGGTGAGGGAACAAGACCTAAACTAATTGGATAATAACAAACTGTTTACTTTATTTTGTCCAATGCCATGAATGATGCTATGTTTGTATGCTTATAATGTGCATCTCACATGTCATCCAATATTATTGTTATTACTGCTCATGCATATTTACTTCTGTCTATTTACTACCATGTTGATTGATGATGATAGGAATAGGCATGTGATTGTGTATGTGTGGTTAGTATGTTGGATGCGAGTGGGACATCAGGGGGAGGACGTGGCATTGTGTTCTCTGACTTGGTCACCAGACTCTAGCTCTATCTCTACTCAAGTGTTACCCACTGACATTGTCGTATCGTCATTATCTTAGCAGAACTATTACGTCGTAGGGTATCAGGGGAGGTAGACTCAGACCGTATAGTCTTTGACTCTATCGGGGGGCCTTAGCTCTATCTCTACTCAAGTGTTACCCACTGACATTGTCGTATCGTCATTATCTTAGCAGAACTATTACGTCGTAGGGTATCAGGGGAGGTAGACTCAGACCGTATAGTCTTTGACTCTATCGGGGGGCCTTAGCTCTATCTCTATGAATGTATTGAGGGATGCTGGGGTGAGGCCTTGGATACACTGGATGACATTTAGGATTAGTTAGTTGCGAGCCCAGTTTGCAAGCCCTCGCCAATAGGGGCTTACGTGTTGGTATGGGTAGGGCATCAGGGGAAGTGTTGGCAGTGTGTGATCTAGACGCTTTAGCTCTATCTCTATTCCATGGTGGGTGCATGTGGGATGGCAATGGTGTTTGATCCATTGGGCAGATTCACATACTTATGTATAGAGGTACGGGGGCCACCAAACCATTCTATAGCATATTGTAAACTTAAAAACCAGACCAAAGATATTGAATTGAATGCATGTATATGTTTGTTGCATTGTTTTGTTTTACTCACTGAGCAGTGATGTATGCTCACCCTTTCGATGTCGAATATTTTAGTTGATGATGCAGGTCCTACTATTGAAGATTATGTGAATGTGTCAATGTACGGACATGTTACAGTCATGGACGTAGAAGCTGTTGAAGATGCTAATGATCCTTTATGCGAGTGCAACCAGTGCATTTTTTTATTAGTTTAGCTATATTTGGTTATTGGAACATGTAACGGATTTTTACCTTTATGTCTTGAGTTTTTGGAAAATAATTAGATTACATAATTATTATAACATTGTTAGACACTCAGTACATTAGCTATAAGACTTCCGCTTATTTGTCTTTTATCTCTGATTATTTCTATGGAAGGTGTGTGTGGTTGATATGTTGGGTATTACCTAATGGAGATCCTGGTTGAACCGTTGATTTATTTATGGTTCATTACACTATTCTGGTTAGTCCAGAATTGGGGTGTGACATATTTGGGCATGGGTCTTACAACTTTACCCCCCTTATAAAATTTCATCCTCAAAATTTTGATGTTCCTACGTCCTCAACATTTATGGTATTGTTTATGCATATCCCCCATCCTTTACCATTAAGTTAATCCGTCTATACTGTCATTCTGTAGGACTTTGACAAAATAAGTATTGGGGTTTTAGTCCTTTACCTTCTTGGTCAACAATGGTTGAAGGTTCCACTGTATAACTAATCGGCCTTTTCCTGGACGATTCTGTGGTCAACACGTGCGTCGGGTTTTCGATGTAATTTCTTATCATCGATGCGTGGGTCATGATGTGAACGTCGGGTAGGGCTAGCTGTAGATCCATTTGGTAAGATTGCTCCGTTTTTTGCCCAGTACTTCATAAGGTCCGATATAACAAGGACTCGGCTTCTCTTTTTACCAAATTTTTTTATTCATCGAATGCAAACACCTTTAAGATATCAACTTCTTTGGGAGTAACGAAATTGAATAGTCTTGACTTTTCATCTAAACCCTTTAACATTTTTCATAAATTTCTTGAATGATTTCATCCCAAAATTCTTCTTTCCTTGACATCCATCCAAAACTATAAGTCCTAAACCTTTTCCCATACAAGGTCTAGCCATACCGACAAATTAGGCACTTATAATCAATTTGGTCACTTTGACCTTCAATCATCTCCATCAATAATTTTTCCTCTATTCATGTATATCCTTGTACTCTTCAGGTGCTTGGAGTAAAGAGTGGTGTGGGAATCCATCTTGATGGTTTATATCAAAGTTTACATTATTTTTCGACACATAATTTATTCCTCGAAGTATAATAATTCATCATCTTTTCATGTAATCAGGTACTAACTTACCTTTCTCAAGGTCCTTGGTAACCATACAAAGGAAGGGGTTCTTAGGTACTGATTCCCTTATACCAACTTCTGTTAGGTACGGCTTAAGGTTCATAATTAAGGAATCAACCATTACATTAACCTCTTCAGGGTAATTCAGCACATTGATCTCATAGTCTTTCAATAACTCCAATCACTATCGTTATCTCCTTTTAGTTCATTCTACTTATATAGTAAACAAGACTCATGTGGTCGGACATGATGTTGAATGCTCCACCATGCAAATGGTGATTCCATGTCTCAAGCTAAAAACCACCACTGTCGACTCAAGGTAGTGAGTGGGGTAGTTTTCCTTGTAATCCTTCAGTTGTCGAGAAACATATACAATAACCTTATAAATTGCATTATTATACATCCCAACCCTTCATTGGATGCATTAGTGTACATTGTGCAATCAGGCATTCCATCGGTATGGTCAATGTCTGAAACTTTCTTTCCACTTGTCAGTTCATCCAATTTTCTTGGCACTTCTTGGTTAGTTGTGCTAGGGAGTAGTGGAGAGGATCTAATCTTTGGTAAATAAATCATTGGTAGTATCCCGCTAAACCAAGAATGTAAGACCCGCACGCCACGAACCCGGCCTAACCTTACATTTAGTGTCGAGACCCGTCTACATATCATGGTCGAGCCAAGTGGACCAACTATGTGAAGAAGCCCAAGACCCAATATGAAAATTTACCCAAAAACAGTCAAAATGAGGGTAGGGTCGCAGGTTTTAACAGGCAGGTCTGACCCTCCCATCGACCCTCAACCATGGGTCGCAGGGTCTATGAGTTGTCCGACCCTCCCATCGACCCTCACCATCGACCCTCGACATTCGGGAAAAACAGCACGAACCGAAAATTGAGAAACCTTCCTAATTTCAATTGGAACCTTTCCTAAACTCAATGAGACTTATTTTGGGAGGTTTTGCCCTATAAATAGGACGTCCCTAAGCCTCTTTCACTCCTTTTACAACCCTAATTGGATTGAGAGAAAGAGAAGAGAAGGAAGAGAAGAAGAGAAGGAAAACTTGAAGAAAAGGCTAAGGAAGAAGAGGAAATTCAGAGGAACTCTGAATCACAGCAAACCTAAGGTATGAATACGTTTCCCATGATTTATTTATGACTTTAGAATGGTTTATGAAGAGGGTATGACTTAAAAGAAACCCAAATCATCCATCCATGGTTTTGTTTCAATGGAAACCATGGAGGAGATCATTAAAATCATGTAGGTGAATAAAGTATAGTTCTAAACCATAGAACATGTATAGAATAGATTTTGGAAGTAAGCCATAGGACCCAACCATGAAAGAGAGAACAAAATCTAAATTTTTTGACTCAAACCATGGAGGGTCGCACCTAGGGTCGATGGCAGATCCGACCCTAGCATCGACCCTCAGTATTCGGGAAGTTCAGATTAGGGGGAGGGTCGCACCTAGGGTCGATGGCAGATCCGACCCTACCTCCGACCCTCGGTTAACAGATTGGTTTTTAAATTCTGAATAAATTTTAATTAAATTTTATCGGCTTTGTTAGGTCTTCTAGCAATATAATAACGTTATAAAGGTGATTCTAAAGCTTGGAAGAGGATCTATTAACAAGCTAAGGTGAGGGAACAAGACCTAAACTAATTGGTTAATAATAAATTGTTTTATTTCTTGAGTCCGATGCCATGAATGATTTTATGCGTGTATGCCTGTAATGTGCATTCAACATGTCATCCAATATTTCTATTATTACTGTTCATGCATATTTAAATTTATTGTTTATAACATGATGATGATGATGATGATAGGAATAGGCATGTGAATGTTTGTGTTTGGCTAGTGTATATGGTGCGGGTAGGGATGGTATCAACCGGTACAACCATGACCGTTCTTCATGGGGTGTATATTGTGCCATGGTCTATTCAAGTCATGTCCACTAAGCAAGTGTTAGTGTGCTTGATGCGAGGGGAGCATCAGGGGGAGGACGTGGCATTGTGGTTCAGCCTGGTCACCAGACTCTAGCTCTATCTCAAATCAAGTCTTGTCCACTAACATTGTCATATCGCCATTACCTTAGCGGAACTAATATGTCGTAGGGTATCAGGGGGGGGACGTGGCATTGTGGTTCAGCCTGGTCACTAGACCCTAGCTCTATCTCTATGGATGTATTGAGGGATGCTGGGGTGAGGCCTTGGATACATTGTTTGACATTAGGGTTGGTTAGTTGCGAGCCCAGTTTGCAAGCCCTCGCCAACAGGGGCTTACGTGTTGGTATGGGCAACCGGTACAACCATGCCATTTTCATGGGGTGTATATTGTCCATGGTGGGTCCATGTGTGGCGACGGTGCCGTTTTCATTGGGCGTTTCCACACACTCGTGTATAGAGGTGCGGCGGCCACCTATCCTTTCTATAGCACATTGTAAACTTTAAACCAGACCAAAGATATGAATTGATTGCATGCATATGTATTGTTGCATTGTTTTGTTTACTCACTGAGCTCAAGTTGGAGAGCTGACCCTCGCGCGCGCAATTCTTTTAGTTTCTGATATTGCAGGTACTATGATTGAAGATTATGTCTACTCGCCAACATATGCACGGGTGGAGGCTATGAATGAGAAAGTTGTAGAGGACGAACATGGTTCGTTAAGCTAGCGTTTCAACGATGGATACGTTTAGTGTTTAGCTTTCGTATTTGGATATTGTAATATGAATTAAATTATGTTTTGGTTACATGGAAATAAATGGAATATTAATTATTTATCATGATTAGACCTCAGTTCATTATCTGTAAGACTTCCGCTATTTACTTTATTACCTCTGATTAATGTGGAATGTGTTTTAGTTTATCATATGTGGGATAGCCTATTTTGGGATCCTGGTTGAACCGTTGGTTTATTGACGGTTCATCACACCATTCTGAATAGTGCAGAATTGGGGTGTGACAACTTGGTATCAGAGGTCTCGTAGGCCTTACCCATTAAACCTGAATACTTCCACTGGAGTCCATGAACTGAGTTAGGATAAATTAAAAGCTTTAATACAAACACACAATAAGCACCTATGTTGGTTGAGACAGAAATTAAACAAGATGATAATGTACATATAAAAGGTGGAACCATATATATACACTCACACAGAAAGAGAGGACCAAAAATTATCCTAATAAACAAATAATATAAGGTATTATCTATAAGTGGGATAGTTATCCAAGTATACAAGGATATAGTACAGTAGCAAGAAGGGAGCTTCTGTAAAGCAGAAAATTTGAATACCGAGTTGGTACTCACAAGATGTGAAACTCGAAGTAAGACAGAGGAAGAAGGAAAATGCTAGTAATGCCAAAACCCCTGTAGAGATAAAGGAAATGATCTCGGGCTAAATCCAAACAGAGATAAGAGGATAATGGCCATGTAAGTAGATATGTTTATATAGGATGCGGTGCATTATTGACTTACTCTTATGATTATAGAGGATGCACATACTTGATTTTAATTCTCGTACCTTGACATGATACCTTCTTGATTTAACCTGTCAATTGGAGTTATAGATATTGTTTCTTTAGTCTTAGTCCTGATTATACCAATCTAAACCACTCTCATGATCAACAACATGAACAGAGATATGAACTGAATGAATATTTAAATGTTTATTCGTGTTGAGCGTACATCTTCTGATTTATACCTGATTTATTGATGTACGGAAATTTTCTCCAGATTTATACCTGATATACTGATGTATGAAATCTTCTCTAGATTTATTCCTATAGTGCCTTGACCAATGTCATTATATATTCGATAGAACCTGTAACCATGAGGTTAAGCATTGTAAAACCTCTATTGCATGTATTTGGACCAGCGTGCAACTTAACGATCTTTTGATGCCGGTTGGATTACTACATTTTTACTCCTGATTTTTTTACCTAGGTTCACTAGATAAAGCAAGTGTTTATCATTATGCTAAATTGAAAGAAGGAAATGAATTATTTTGGACAAACATCCTGATTTATATACTCCCTGATCATTGTTGATAAAGATGTGTAGTGATAATGGAATGATTGGAAGAAAGATGATTGGATTCAGATTAAATGCTATAGTCAAGAGACCTCCGATGAAGTAATGGAGAATCTATTTTGAGATTTTTAAATGGATGGATATGAATCATGTCTGTAAAAGAGTGCGTGAGAAAATATGGGAACTATTAAGAGTAGCCAGTAAAGAAATAGATAGCACTCAAGTAGAGTTAAGGATGGTTATATCGGTATGAATTTTGACAAGGTAGAAGATTCTTAAAGGCAAATCTAAGAGTGGATACAAGGATAAAGTCATGGCATAAGTAGTACTCGATTTAATATAATGATAATTGAGTTATGCCCAATGTTGAGTGATTGATTAAGAAAAGACCAAAAGAGTTTAGATGAATTAATGAATTTATAAGCATATACCCTAATGCTTATAGATAGACTTGGGATATGGGGTAACAATCACAAGATATTTTTCGAGGTATATGAAAGAGAGATCAGGTAGAACAGAAGTGATAAAGAAAATATAAGTTAATGAACTTTTCAAGATATGAGATTGTTAGCAATAGTCTTTGAATATCATAAGAGATGAAGGAACTAGACAAGCTCTTAAGACCTTATACCAGATTTTGCTAGTTCAAGTCCTTTGGACTAGATGTTATATGGGATGAGTGTTACGAACAATGTCCAAATCTTATAGATGAACAAAATTTGGATGCAACCTGAGTCGACTTGAGATGGTAGACCTTGACGTCATCTTGGAAATAGACTGGTTGTCTCAATACTCTACAAGTGATTATGTGCATAGAAGAGGTTATCATTCAAGAATAACAACTGCATATGATTTACTATCATTGGGAGTATGTTGCCTAGGAAGTGAAAGCTGATCCGCTCTATGCTAAAGGCAAAGAGATGCTTTGAAGAGAAATGAGTTGGATATATGGTATCTGTGGTATACGTTACCAAAGAAGCACCACAGATGACAGATATTGATGTGATGCATAAATTCTATGATGTGTTTCCAAGAGACTTACCGGGTTATCACCTGATCGTGCGACCGAGTTCATCATCGACTTGTTACCAAGGACGATACTCGTGTCAAAGGCACCTGTAGAGTAGCTTCTATGGAGTTAAAGGGATTGAGACGCAACTACAACAGTTATTAGACAAGGGTTCTAATTGGCTAAGTATTGCATCATAGGAAGTGCCAATGCAATTCATTAAGAAGAAGGATGGTAGTGTTGTTTGCGTATAGACTACCGGGAACTAAATAAGCTCACAGTCAAGAATCGATATCTACTACCTTAGATTGATGACTTGTTTAAATAGTTGCAAGGAGCAAAGGTATTTTTTAAGATTGATCCTCGATCAAGAAAGCATCAGCTGAAGAATTTGGACAGAAATATCTCGAAGATAGCTGTTAAAGTCAGGATTGGACATTATGAGTTATCGATTTTGACGTTTGGATTAACCAATGCCCTTACATCTTTATGGAATTGATGAATTGGGTGTTTCATGACATGTTGGACACGTCGGTCATAGTTTTCATAGATGATATTTGGTTGATTCCAAGAATGAAGCAACTCATACAACGGATTTTAGAACAGCTTCACAATAGCTGAGAAGTGAAAAGCTTATTGCCAATTCCAAGAAATATGAGACATGATTAAACAAAATGATCTTCTTAGATCACGTAGCATCATAAAAAGGGATTAAAGTGGACCCTATTAAGGTAGAGGTAATCATATGGTGAGAAACACCTAAAGAGTATTGCGAAGATCAGAAGTTTATTGAGTTTAACTGATTATTACAGACGATGCTTGGAGGACCACCCTAAGATCGCAAAACCTCTTACCAAGCTAACAAGGAAGGGAGAGGAATTTATTTGGACCTACAAGTGTAAATAATAAATCCAGATTATAAAGTAAGATTGATATCAGCTCCCATCTTGATCGTTTCGGCACCAGGGACACCTTTTACCCTATCCATTGGAGCTTTCAGATTAGATCAAGGATGCGGTTTGATGCAAGGTAAATAAGCGATTGCATACGTTTCAAGAAAACTAAAGGAGCATGAGAAGCGTTACCTTACTCATGACTTGGAGTTACCGGTGATGAATTATGTGTGAGGACAAAGATGGAAATCTTTAGAAGTCGCCACCTAGATTTAGGTCTAGGACCTTAGAAATGTGAAATCTCACCCCAAGGTAAGACTTCGATTGACTCATGACCCTTAGATTGGATTTCTGGCCCATCAGAGATTGGGTAAGTGTCAGGTTACGGTTATGGGAAGGGGTTAGGTACCCAAACCGCCCGATCGAAATCGGTCTCCTATACCTTTCCTATGCTAGACTTTATTTGTTAAGCCAAACCAAACCAAGTGGTTTGATATCATTGAACCGAATCTGTACCCATCAGATTGCCTACGTATCACAGAATTATTCCGAAAATTAGGTTCACCATCGTAGTTCAGGTGTGATTAAAGTTTATGGATGTGATTTATGCTTGTGCATGATTAAGTTCTTTGTTCAAGATGAAATTTATGCTTGAAAGGTTGAGAAATCCTATGGATTGGGATTTGAATAGTCCATGTGGACTGATAGATAGTCCTAGTGGATCTAAGGGTAACCCTATTTGGGTTGAAATATCGATAACCCATTATGGGTTGGAATGTGGATAACCCTATGTGGGTTAAAATATGGATAAATATCCTAGTGGATCTATGGATAGTACAAGTGGACTAAGGTTTGGATCCGAATTTGGGATTCTCCCAAATAGCCTACGTATCCTAGGGTTTGACCTAGGAATCAGAATCCGCATAGTTTGGGCTGGATAACCCTATTTGGGTCAAAATGTGGGTAAGTATCCTAGTGGATCTATGGATAGTCCGAGTGGACTAAGGTGTGGATAAATATCCTAGTGGATCTATGGATAGTCCAAGTGGACTAATGTGTGGATCCAAATTTGGGTTTCTCCCAAATGGCCTACGTATCCTAGGGTTTGACCTAGGAATCAGAATCCACGTAGTTCGGGCTCTGGATTGAAATGGGAGTGGATATCCTAGTGGATCTATGGGTAGTCCAAGTGGACTAAGGTGTGGATCCGAATTTGGGTTTCTCCCAAATAGCCTACGTATCCTACGGTTTGCCCTAGGAATCAGAATCCGCGTAGTTCGGGATATAACCTGTTATAGGTTAGAAATTGAGAACCTATTCTAGGTTTAGGGTTTGCCGAGGGGCAAATCGTCCTAAATTACCCTTTTCATTCTGAATTCTAATTTTGGAAGGTTTGGCAAAGAATTCTCTTTCTTTATTAAGATTTTATTATTCCCATTATGCCTTCCCAAGAATGTGGGTGCCTAAATGCATGTCCCCACACCTAATATGTTTGCTAAACACATGTTCAATGTTCAAAACAAACACATGTTCAATGTTCTTTGAAAATTGTAATTCTCATGAAGGATTTTGGGAAGATTAATGACTCAAGACTGTGAAAATTGTGACACAAGGTTCCAGATAATGGACAAAACTATGAACTGTATTCAGATTTGTCACATTATACGAGAATGACCATAAGTAGGTCTTTCAAAATTCAAATCAAGCTCAACTTTTTTTCATAGAAATATGACTTGATATATTATATTTCATATGAAGGATTTGAATCCCAACAGAAAGCAAAAATAGGTCAAAGATATGCCCTAAGACCGAACATGTGCACTGGTCAAATCTGTTCCAGATTTATGACTAGTTGCACCATAAATTCCAAATAAAATTCTATTCTTAATGAAAAATTAAATACAGACATATGTTTATGTAGATAACTGTCTGATCTAAAATTTCATTAAAAAAAACAAGTTAAAACAATATATTTTCTTTGTGAAAAATGACTCTTTCAATCATACAAATCAGTACATCATGACAGATTTAAAATCAGAGCACAATGCACTTAAAAATTGATATCAATTCAAGAAAAAAATGAAAAAAATATGAAACTAGTGCCATTTTTTAGGAGACTTTCATGTCTAAAAAAATCATGTTAAGTGGATTCTCTGATTATGGCCATAAGGCCTTTGTCTAGAGACTTTCCGATGGAGGATTGCATTGCATCCGAGAAAAATAGCAATGTCAAAGACAAATTTTTTGATATATTTCCCCAATTCCAAATGGAATGAAATTTTTAGGGTAGTCTTCTATCATATCAGAGAGACTCCCATAAAATTTTGGGCTTCAAAATCTAAAAAAAAATACATATGATGTACGTCCTAAGTTTGAACCCTAAATCTGGAATTTTCAGATCAGAAAACCACTTTATGAAATTTGCAAAAACATCAAACATCATTGTATATCATTCAAAAATTCATCATTGAATAGCTTAGATAAATTATCATTCATGAAAAATGTTAGACATAGGCATCCTAACATTAACAAGCATGTAATAGAGCATTCATGATTGAGATTTCATGAAAATTAGCCTTTTTCAAGAAAAATTGGCATTCGGGCATTATAACGACCTCTAAATTTGTTTAGAGTACTAACCTTGGGCTCAAATCGAGCGAAACCGTTGATGAAGGGTGATTGGAGGTTGTATCAATCCCCTTTGAATTTGGATCCTCCTTCTCCTCCCTTCTGCTTCTTTCTCTCTTCTCTTTCTTTCTTTTCTTCTTTTCTTTTCTTTCTTTTCTCTTTTCTCTCTCTTTCTTTCTTCCTCTCTCACGTTTTCTCTCTCCCACTCACGTTTCTCTCTCTCACCCACGTTCCCCTCTCTCTTTGGTCTGAAAAAAGGATCCCTCCTCTCTCCTATTTATAATTTTTCACTCATTTTCTAGAAGATCCTTCTTTCCTTTTCTTCTTTTTCTAGAAAATCTTTTTTCTCTCCATTTTTCATCTTTCCTTTCTTTTCTTCCTTCCCATGTTTTTTCTTCTTCCTTTCTTTCCTTTTTCTCATTCTTCTTCTAGAAAACCCCTTCTCTCTTTCCTTTCTCTCCTTCCTTATTCTAGAAAAATCCTTCTCTCTTTCCTTTCTTTCTTCTTTCCTTTTCTTCTTCATTCTTTTCCTTCCTTTTTTCTTTTCTCCCTCTCTTTTCACGTTTTCTTTCTTAGAAAACATTTCCCTTTTTTCTTTCTTTTTATTTTTTCTTTTTCTCTTTTTTTTTTCCTTTTTCTTTTCCTTTTTTTTCTTTCTTTCTTTCTCCTCTCTCTCTTTTACGTTTTCTTTCTAGAAAACGTGAAGGGGAATCTTTTTCCCCCTTTTTTCTTTTCTTTTTTTCTTTTATTTCTCTCTCTTTCCTTTTTTCTTCTCAAGATCTTTTGGATTATCTCAAAACCCTAAATCCCCTTCTCTTTCACGTTTTCTCTCTCCCCTCTTTCCTTTTTCTTCTCAAAATCTTTTTGGATTATCTCAAAACCCTAAATCCCCTTCTCTTTCACGTTTTTTCTCTCCCCTCTTTCTTTTTCTTCTCAAAATCTTTTGGATTATCTCAAAACCCTAAATCCCTTTCTCTTCCACGTTTTTCTCTCCCCTCTTTCCTTTTTTTCTCAAAAATCTTTTGGATTATCTCCAAAACCAAAATCCCCCCTTCACTTTCACGTTTCTCTCTCCCCTCTTTCCTTTTTCTTCTCAAAATCTTTTGGATTATCATTTACATATAATAATATATATTATATACATATATACACATATATTTAATAACATACATACATATACATATATATATATATATATATATATATATATATATATATATATATATATATATATATATATATATATATATATATATATATATATATATATAATATATATAATATAAATATTGTGCACATAGATGAACTGATTCGAAATGGGTTGAGACTGACTTAGGTTGACAACCGATATGGGTTGAGCTAGGTTGGACCAAAACGGGTTTGAACCGAGTTGAGTCGGACCGATTGGAATTAAGCGGGTTTTTTTTCTTTGTCATTTCACGGGTCATTCCCATTTGTTATCCCGCATGGAATTTTTCGATGGCCTTTATTCCAAATTTTTGCGTTCATTTTGTAGAACATTAAAAATGAGGAATATAGGAACTTGAATCACCTCATTTGGAAGTAAAATGGTCAACTTATGAATTTTTGAAGTTTAAGCGGACCAATTATTGATAATTTGGCTGACCATTCTGCATGAGATCCTTCGGAGGCTTCTACCGAAAATATTTTATGTCCACTTTGTAGAGCACTAAAAATGGAACATAATGAGACTGGAATTATCTGAATCCGATGTAGAACGGGAAAGATATGAAGCTTTGAAGTTCTGACAATCATTTTGCATGCAAAATTGCGTGGGACCCACTGATGACTTCTACTTGGGATTTTTTACGTCCACTTTGTAGAACATCATGAATGAAGAATAATGGTCTTGGAATCATCTGAATCCGATGTAGAACGGGAAAGATATGAAGCTTTGAAGTTCTAACGATCATTTTGCATGCAAGTTTGCATGGGGCCCACGGTGACTTCTACCGGGATTTTTTACGTCCACTTTGTAGAACATCATGAATGAAGAATAATGGTCTTGGAATCATCCGAATCCGATGTCGGATGATCAAGATATGATGATTTGAAATTCAAACAATCCGACTTAGGATAATTTGCATGAAGGCCCTTGGGATTATTATTTATAATAATTTCAGAAACTTCCCTTATATGTATCATCCGACTAAAATGATCATATCTTCCTCATTTGATATCAGAATTGAGCAATTCTGGTTTCGTTTCGAAGATAATTCTATGACTTATGCATTCCTGCAGATAATAGCCCATGACCCTACTGTGGGATTCAGTGAAAAATCATAAATCTTTGGATTAAAGGCCAGAAACCTACCATATTGGTTCACTTACACAGAGGGTGGCAAAAATGGGGTGCTTACATTATGCAATCAAGACTTAGAGACATTATCTAAACGGAGAATAATTTTAGGTTAAGAGTCCTATTTATCTCTCCATTAGAAAGAGTTGAACTTGAGGATAAGGAGATGGTTAGGAATACTTGAAGGATTAAGACTGTGATATTCAGTGTCAAGCAAGGCTAATGTAGTAGCTAAGGCTTTAAGAAAAAGGGAATTATGAAGTCCAAGGAAGGACCCAGTATAAATGCTGGATTATGTTTCGCAGTAACAAACCTAGATTTGGAGGGAGAGTAACTTATAATACAAGCTAGTGATGATCCAATTGAGCGAGAATTTACGGATGAACTTATGGAGCAATAATTCGGCTACGTTTGTGGCATTAAAGATCATCTCCGAATTGATGGATGAAATAAAAGTAGAAATTTTGTTAAATCTGTATATAAGAATAATGTCAGGAGATTTAGAGAAAGAAAAACCTAACCCTGACTTACTTTGGATGCGAAAATGGTACTCAGATACAGAGGCAGATTCTGAATACATGAAGATAAAGACTTGGATACTATGAAGAGGATAATGATAAGAGTCCATTGTACTCAATATTCAGTACATACTAGAGTACCAATATGTATCATGACATGAAGAGATTATTTTGGCGAAAGGGAATGGAAGTGGTTGTGGATAGATGCATGTTTCAGTAATTGAATTATCAGCAAGTAAAGGCTGAAAGACAAAGACCAACATGGCTACAACAATAACTATCAAAGTCAGTCGGGAAGTGAAACTGCATTACAATGAACTATGCCAATGATTTGCCACTGACTCCCAAATCGGTTGACATGGTTGGGTGATTGTTGATCGCCTTATGAAGATAGCTCAGCTCATTGCTATACGACCTCGGTATGCTTTGGAGCGGTTAACTAAGCTATATATGGATAGTATTGTCAAATTGAATGGTATGCATGAGAGCTTAGTGTCGGCCAGAAGCTCATGCTTTATCTTGAAGTTTTGGAATGATCTATAGGAAGCAATGGGAACAAAGTTGAAGTTTAGTACCGCATTTTACCTTAAACCGACGGACAGTCGGGGTGGACTATATAAATCCTAAGAGATATGCCCCGAGTTTATGAAATTGATTTCAAGGAACTTGAGTTGAGAAGTTACCGTAAATTGAAGTTGCTATTAAGCTACCATGTAAATGTTACCCATATAGCATGGTACGGTAGAAATGTCAAACCCCTCTATTTTGGAATAAAGTCGGAAAAAAAAATTGTAATACCTGAGTTAATTACAGAAACCTGTCGAGTGGCAGACAAGATCAAAGAAAAAGGGCAAGATAGCTTAAGTTGTCAAAAGAGACACCAAGACCTTGAGTTTTCCATAAGTGACAAAGTGTTCTTAAAGATATCACTTATGCGCAGTTTGAAACAATTAGACAAAAAGGGAAAGTTATATTACTTATGTGTCGGATCTTATAAACTTTGGAGAGACGTAGAAAAGTTGAATATCAATTAGCGTTACCGCTATCCATGTCTAGTGTGCATGATGTATTTCGTGTGTCTCTATTGAAGAAGTACATTGGAGATCCATATCAAAAGTATTGACCACGGAATCACTGGATTAAATAGGAGATTTAACTATTGAAGTGGTACCAGCCTAGTTCACTAGTGGGAAGGTACAATGTTTCCAAAGCTGGGATAATTATTATATAAAGGTAACCTGGAAAAGACAAGACATGGAGAAGAGTGCATAGGAGGAAGAAGATGCAATGCAGAAATAGAATTCCCACCTATTGACTCCGAAGTAAATTCAAAATTTTGAGGACAAAATTCATTTAAGGATGGGGGAGTTGTAAGATCCGTACTTTCAAATTTCGAGGATGAAATTTCTTTTAAGGGTGGTGGAGTTGTAAGACCCGCACGCCACGAACCCGGCCTAACCTTAGATTTTGTGTCGAGACCCGTCTACATATCATGGTCGAGCCAAGTGGACCAAGTGTGTGAAGAAGCCCAAGACCCAATATGAAAATTTACCCAAAAACAGTCAAAATGAGGGTAGGGTCGCAGGTTTTAACAGGCAGGTCCGACCCTCCCATCGACCCTCATCATCGACCCTCAACCATGGGTCGCAGGGTCTATGAGTTGTCCGACCCTCCCATCGACCCTCACCATCGACCCTTGATATTCGGGAAAAACAGCACGAACCGAAAATTGAGAAACCTTCATAATTTCAATTGGAACCTTTTCTAAACTCAATGAGACTTATTTTGGGAGGTTTTGCCCTATAAATAGGACGTCCCTAAGCCTCTTTCACTCCTTTTACAACCCTAATTGGATTGAGAGAAAGAGAAGAGAAGGAAGAGAAGAAGAGAAGGAAAACTTGAAGAAAAGGCTAAGGAAGAAGAGGAAATTCGGAGGAACTCGAATCTCAAGAAACCTAAGGTATGAATACGTTTCCCATGATTTATTTACGACTTTAGAATGGTTTATGAAGAGGGTATGACTTAAAAGAAACCCAAATCATCCATCCATGGTTTTGTTTCAATGGAAACCATGGAGGAGATCATTAAAACCATGTAGGTGAATAAAGTATAGTTCTAAACCATAGAACATGTATAGAATAGATTGTGGAAGTAAGCCATAGGACCCAACCATGAAAGAGAGAACAAAATCTGAAATTTTTGACTCAAACCATGGAGGGTCGCACCTAGGATCGATGGCAGATCCGACCCTAGCATCGACCCTCAGTGTTCGGGAAGTTCAGATTAGGGGAGGGTCGCACCTAGGGTCGATGGCAGATCCGACCCTACCTCCGACCCTCGGTTAACAGAATGGTTTTTAAATTCTGAATAAATTCTAATTAAATTTTATCGGCTTTGTTAGGTCTTCTAGCAATATAATAACGTTATAAAGGTGATTCTAAAGCTTGGAAGAGGATCTATTAACAAGCTAAGGTGAGGGAACAAGACCTAAACTAATTGGTTAATAATAAATTGTTTTATTTCTTGAGTCCGATGCCATGAATGATTTTATGCGTGTATGCTTGTAATGTGCATTCAACATGTCATCCAATATTTCTATTATTACTGTTCATGTATATTTAAATTTATTGTTTATAACATGATGATGATGATGATGATAGGAATAGGCATGTGAATGTTTGTGTTTGGCTAGTGTATATGGTGCGGGTAGGGATGGTATCAACCGGTACAACCATGACCATTCTTCATGGGGTGTATATTGTGCCATGGTCTATTCAAGTCATGTCCACTAAGCAAGTGTTAGTGTGCTTGATGCGAGGGGAGCATCAGGGGGAGGACATGGCATTGTGGTTCAGCCTGGTCACCAGACTCTAGCTCTATCTCAACTCAAGTCTTGTCCACTAACATCGTCGTATCGCCATTATCTTAGCGGAACTAATATGTCGTAGGGTATCAGGGGGGGGGGGGGACGTGGCATTGTGGTTCAGCCTGCTCACTAAACCCTAGCTCTATCTCTATGGATGTATTGAGGGATGCTGGGGTGAGGCCTTGGATACATTGTTTGATATTAGGGTTGGTTAGTTGCGAGCCCAGTTTGCAAGCCCTCGCCAACAGGGGCTTACGTGTTGGTATGGGCAACCGGTACAGCCATGCCATTTTCATGGGGTGTATATTGTCCATGGTGGGTGCATGTAGGGCGACGGTGCCGTTTTCATTGAGCGTTTCCAGACACTCGTGTATAGAGGTGCGGCGGCCACCTATACTTTCTATAGCACATTGCAAACTCTAAACCAGACCAAAGATATGAATTGATTGCATGCATATGTATTGTTGCATTGTTTTGTTTACTCACTGAGCTCAAGTTGGAGAGCTGACCCTCGCGCGCGCAATTCTTTTAGTTTCTGATATTGCAGGTACTATGATTGAAGATTATGTCAACTCCCCAACATATGCACGGGTGGAGGCTATGAATAAGAAAGCTGTGGAGGACGAACATGGTTCGTTAAGCTAGCGTTTCAACGATGGATACGTTTAGTGTTTAGCTTTCGTATTTGGATATTGTAATATGAATTAAATTATGTTTTGGTTACATGGAAATAAATGGAATATTAATTATTTATCATGATTAGACCTCAGTTCATTATCTGTAAGACTTCCGCTATTTACTTTATTACCTCTGATTAATGTGGAGTGTGTTTTGGTTTATCATATGTGGGATAGCCTATTTTGAGATCCTGGTTGAACCGTTGGTTTATTGACGGTTCATCACACCATTCTGAATAGTACAGAATTGGGGTGTGACAAAAAAAGCTTCTAACTTCTATGACTATCTGCAAGGTTTCCCATTCGAATTTTCTTTGGGCTTTATTAGGGTGCATAGAGATTCCTTCACCTAAGATTATACGTCCAAGGCAAACTATTATCTTTGACTAAATTTTTTGTTTCACAAGCTATAATAGCAACTTCTCATCCTTTATTGGTTGCCGCACTTCCCTTTAGTGCATCTCATAATTTGAGTAGTTAGAGTATACCATGATTTCATCAATGATCACAATCACGAACAGAATGAGGTCATAGAATACTTTACTCATTAACTCCATAAATGAGGTAGAAGCATTGGTCAACCCAAACG
>CM053269.1:23513046-23563377 GCA_028583415.1 Protea cynaroides
TAGATTTGCCAGAATTGACTGATGATTTGACGTTTGAAGTAACACCAACAGAAATCACCAGCCGAAAGGTTCAACGTCTACGCAACCGAGATATTTATTATGTTAAGGTCACATGGAAAAGTAAAGACATGGAAGAAATTACATGGGAAGAAGAAATGCTATGCGAAAGCAATACCCTCACTTATTTGATTTAGAAGGTACGTACAATTTCGAGGATGAAATTTTTATAAGTAGGGGGGAGTTGTAAGACCCGTGTCCATCTAACCCGGTCATACCACCTTGAACCAGGTTTACCTATCATGGTCGAGTCAAATGGACCAAGGGCGTGAAGGAGATCGAGATCCCAAGTATCAAATCGACCTAAAAACACTTAATTTGAAGGGAGGGTCGCATACCCAGCTAAGGGGTCGGACCTCCCAAAGCGAAAAGTCAGACCCTCAATTTTGAAGGGAGGGTCGGACATCTTGAACCCTAGGGTCGACGGGATCATCGACCCTCCCATCGACCCTCGGTTACCGTAAGAAATAAAAATTAGGAAATTTACTAATTTTCGATTGGGATTCTTTCCTAATCTCAATGGGACTTATTTTAGGATGTTCCTACTCTATTTAAAGGACGTCCTAAGCCTCTTTCACTCCTTTCACAACCCTAATAGAATTAAGAGAAAGAGAAGAGAAGGAAAAGAAGAAGAAGAGAAGCAAGGAAGAGAATTTAGCCAAAAGAGAACAGTTGCAGAGAAAGAGTATTCTTCTCAGGTATGGATATTAATTCTATGAGTTTCTACTGACCTTAGGATAGATATTGATGAGAGTGTGATCTCGGAGAAACCCAAACTATCAACCCATGGTTAGGTTTTCATGGAAAACCATAGGAGAATGCGTGAAAGCTATTTAGGTGGATGATTCATGGTTCTAGACCATGGAATGAATGTTGAATGGAATGTAGAAGCAAGCCATAGGACCCCTAACACGAAGAATGGACTAAAAAGAGGGAATTGGACCAAAGTGCACCGAGGGTCGCACCGAGGGTCGATGACCATCCGACCCTAGGTGATCCTGACCATCGACCCTCAGTGTCCGGGAAGTTCAGATTTGGGGAGGGTTGCACCCAGGGTCGATCAGGACTCCGACCCTACCTCCGACCCTCAGTTAACATAATGGTTTTTAAATTCTGAATAAATTCTAATTAAATTCTATCGACTTTGTTAGGTCTTCTAGCAATATAATAACGATATAAAGGTGATTCTAAAGCTTGGAAAAGTATCTATTAGCAAGCTAAGGTGAGGAAACAGAACTCTAAACTAATTGATTAATAACAAACTGTTTTCCTTTTCTTGAGTCCAATGCCATGCTTAATTCTATGCGAATATGTTTGTAATGTGCATACAACATATCATCCAATATTTCTATTATTTGTTCATGCATATTTACTTTATTGTTTATAACATGATGATGATTATGATGATAGGAATAGACATGTGATTGTATGTGTGTGGTTAGTGTACTTGATGCGAGCGAGTATCAGGGGAGGTGTGATGAGAATGTCAATAAACGTTAACCTTTGGCGGGTCTCAGCACTTTAGCTCTATCTCTAACTCAAGTCTTGTGCATTAGCATCGTCGTATCGCCATTACTTTAGCAGACCTATTATGTCGTAGAGTATCAGGGGAGGTGGTCTCGGTCCTTGTAGTTTCTGACTCTACCGGGGGGCCTTAGCTCTATCTCTATGGACATTCTGAGGGATGCTGGGGTGAGGCCTTGGATACACTGTTTGGCATTAGGATTGGTTAGTTGCGAGCCCAGTTTGCAAGCCCTCGCCAACAGGGGCTTACGTGTTGGTATCGCACTATATAGCAATAAACGTTAACCTTTGTTACATAATGTTCATGATTAGGGTGGATGGGGACGACGATAAACGTTAACCTTCGGGCGGACTTCCACACCCTGTGTATAGAGGCGGGGTCAATAAACGTTTACCTTTGACCACCCAACCTTTCTATTGCGCATTGCAAACTTTAAACCAGACCAAAGGTATGATTTGACTGTATGCATATGTATTGTTGCATTGTTTTGTTTACTTACTGAGCTCAAGTTGGAGAGCTGACCGTCGCTCACGTAATTCTTTTTAGTTTCTGATGTTGCAGGTACTATGATTGAATATTTTGTCTACACGCCAACATATGAACGGGTGGAGGCTATGAATGAGCAAGCTGTGGAGAACGAACATGGTTCGTTAAGCTAGCGTTTCAGCAGTGAACAGGCGTAGTGTTTAGTTTGCATATTTGGATATTGTAATATGTATTAAATTATATTTTGGTTACTTGGAAATAAATGAAATATTAATTATTTATCATGATTAGACCTCAGTTCATTATCTGTAAGACTTCCGCTATTTACTTTATTACCTCTGATTAATGTGGAATGTGTTTTGGTTTATCATATATGGGATAGCCTACTCGAGATCCTGGTTGAACCATTGGTTTATTGACGGTTCATCACACCATTCTAGTTGGTGTAGAATTGGGGTGTGACAAGTAGAGACAGTGGTATCTCTTCCCGGTCACATGTATGTTTCCTCCCTTCTTTATGATTCTAATCAAATGGCCTATTCTATGTGTCTTTGTTATCTTGTTTTTTTGGCATCTATCAGTCTCGATTATGAATCTGATAGAAATGCTCATTACATTAGCTTTCCAATCCTCTAATTCTATATGGCTTAGCCATTCTGATTTCTATTCACTAGGCGTGCTATGTTGCATTTTATTTCTTCCTATGTTCCCACCGTCTTTTATCTTTTATTATTTTTATTTTTTGGGTGTGTCTATTAACTAATTTCTCATTTTAGTTTCTGTATTTGGTAAGTTTCATTAGGTTTTTTTTTTCTCCCTCTTTTCTTAGGAGTGGCTTTGGTCGAGACTGGCTGGGGCTATTGTCCCCTTTCAGTTTCCTTCTAAGTTCTATGTTTTTTTTAATCTAGGATCAGATCTCGGTTTGGTTTTAGTACCCTCTACAGAATTCCATTCATGAATAGACAACGGAATGAGATAGAAACGATTAGTTTTGAACTTGGAAATGATTTGGAGCAATCCCTAGTCAATCTCCTCTTCTCCTCTTCCATACAAGTTGAAAATGAGGGAAAATGAAGCTCTCGTCCTTTTGAAAACATGTTTTTAGTAAATCGGTCAACAAAATCGATTTGATTGACCACTCATTCTGATCGACCACTTTGTTTGACCGCTTGTTGACAGAATACCCTATTTGGCCTACTTTTTTATTGAAAGTTTTGCTATGAAACCCATTGCTAAGTATTCGAACATGGTTATTAAGTGGTTGTAAAGATAAATTGTTGTTTGGATTTAGATTTTGAGATTGATTGCTCTGTTACTTGTACTAACTGTCGATATATGATGTACAAGAATAAACAGTAGAGAATTTGATGGCCCTTAATAGTTGTAACAATCAACATGCCCTAGATGTACCCCAGAGTAGTACGCAAGGTACTAATGAGAACACTCTCATTCATTACACTGCTGCTACTTCTATCCCACCACCACCACCACTTGTGTTGACCCCTGCCGATATGACTACCATTGTGGAAAATCTCACCCGAGCAGTGCAACAATAGTAGGAAACTTAAAACAGCAGCAACAAATGATTAATGATCTGATTGTTACTTTGAGAAGGACTCTTGCACCTGCACCCATACCTCCACTTGGTTGTGTGCCTCTTGCCCCAATAGCTGCCACCAATATTGTACTTCCACTTGCAATACCCAATGCTATTGTGCCAACCAAAGAAAATGCTCATCCTACCGGGTTGCCACAGCCATGACTGAAGCCGCTCAAGCTGAATTCTCAAAACTGCTAAAAAGGTTTCAGAAGATGAAGCAGTTGAAGTTCACCGGATGCAATTGATTGAGAAATGTTTCAAGATGATGGTCTTGATAGATGAACAGTGAATCCTCTATGCAAGCCATATGATGGAAGGAGAAGCTTATACCTGGTGGGAATCTAACCAATAGATTCTTGAAACTCTTCATCCCATAGTCAATTGGGAAATGTTCAAGGAAGCTTTCTTCAACAACTATTTCTCTATAAGCTTTCAAGACAAGAAAGAAATTAAATATCTGAGTCATTATCAAGGCCAAAAATCTATCTAGGAATATCAAATTGAGTATGAATCCCTCTTCTATTTTGCCCCTACCTGCATGTGTATTGAAGCGATTAAGGCAAGAAAATTCTTCAAAGGTCTAGGAAGTGGAATTCAAGCTACAGTGGAAACAAGAGGACACACCAGCTATGCTGAGTATGTTCAAACTGCCAAGGTCTTTGAAGATACTCTCAGTGATAGTTATCAAGCCAAGAATGGTTCTAGCATGAGATTTTCTACCACACCTAACAAGAAGATCTCAAAGAAGCCATTTCAAGGCAAGTTCAAGAATAAAAGTGTTACCACTACAAAGTCTCCTACAAAGATCACCCCCACCAGACCAGTCAAGTGCTATCATTGTCAGCAGATTGGTCATTTCAAGGCTAACTGCCCAAAACTTGCAAATACTCAGCAGGGTAAGGTTTTTTCTTGTATGTGAGTTAATGCATGGATTTAAACACTATAGGCACTCTAAGTATATCCGAATACCTGGCTCGTATTCTCTTTGATTCTGGAGCCACCTACTTGTTTATAGCCCCTGAGTTTGCTAAGAAGTTATCTATACCTGCTAAGCAGTTAGTAGCCAATCTGGTTGTAAGTACCCCATTAGGATTGGAAGTAGTACTGATAGAGTAGGACTGGATGTAGTGCTGACAGAGTAATATGGCCCATGTCAAGTTCAACTAAATGATCAGAATCTGAGTGTTAACCTGATTAAATTGGGCATGTCAGATTTTGATGCTATTTTAGGCATGGATTGGCTCGCCACCCACCGAGCTAGTGTCCTTTGTGCTGAATGAAAGATTCTTTTCCAGCCAATGGACAGAAAAACATTTGAATTCATTAGAAACAAACCAAGGAAGGGTAAGAAGCTATTCATATCTGCAATGTAAGCCTATAAACTATTGCACCAAGCTTGCATTGGCTATTTAGGATCTATGACTGATACTATAGTTGAAATAGCATTAATAGACCAGATTGATGTAGTAAAAGAATTCTCAGATGTATTTTCAAAAGATTTACCAGGTTTACCTCTTGATCGTGAAACTGAGTTCATGATCGACCTAGTTCTAGGATCAGCACTTGTGTTTAAACCTCCGTATAGAATGGCACCGTCTGAGTTGAAGGAATTAGAGGTTCAACTTCAAGAATTATTGGATAAGGGATTCATTCGACCCAATATCTCTCCATGGGGTGCACCAGTGTTGTTTGTCAAGAAGAAAGATGGAAGCGTTCGATTGTGTATTGACTACCGTGAACTGAATAAACTTACTATTAAGAATCAATATCCTTTGCCTAGAATCAATGATCTATTTGATCAGCTACAAGAAGCCCAAGTATTCTCCAAGATAGATTTACGATATGGATATCGTCAATTAAAGATCCAAGAATGTGATATACCAAAGATTGCTTTCAGAACTCGATATAGACACTATGAGTTCTTGGTGCTGTCTTTTGGACTAACTAATGCACCTGCATCATTCATGGAACTCATGAAGAGATTATTTCATGATTTCCTTGATCACTCTGTGATTGTGTTCATCGATAACATCCTCGTATGCTCAAAGAGTGTAGAAGATCATGCTATGCATCTTCGTCAAGCCTTACTAGGAGTTAGACAAGAGATGTTATTTGTCAAGTTCAAGAAGTGTAAATTTTGGTTGAGAGAAGTTACCTTTTTGGGTCATCTTGTATCAGCCAAAGGAATATCAATTAATCCAAGCAAGGTTAAAGCGGTACTCAACTGGGAAACACAGAAGACTATCACTGAAGTTAAAAGTTTTCTTGGACTGGTAGGACATTATAGAAGATTTATTGCTGATTTCTCAAGAATAGCCTTTTCTCTTACTCAACTAACATAGAAGGAAGCTAAATTCGCATGGTCAGAGAAATGTGAAGCAGCGTTTCAGCTATTGAAAGAGAAGTTAATCTCTGCTCCTATTTTGACATTCAGTCTAGATCTGAAGGACTAGTGGTTTATACCAATGCATCCAAGCTAGGACTCGGCTGCGTCCTGATGCAAGAAGGCAAGGTAATTGCCTTTGCCTCCAAATAATTAAAGGAGCATGAAAAAAATTATCCTACTCATGATCTTGAGTTAGTTGCTTGCACTCAAAACATGGAGACAATACCTTTATGGAGAAAAGTTCCTGATAATGTTTAACTACAAAAGTTTCACATACTTATTCAACTAGAAAAAAACTCAACATGAGATAGAGAAGATGGTTAGAATTATTGAAGGATTATGACTGTGATATACAATATCATCTAGAGAAAGCTAACATGGTAGCTGACACCCTCAGTAGAACAGCCGTAAGTATAGCTGAAAACAAAGTTAGCAAGGAAGAAAATCGAGCTAAGAAAATCGAGCTAATGACTATGTCTTACTTGAAGCTCAAGTATTCCTCTACCAATACCAGAAGACCCTATAGTTGGTGCTTTAGTAGAAGACTAGATTGAAGCTACTACCGCCACTCTAGGTGCCCTGCAAATACAACTAAAGTTCTTGTAAGAAATCAAATTAGCAATAGCCTTGGATTACCACCTAGGCGTCTTGAAAATGGAAAGCAAGATCTAGATTTCATTTTGAACAATGGAATCATTTACTATCGTGGTAAAGTATGTGTACCATAATTTATTGAAGATTTGAAGGAAAAGATTCTGATTGAAGCTCACTCGTCTTTATACTCTATGCATCTTAGAAGCACTAAGATGTATCATGACTTGAAGAAATAATTTTGGTGGAGAGGTTCGAAAGCCGATGTGGCTATGTTTATATACAAGTGTTTGATGTGCCAATAAGTTAAAGTAGAACGTCAAAGACCATTTAGTAAGCTACAACCATTGCCTATACCATAATGGAAATGGGACCACATTATCATGGACTTTGTCACAGGGTTACCTCTAACATTACGCTCTGTGGATGCAGTCTGGGTTATTGTGGATAGATTTATTAAAATAGCGAGATTCATTGATGTTCGCCCTTAGTATTCCATGGACAACCTAGCTAGACTGTGTATAGATCAAATTATTCAACTGCACTGTGTCCCCGCTAGCATTGTATCTGATCGTGACCCAAGATTCACATCTAAATTTTTGGGAAGGATTGTAGAATGCCATGGGTACTCAACTAAAGTTTAGTACTACCTTTCACCCATAAACAGATGGACAATCTAAGAGAGAAATTTAAATATAAGAAGATATGCTTAGAATTTGCACTTTATATTTTAAGGAAAATTGGGATCAGAATCTCTCTTTAATGGAGTTTACCTACAATAATAGTTATTAGTCTACAATTAAAATGGCTCCATATAATGTACTACATAGAAGGAAGTATAGAGCTTCTTTATACAGGAATAAAGTTAGTGGAAGAAGAATCCTTGGACCCAAAATTGTCCGAGAGATCTGCAAGAATGTTGATTTGATCAGAGAAAGGATTGAAGCTGCTCAATCAAGACAAAAGAGTTATGCCTACATTCATCATAAAGACCTTGAATTTAAAGTTGGTGATAAAGTTTTTCTAAAGATAACTCCCGTGAAAGGAATCAAAAGGTTTGGTAAGAAAGGGAAGTTAAGTCCAATGTACATAGGACCGTATGAGATACTTAGTAGAAGTAGAGTAGTAGCATATCAACTGGCTCTACCTCCCTCCCTTCTTGGTGTTCATGACATATTTCACCTGTCGATGCTGAAGAAGTACATCACCGTCCAACATACATCTTGAACATGGAACCGCCATTTATTGATACAAGCCTGAGTTATGAAGTCGAACCTCTAAAATTCTTAGATAAGAAGGTTTATCAGCTTAAAATTCGATCCATTGCATATATCAAGGTACAATGGAAGAACCATCCTAAGGATAAAGCATTGTGAGAAAAGGAAGATGATATACGTAGCAGATACCCTTACTTGTTCAAGGAACAAGATAAGACAATTTTGGGGATGAAATTCTTTTAAATGGGGGTGGGAATTGTAAGACCCACATCCAAATTTATGGGCTAATTTAAATTTTTTTCGCGTAACAAGTCTTCCAGCCGATACAACTCTAGCACCTGTATCAGTATCAATCACTAGGTAAGATCTAAATTAAGTTTATTACATGTTTGAACTAGTAGTTCTAGGACAAAAGGTCGAACCAATCTTTTTGTGGTCAATCTTAACCAATCCTGACCATGCAATCGACCATTATGGTCAATGAAATGAGCCCTGTCGACCGCTTGGCTGTGATCGACCGGTTGATCACAGAATTGGGCCAAATAGTGGTTACTCGTGTGGACTTGGTTCCGAATAATGTGTAATTGCCCCTAGCCCTCTCCAATCACATGGGACCCAACCCTAAATGTGTTGGTGTGTCAATTGGCAACACCTAAGCCTTTCTTGAACACTTACACACTAGCACTATGATTCTCGAGGTAGGAGTTGTACTCCAACTCCAACTCTAGATCTCTCCTCCATATAATCTCTAAAACCATAATGTGGGAGAGCCTTTATAGTCTCTAACACATGTTTTAGAGGTAGCCACCTAAGAGGAAGCTTAAAGGAAGAAGAAGAAGGAAGAACCACCACTAAAGGTCCTCCTTCAAGCTTCTTGCTAAGGAACTAATAAGACATAATTAAGCTAATAAACCTATTATAATGCTTAAAACAAGCCTCTGTTGATCTCATGAGGTAATTCCCAACCTCTAATCTAGTCGGCGGATGAGGTTAATTGCAACATTACTCACCTGTTCAATTAAGTGAAAGTACATAAATCCAGACCCAATGTCCACAAAGCAATAGCATCAGTAGAAAACATAAAGGCTTACCATAAAAAGGCAGTGGAGATCTATGAAACGACCTCGATGATTGATAGGTTGGGGAGGAAGGAGATATCCCTGGGAAGACAAGCAGTCTCCACCATGGCCCGTGCAGTCTCGGCTTTCTGGAACACCAAGTCAGCTTAGGTGAGATAAAAAGAAAAACCAAGACGAAAGGAATGTAGCCAAGTTGCGGTTTTCTAGCTAGTCAGCTCCTTAGCCCTCCTGCTAGTTTCCTTTGACCTCCTCTCAAGTTTTCTCTTTTGCCACCTCCTCAATTGGTTTTGGTAGGGGTAGTGGAGGATGTGGCATATATGGCTCTTCAGTCCAAGTTTTACCTAGAACATTGGTTGCTAAAGTCCCCCGGGCCCGCCAAATTTCTACAGGTATCTCAACCCTGGCCTGATTTTCTTACTTGGTCCAAGCTCCTCCATCACTAGGTGCTTGTCCTTGCTTGACTCAGCCACAGCTTATGACCAAGTAGTCACACCCTCAGCCTGTGAAACCCGTATCTTAAAATACGGGCTAATTTGAATTTTTCTCACATAACAGGTTCTCCTGCCAACACTTGCCTGCATTCGTATCTTCATTGGAATGTATTGAACTCTAGGTAAGAGCCAAAACCCTTTTACTATAAGTATAGAAGCTTTGTTTGGGGAAAATCAGTTGAACTAACCTTGACTTGCCCATCCTTAACCAATTTAGGATTAGCGGTCGATGAAATGAGCTTGATTGATTGCCCATACTATCATCGACCGCCTGCTCCTCGAATAGGCCAAATTGAGTCTAAGTAGTTGGATTTGGTTTCAACTGGTTCCCAAGCACCCATAATCATCCCAAATCATGTCAGACCCATATTTGAATGTGTTGGAATGTTAGTTGAGAACCTCCAAGCCTCCTCTACACTCTCTTACTTGTAGTAAACTCAAGAAAGGAGCTGTAGTACAATTCTAACTCTTGTATAACACCATAATAAAAACTCTCCATAAACCCTAAATTAGATCATTAGAAGCTCTAACATGTTTTTGGGAGAGAGAAAGTGAACTAGAACAAGACTAAAGGAAGAAGAAGAAGAAGAAGAACCACCATTGAAGGTCCTCCCTCAAGCTTCTTGTTGTAACTTCACTGGCATAAGCATTAAGGTAACCTCTAAACTATTATTTTATTACTTAGAACAAACCTTTGATGATCCTATGAGGTAAGACCCAACCTTTGATCATGTTGGAATGAAATTCTAGAAGCCATTAATGGATATTAAGGTAGAATTGTTCACTAATGCTTATGATGAATAAATCGATGTAAGTAATAAATAAAGGCCATAATAATGATTTATAGTATTGAATTGTTGATGGGAAGTGGTCACTAACGTAGTATAGACCCTTAGAAACCCTCTGGGATAGCCCTCGACCCCGTGCCATGGAGATTGGATCAAATCAGATTTAGTCCGAGCTCACTGGTATGAGGCAGTCGACTAGGGCGGTCAATAGAATGAGCTTGATCAACTGCCTATGCTATCATCGACCGCCCGACCTACAGAAAGGTGAATTCTTTGTATTTTCAATCCCAATTGACTAATTTGACTATGTTGACCATCCCACACCTCAGATAAATACACCTATTGGAATGATTGGTTTGATTAGAATATACTCCCAAGAGTGTAAGTACGTCTGGTTAAACAACCGACATTTACAGTCGAAAACCATACATGCATACAATCAATGGGAATAGGAATCTATCTTAACCAGTGGTTAAAGCCTGTCATAGAACCTCTATAGAAGTAATCCTAAAGAGGTACAAGCCTCTGGAATTACAATGGACCAAAATACCTGTGCGGTTCATGAAATGAGTCTGATCAACCACCTCAACTGATCGACCACCTCCATGGACCACCTACTAACAACAAGCCTATTTTGGTTGAATTTTTAACTAGGGACTTTGAGACTTAACCAATTGACCCTAGGACATATTCCTAAGACTAATGAGAATACCCTAGACTTATTATAAGCATGACTAAACAATCATAAGTAATATTCATACATCAATTGCAATAGGTAAGCTGACGTTGGAAAACAAGAGAAGGACTCTGTCTACTATAGAGTAAGGATTAGTTCACCAGTATAGGTGAGGGATTAGCCTTGTTTTATTTTCTTATTTTCTATGCTCATGTGTTTGCTACTTGTTTGGATTACTGTATGATAACATGCCATCCAATGGGCTCAGTATTTATCAAGCCCACATAAATATATTTTAATATTCTCCCACTTGGGCTAGATTAATTACAAAACCATCATTAAATAGTATGGTCATGGAATCCATTCAAATAATAAATCGTCACCTACTTTGATCCAACTATCAAACCTGCCAATGTCGAACAATAGTAGAAGATACAACTCAATGTACGACATACAACTTTCTGTCAGTCACATACGTAGGCCTAATTAACAACATGAATTGTCTATAAATAATGAGTCATAATCTTTGATCAAATTACCTTCGATCGAGTTACCTCAAAACTTACCTTGAGTTACCATCACTGTGTTGTTAGGCTAATACTACCCTTTTGCTCCGGCAGAATATTGTCTTTTATATTTGACTAAATACTGCCTTCTATATGTAAGACCCGTGTCAATCTAACCCAGTCTTACCACCTTGAACCAGGTTTACCCATCATGGTCGAGTCAAATGGACCAAGGGCGTGAAGGAGATCGAGATCCCAAGTATCAAATCGACCCAAAAACACTTAAAATAGGGGAAGGGTCGCATACCCAGCTAAGTAGGGTCGGACCTCCCAAAATAGAAAGTCAAACCCTCAGTTTTGAAGGGAGGGTCGGACAGCTTAGAACCCTAGGGTCGACGGGATCATCGACCCTCGGTTACCGTAGGAAATAGAATTAGAAAATTTCCTAATTTTCGATTGGGATTCTTTCCTAATCTCAAAGGGACTTATTTTAGGATGTTCCTACTCTATTTAAAGGACGTCCCTAAGCCACTTTCACTCCTTTCATAACCCTAATTGAATTGAGAGAAAGAGAAGAGAAGGAAAAGAAGAAGAAGAGAAACTAGGAAGAGAATTAAGCCAAAAGAGAACAGTTGCAGAGAAGGATTATTCTTCTCAGGTATGGATATTAATTCCATGAGTTTCTACAGACCTTAGGTTAGATATTGATGAGAGTGTGATCTCGGAGAAACCCAAACCATCAACCCATGGTTAGGTTTTCATGGAAAACCATAGGAGAATGCATGAAAGCTATCTAGGTGGGTTATACATGATTTCAGACCATGGAATGAATATAGAATGGAAAGTAGGAGCAAGACATAAGGTCCCAAGCACGAAGAATAGATTAAAAGAAGGAATTGGACCAAAGTGCACCGAGGGTCGCACCGAGGGTCGATGACCATCCGACCCTAGGTGATTCTGACCATCGACCCTCAGTGTTCGGGAAGTTCAGAGTTAAGGGAGGGTCACACCCAGGGTCGATCAGGACTCTAACCCTACCTCCGACCCTCAGTTAACAGAGTGGTTTTTAAATCTGGAATTAATTCTAATTAAATTCTATCGGCTTTGTTAGGTCTTCTAGCAACATAATAACATTGTAAAGGTGATTCTAAAGCTTGGAAAAGTATCTATTAGCAAGCTAAGGTGAGGAAACATAACTCTAAATTAATTGGTTAATAACAAAACTGTTTTCTATTTTCTTGAGTCCTATGCCATGCTTGATTCTATGCGAATATGTTTGTAATGTGCATACAGCATGCCATCCAATATTTCTTTTACTTGTTCATGCATATTTACTTTATTGTTTATAACATGATGATGATGATGATGATAGGAATAGACATGTGCTTGTATGTGTGTGGTTGATGTACTTGATGTGAACGAGTATCAGGGGGGTGTGATGAGGACGTCAATAAACGTTAATCTTTGGCGGGTCTCAGCACTTTAGTTCTATCTCTAACTCAAGTCTTGTGCCTTGGCATCGTCGTATCGCCATTACTTTAGCAGAACTATTATGTCGTAGAGTATCAGGGGAGGTGGTCTCGGTCCTTGTAGTCTCTGACTCTACCGGGGGGCCTTAGCTCTATCTCTATGGATATTCTGAGGGATGCTGGGGTGAGGCCTTGGATACACTTTTGGCATTAGGATTGGTTAGTTGCGAGCCCAGTTTACAGCCCTCGCCAACAGGGCTTACGTGTTGGTATGGCAATATATAACAATAAACGTTAACCTTTGTTATATAATGTTCATGGTTGGGTGCATGTGAGTCGACGATAAACGTGTTCTTCGGGTGACGCCACACACTTGTGTATAGAGGCGGGGTCAATAAACACGACCTTTGACTACCTAAACATTTCTATTGCATACTGCAAACTTTAAACCGGACCAAAGATATAAATTGATTGCATACATATGTATGGTTGCATTGTTTTGTCTACTCACTGAGCCGTGATGTGTGCTCACCCCTCGACGTCGAATATTTTTAGTTGATAATGCAGGTTATACCGTTGAAGATTATATGAATGCATCTGCGTACGGGAACGTGGTGGCAATGGAAGCTGGAGCTGAAGTGGATACACACGACTCCTCTTGCGAGTGCAACTCGTGTGTATTTGATTAGATAGTTTATAGATCTCTTTATTTGGATTTATTAAGACATGTATTTGGTATTTAAATATTTATGTCTCAGTTGAAATAGAATAAATTGTTATTTAAATTTTAATATCACATAGATTCTCAGTTCTTCTTATTATAAGACTTTCGCTATTGTGTATTTACTCTGATTATGATTACGGATGTGTGTAAGTTTAGATAACGCGGGGATAGCCTATTCGAGATCCTGGTTGATCCATTGGTTTATTAGCGATTCATTACACCATTCTGAATAGTACAGAATTGGGGTGTGACAACTTGGTATCAGAGCATCTCAGGCCTTGCCCGCTGAACTAACATACATTCAAGACAATTGTGAACTGAGATAGGATAAAAATAAAAACAGTAATATTAACACATTATAAGCACCAGTGATGATTGAGACTAAATTTAAAAAGAGAATAGTGCATCTATTAAAGGGGAAACAAGTTTACATACAATGAGAGCGAAACAAAATGTATATATATAACTAAAGCAGAGTACAGTCCACAACCCAGACAGTTACTCTGTAGTACAAGGAAATAAAGTACACTCAGGAAGCTGGAGGCGAAGGAGGAGGCGGCACCTCACGGTCTCTGTCGTAGTCCTCGGCATAGACTCTAGTCAACCATGCCACCTGAGTCTGAGTCGCCTGCAGACTAGCTGTGAGATCAGCCACCCACTGATCAGTCCTGCGTTGGGCGTCTAGAAGCTCCCCTATCCTCAGATCCGATCGCGCCGAGCCTCTCTAATCTCGTGAAACATACTCGGCCACGTCATCGCCAGTGGGCGTGAAGGACCAGTCGCATGAGAAGGACCGGTCTCCGGTACAGGATCCGCCGCAGAAGAAGTACCAACACTAGCCGCATGCGTAGGTGAAGGCGGTGGTATCGCGTCAACATCCATATACATACGGTCATCATCGTCGACGGGATCCACATGAGCTCTAGCAGCGGCAGCAGCAGCCTCAGCATCAGCCATCTCGATACGAGTGTGGGGGCGCACCATCGCGTTCCTCTCCTCATCACTGACTTGGGCATCCCGCATACCCATCTTGCAGATAGCCTCCCAATCTAGAGGCGACGAGAAGGTCTTCTCCTGGATCTTCTCATCTACCAGGTCAACTCCCAGACGGGCCAGTAGAATCGGTAATCATGCGTCCATAGGGTAGATTACCCCTATGACCGGACAATGTAACACTAATCATGGTCCGCATGATGATGTAAGGAAGGCGGACCGACCGTCTGCGGTGCGGATCTTGTATATCAAAAACTGGGTCAGCTGAGAATCCTCTCATAGTGCCCACTCTGCGGGATCGGATTATCTTTGGATAATCTTGCGAAGACCCGTGGAGGCTGGACGCAGTAATGTGCTCTCATCTGCCGGTGTTCGGATCGTGAGCGGTCGATTGTCGATCTACGCCCTCATCTCCATAGAAACAAACGTGGCTCTCCCGGGCGCACAGTACACCATGGGGCCGTCATAAGGTATGCCCAATAGATCGGCCGGTTGCCGATAATCAAAAGAAATGAGCACCCCTTTAACGTGGCCGGTGATGCGCAACTCCTGACCATGCTCAACGTCATTGTAATTCCCCACCACCTGGAGATTACAATAGAACTGGCGCACCAAATCCAAACATGTGCACGCGTCGTAGGTGATGACAGGGAGCCACCCCATATCACCAAATGCCCTCTCTACGTTGAACAAGGCTAGCTCAGCCAAGTTCACCATACGACCACCTTCCACTTTCTTACAGGCATAGTCGGCATACTGTGCCTCGACTTCATTAGAACGGAAGCGAAGTGGATCACGCACTCTAGGTATCTTGGTATGAGCCATGGTATCTGCAGATAAGAAAGAGAAAGGGAGACAAGGGGTTAATAGGATAAAAAAATCCAAAATTTGATTTAATAATGACGTAAATTGACCATAAAGCCCCATTTCTCACCATACAAGTGGGCATGAGAACTTACGTAGGTTTAAACATACCCTACAACCCACATGCAGTAGGAAATTTTAACTAACGATATCCAATTTGAAGAAATTCAAGAAAAATCAAAAATTTCGACAAATTAGGGCAAAAAGGGAAAAATTCAAGTTTCTCGATAACCAACCGATGAAACTCAGAAATTTTTGAGGGTTTTCGTTCCTCGAGACACCAATAACAAAAGCCCCCAATAAAAATCAAATTTTTACGGTTGGAAGAAGTTTAATTTGAAAAATACAAGTTAAATGGACAAAACCCTAAAAAAGAAAACCTAAAAACAGGTAAAAATGAGAGAACATACCTGTATGGATGACGTGGACGTCGAAACCCGGAGTCAAACCGACCAAAAAATAGTGGAGTAGCACTGTAGCAACTCAGAGAGGAGAGACGAGTCGAAACGGAGGAGAAATAATAGGAAATGACTCAAAATCGGATCTTAAAAATCTGATTTTTAGTCTGAGGGTCGGACAATTCGACTAGAACCATTGACCCTCCCATCGACCCTCGGCTCTCGGGAACCTGACAGAAAACTAAGGGTCGGAACTGAGGGTCGGACACCCATCGACCCTCGCATCGACCCTCAGCTCTCGGGAAGAACAGGTCATTCCCAGGGTCGGATACCAAGGGTCAGACATACCATCGACCCTCACCATCGACCCTGCATAGAAAAGACAGTATTTTTTATATAAAATGAGCTAGAATTGAAATTGATTATCGGTTAGCGTGCCTACATGAAATATAAATGACTTCTCACCTATTTTGATAATTTTTAGGCACCATCAATCACAGAAAGGAATTATGTCTGGATGTAGAGTAACCCGACAGAACCAAAATGCAGTTCCACTACCACCACCCGTGGAGGAGACTAGTCAGGAAAATAATTATGCACCGGGTAATCCAGAACAGGCAAACCCTACAAATTTGCCACCTCCACCACCAGAGCTAACAACCGTGGTGATGAATCGGCTCGGCGGCTGCGGCCGGATGCAACACGCACGGGCTCGGATGCAAGTTGCCATGGGCATTATGTTTCAAGCCACTCGGGCTGCACCCATGCACACAGGACAAGCCGGTGAGCACCTGGTGGGTAACCACCCAGCTCCTCGGACACCTCAACAACCTGCTGCACGATTCCGGTCTCCGAGGTTTGGAAGCAGCTCAGGGTAATTACCAGTATCCACCCCATATGTTTAGGGCAAACCACCAAAACTAGTTGGACCACTCTTGACTAGTGGAGAGATTCTTGAAGATGAAACCCAAAGAATTCAACGGCAAACCGTCTGATCCGTTGTGGCCAGCACACTGGATAAACGAGACAGAGAGAAATTTCCTCATGATGACTATCACAGAGGAAGAGAAACTATTATGTGCCACCTTCATGCTCAAGGGCGACACACATCATTAGTGGAAATCCACGAAGGCATATCTACTGACCAAGCACGCCCTATTAACTTGGGCTATATATAAAGAAGCCTTCTTTGAAAAATATTTTCCACGGAGCTTCAGAAATTCTATGGAAAAAGAGTTCCTGAGTTTATATCGAGGACGGATGACTGTGGACGCATATCAACGGCGCTACGAAGAGCTATTTTTCTTTGCCCCAATTAGCATGCAAGAAGAAGACACCAAAACCCGTAGGTTCGTCACGGGACTGAGAGGAAACATCAGAGAACATGTTCTGGGCTTAGAATAGAAAATTTATAATGAAGCTTCTAGATTGCTTGAGTTATTGAATCGAGCCAGAAGGAGAGTTATTTTACTCAGAACAGAGGCATCAAAAGGCCAGCCGGAAATTCTTACAACGGAGGCAATAACAGGACATATAAGCCTTCCCGTCCTCAAAATTTTACTGCTGCAACCAAGACTACTTCAGCAGCTTAACCTCAGCCAAAGCCAAATTCTGAAGGCCCGAAGTGTTTTAACTGCAACCAACCGGGACATATGGCAAGGGAGTGCCCTAAGCCCAAGAAGCAATTCCATCAGGGACGGGTATATGCTGTTACGTCCGAGGATGCGGCCGCATCACCCGATGTGGCCACAGGTATGACCAAAACTTTTTGAAGTTGTAATTACATTGTGTGAGCATGTAGACTAAGTTAAAATAAATCACAGGTATCGTACCTATAAATAGCGCACCCGCTAGAGTACTCTTTGATTCAAGAGCTACTCATTCCTTTATATCTGTGTTATTTGGAAAGAAGATAAATTTACCCATCAAAACATTAGACTACAAATTACTTGTATGATCACCGATGGGGTTAGAAGTGGAATTAGAGAAAGGTTATGGACCATGTCCAGTTCTCATTGGAGAGAAGACCTTAGATGCAACCTTGATACAACTTGAGATGGCAGACTTTGATGTCATCTTGGGAATGGACTGGTTAGCTCGGCATTCGCGCAAATCTGTTATGCACCGAAAAGAAGCTAACGTTCAAAGACAAAGAAGGAGCAGAATTCAGTTTCTCGGGAACCAAACTTCCCCGGAGACGCAAGCTCATACTTTCAGCACTAAAGGCTAAGAAGTGCCTTGAGAAGGGGGCAATCGGGTATCTAGTATTAGTGGTCGACCTAACCAAGGAAGCACCACGAATGGAAGACATTGACGTCATGCGAGACTACCCTGACGTATTTCCGGAGGAACTACCCGGATTACCACCCGATCGAGCCATAAAGTTTGTGATAGACCTTATACCTGGAGCCGTACCAGTGTCAAAAGCACCTTATAGAATGACTCCTACTGAACTGAAGGAATTAAAAGTGCAACTACAAGAACTGCTGGACAAGGGTTATATTCGACCCAGTATATCTCCATGGGGGGCACCGGTGTTGTTCGTAAAGAAGAAGGATGGTAGCGTTTGATTATGCATCGACTATCGGGAGTTGAATAAACTAACAATCAAGAATCGATATCCACTACCTCGGATCGATGACTTGTTCGATCAGTTACAAGGAGCAAAAGTATTTTCTAAGATCGACCTTCGATCAGGCTATCATCAGCTAAAGATTAAAGAAGGTGTTATTCCGAAGACAGCATTCAGGACCAGATATGGACATTATGAATTTTTGGTTATGTCTTTCGGATTAACTAATGCACCGGCAACGTTCATGGAACTTATGAACCGAGTTTTCCACGATATGTTGGATACATCGATTATGGTATTTATTGATGATATATTGGTATACTCCAAGGACGAGGAAACCCATATCAAGAACCTAAACGCAGCCCTACAGCGTTTAAGGAAAGAGAAGTTATATGCCAAATTTTCAAAGTGTGAGTTTTGGCTAAGTGAAGTCGCCTTCCTAGACCATGTAGTATCCGCTGAAGGAATCAAAGTGGACCCCAGCAAGATCGAGGCTATTGTGAAGTGGGAAGCACCAAAGAGTGTTTCAGAAATTAGAAGTTTTTTGGGTCTAGCTGGTTATTATCGGAGATTCGTAGAAGACTATTCTCGGATTGCCGTACCTCTCACCAGTTTGACTAAGAAAGGTGAAAAGTTTGTGTGGACAGATAAATGTGAGAAGAGTTTCCAAACGCTGAAGACCAGATTGATATCCGCTCCGATTTTGACTATTCCCATTCCAAGACAGACCTTTACTTTATACACTGATGCGTCGGGACTGGGATTGGGATGTGTGCTTATGCAAGGAGAGCAAGTGATTGCTTATGCTTCAAGACAGTTAAAGGTACATGAGAAAAATTATCCCACTCACGATCTGGAGCTAGCGGCAGTAGTACATGCGGTCAAGATATGGAGACATTACTTATACGGAGAGAAATTCCAGATTAAGTCGGACCATAAAAGTATTACTTATTTATTTAATCAGAAGGAGTTGAATATGAGACAAAGAAGATGGCTGGAACTATTGAAAGACTATGATTGTGATATCCAATATCATCTGGGAAAAGTGAACGTAGTCGCGGATGCATTCAGCAGAAAGGCAATGATAAAATCGCAAGGAGAAGTTAGCACGACTGCAGCAATGTTTACTATCGGAAGGGTATTCAATCACGGCAACGAGCAGTGATAGATACAACGGATGGATCAGCCAACCAAGGGTTTATTCATCAGTTTTTGAATATGTTCACGGCATTGAAGATTATACCAGATATAGTGGTGGATGAAGTGAAGACAGCTATCAAAACAGATCCTTATTTGAGAACAGTACAAGAATATATCGAGAAAGGTAGGACTAATCCTGAGTTCACCTTGGATGACGAGAAGGTACTGAAATACAAAGGAAGAATATGTGTACCTGAAACAAAAAGATGTAGACATTAGACACCGACTGATGAAGGAAGCCCACACCACCATCTATTCGATACATCCTGGAAGTACAAAAATGTATCATGACCTAAAGAAACTATATTGGTGGAGGGGAATGAAAGCAGATGTAGCTAAGTTCGTGTCCCAATGCCTAAATTGTCAGAAGGTAAAGGCTGAACGACAAAGACCCACAGGACTGTTACAGCCATTACCGGAACCAGCATGGAAATGGGTCTGCATCACTATGGACTTCGTCATAGGGCTACCATTGACTCCTCGAGTAGTTGACGCAGTTTGGGTGATTGTGGACCGTCTGACTAAAACAGCTCGCTTCATACCTATACGACCTCAGTATACACTAGAAAGGTTAGCAAAGCTGTATGTGGATAATATTGTTCGGTTACACGGTGTACCAGAAAGCATTGTTTGATAGAGATCCACGATTTACTTTTAAGTTTTGGGAGGGATTGCAAAAGGCTATGGGTACAACATTGAAGTTTAGTACTGCATTCCATCTACAGACAGACGGACAGTCAGAGCGTACAATCCAGATTCTAGAAGGTATGCTACGAGCATGTGTAATTGATTTCAAAGGATCATGGGTCGAAAAGCTACCATTGATCGAGTTCGCTTATAACAATAGCTATCAGGCTACTATACAGATGTCACCTTATGAAGCACTGTATGGCAGGAAGTGTCGAACTCCCTTGTTTTGGAATGAAGTTGGAGAACGTAGTATTATTGGACCGGAATTTGTTGAAGAGACTTGCCGAGTGGTCGACATCATCAAGGGAAGAGTGAGAACAGCTCAGAACCATCAGAAGCAATATGCAGACACTCGACGAAGAGATCTGGAGTTCGTTGTAGGTGATAAAGTATTTTTGAAGGTATCTCCTATGCGAGGATTGAAGAGGTTCGGACAGAAAGGGAAACTAAGTCCAAGATATGTCGGGCCATAAGAAATTCTAGCTAAGCGTGGAAAAGTGGCTTATCAGTTAGCACTACAACCATCTATGTCAAGTGTGCATGACGTATTTCACATTTCCCTATTGAAGACGTATGTCAAAGACCCAACGCATGTTTTGACAGTGGATTTGTTGGAATTGACTGATGATTTGACATTTGAAGTAACACCAACAGAAATCACTAGTCGAAAGGTTCAACGTCTACGCAACCGAGATATCTATTATTTTAAGGTCACATGGAAAAGTAGAGATGGAAGAAGTTACATGGGAAGAAGAGAATGCTATGCGAAAGCAATACCCTCACTTGTTTGATTCAGAAGGTACGTATAATTTCGAGGATGAAATTTTTATAAGTTGGGGGGAGTTGTAAGACCCGTGTCAATCTAACCCGGTCTTACCACCTTGAACCAGGTTTACCCATCATGGTCGAGTCAAATGGACCAAGGGCGTGAAGGAGATCGAGATCCCAGGTATCAAATCGACCCAAAAACACTTAAAATAGGGGAAGGGTCGCATACCTAGCTAAGCAGGGTCGGACCTCCCAAAACAGAAAGTCAGACCCTCAGTTTTGAAGGGAGGGTCGGACAGCTTAGAACCCTAAGGTCGACGGGATCATCGACCCTCCCATCGACCCTCGGTTACCGTACGAAATAGAATTAGGAAATTTCCTAATTTTTTATTGGGATTCTTTCCTAATTTCAAAGGGACTTATTTTAGGATGTTCCTACTCTATTTAAAGGACGTCCCTAAGCCACTTTCACTCCTTTCACAACCCTAATTGAATTGAGAGAAAGAGAAGAGAAGGAAAAGAAGAAGAAGAGAAACAAGGAAGAGAATTAAGCCAAAAGAGAACAGTTGCAGAGAAGGATTATTCTTCTCAGGTATGGATACTAATTCCATGAGTTTCTACAGACCTTAGGTTAGCTATTGATGAGAGTGTGATCTCGGAGAAACCCAAACCATCAACCCATGGTTAGGTTTTCATGGAAAACCATAGGAGAATGCATGAAAGCTATCTAGGTGGGTTATACATGGTTTCAGACCATGGAATGAATGTAGAATGGAAAGTATGAGCAAGACATAGGGTCCCAAGCACGAAGAATGGACTAAAAGAGGGAATTGGACCAAAGTGCACCGAGGGTCGCACCGAGGGTCGATGACCATCTGACCCTATGTGATTCTGACCATCGACCCTCTGTGTTCGGGAAGTTCAGAGTTAAGGGAGGGTCGCACCCAGGGTCGATCAGGACTCCGACCCTATCTCTGACCCTCAGTTAACAGAGTGGTTTTTAAATCTGGAATTAATTCTAATTAAATTCTATCGGCTTTGTTAGGTCTTCTAGCAATATAATAACTTTGTAAAGGTGATTCTAAAGCTTGGAAAAGTATCTATTAGCAAGCTAAGGTGAGGAAACAGAACTCTAAACTAATTGGTTAATAACAAAACTGTTTTCTATTTTCTTGAGTCCTATGCCATGCTTGATTCTATGCGAATATGTTTGTAATGTGCATACAGCATGTCATCCAATATTTCTATTACTTGTTCATGCATATTTACTTTATTGTTTATAACATGATGATGATGATGATGATAGGAATAGGCATGTGCTTGTATGTGTGTGGTTGATGTACTTGATGCGAACGAGTATCAGGGGGGGTGTGATGAGGACGTCAATAAACGTTAACCTTTGGCGGGTCTCAGCACTTTAGCTCTATCTCTAACTCAAGTCTTGTGCCTTGCCATCATCGTATCGTCATTACTTTAGCAGAACTATTATGTCGTAGAGTATCAGGGGAGGTGGTCTCAGTCCTTGTAGTCTCTGACTCTACCGGGGGGGCCTTAGCTCTATCTCTATGGATATTCTGAGGGATGCTGGGGTGAGGCCTTGGATACACTTTTGGCATTAGGATTGGTTAGTTGCGAGCCCAGTTTGTAGCCCTCGCCAACAGGGGCTTACGTGTTGGTATGGCAATATATAGCAATAAACGTTAACCTTTGTTATATAATGTTCATGGTTGGGTGCATGTGAGTCGACGATAAACGTGATCTTCGGGTGACGTCTCACACTTGTGTATAGAGGCGGGGTCAATAAATGCGACCTTTGACTACCTAAACCTTTCTATTGCATACTGCAAACTTTAAACCGGACCAAAGATATAAATTGATTACATGCATATGTATTGTTGCATTGTTTTGTCTACTCACTGAGCCGTGATGTGTGCTCACCCCTCGACGTCGAATATTTTTAGCTGATGATGCAGGTTATACCGTTGAAGATTATATGAATGTGTCTGCATACGGGAACGTGGCAGCAATGGAAGCTGGAGCTGAAGTGGATACACACGACTCCTCTTGCGAGTGCAACTTTTGTGTATTTGATTAGATAGTTTCTAGGCCTCTTTATTTGGATTTATTAAGACATGTATTTGGTATTTAAATATTTATGTCTTCGTTGAAACAGAATAAATTGTTATTTAAATTTTAATATCACTTAGATTCTCAGTTCTTCTTATTATAAGACTTCCGCTATTGTGTATTTACTCTGATTATGATTACGGATGTGTGTCAATTTAGATAAAACGGGGATAGCCTATTCGAGACCTGGTTGAACCGTTGGTTTATTAGCAGTTCATCACACCATTCTGAATAGTGTAGAATTGGGGTGTGATACTATATGTGGCAGAATACTGCCTTGTTCATCTTTCGACTAAATACTGCTTGGTGTCTAGCTAAATACTACCTTATTTGTCTTTAGCTAAATATAGCCTAGTTTGTCTTTGGCTAAATACAGCCTGGTTTGTCTTTAGCTAAATACAGCTTGGTTTGTCTTTGACATGTCGAGTAACTAAATAAGGCAATGAAATGAACGCTTAATACAACCATGGTCACCAATAATCATGCTCATAAATAAACAACTATAACATAAACAAAAGTCTCCCACTAACTAAGCATAATAAAGGACTCCCACTATCCCAAGCCTTCATCAAAGGATCTGCCATTACTACCCATCCAAAAATACTCACTACAAAGGCTACAAACTCATATGCCATAAATCCTTTCCCTAGTTATTCATTTGCTACTTGTGTAGCATACTTAATTATTCACACTCTTCCCTATGGGTCACATTATGTCATGAATAATTGGTTTGAATCTATGGCTGCTTAAGCCTATAAGATCCATGCCTAAACCCCATTATAGCTTGACTATTTTGGGCATGTGTCGGATCTTTCCATGTGTGAATGTATCAGGCCGACATGACCAAAGACTATGACATAACAATGGGGTGACACAAAACCACTATCTTAATCCTCCTATGTCATTAGAGTACACAAAAGTGCACTATGAGAAGTCTCGGACCCATCCTATGTGACCACCCAACGCATAGGTCGCACATACCTAAGCTGGCCGACCAAAAGGAGGACTGACTAGAGACAGAGGTGGTGCGGTCACACATTAGCCACACCCTGTGCGCAATCTGAATTGGTGACAAATTGGTCGCGGGTCCCACCGATTCAAACTCTATCTTCTCCCTGCATGGAAAACCAATATGCTTGACTCTATTCATGGTAGGCTGATCCTTGTTGAGCCAAGTATGGAAAGAGATGGAGAAAACCCTCTCCATTACCATGATTAAGTCAATGAAATCTTGTTTCCATAGAACCTTCCTCTAAGTACCGCCCAGAGAGAAAGAGAGAAGAAGAACCGCAGAAAAGGGGGAAGGAGAAAAGAGGAAGAAAAAGAAATGAAAAAAGGAGCTTACCTTTGGATTGATGGATTGCTTGACCAAGAACTTAAGGGAGAAACCAGCTATAAGTATTCCTCTCCCGGCTATGAATAGATTAAAGAACATATCAGGTAGAGACTTGAATAACATAATGAAGTTACATCATTCACATTAATGGTTAGACATACTGATAATGATGGTGAAGGAAAATGTTAGCCACCATTGATGATGAAGCTTCAAACCAGGTAGACTATCGTCTACAAATCCGAATGGTGGACGGTAGTGTACATGGCTTGACAGATATGCAAAATCATGTATCAAATGGAAATAATAAAATAACTATGGACTGTTGGAGACTTAAAGATGGCCATAAAGATCGAGATACATGAGACTTCAGTTCGGATCTATTAAAACGGATAATTGTCGGATCGAAATGGTATCCAAACCATAGTGTAAACATGGATCCAGGAGCCCAAACTCCTTAATCACCATTAGAAAAATCCTAAAAACACACCTGAGAAAAAATGGTGGCCATCAGACCACGTTTCGACATGCAATTGCAGGGATCATCCATACAGCCTACCAGTCATGACATGCGGTTGATGCCATCAGCCACACATGATTCTGGCATCGTATCTCAACCAAACTTGGCCAGTGACTTAGCATAATTTATTTTGACATGTTTAAGGTCTTAGAACCCTATAATCACATTTCTATGAAGTGAAACCCTTTATGCTTCATGTATGTCATAGGTAGGTTTTGGTTTACACACTAAAATGACCAATCATACACTACCTCTACTGTTTGAGACCTTAAACCCAACCAACAAGGACTAGGCAACACCCTTGAGGTGCTGGCATAGTTAAACGGCCATGCAAAAGCATGCGGTCGCAACCATCAGTCGCACACCTAGCACCTGGTAAAATGCGACTGCAGCCACCGATCGCATGCCTGTTTGGCTGCAACTCCTTCCTGTGTTTGGCTAGTAGCTGCTATTCAGCCTTAGGACCCCTATTAAGGTGCTAGAACACCCCTGTCTTCATTAAAAGAAGTCCTTAATATTAAGGCTAAGAGAAGGTAGGCTCTGTCTAACGCTTGTATTGTCTTCTCGAGTACCAATCCATACTTTTCCTGTCTCGTGTGGACAACATGTTTAATTCGAGTTAGGAGTACTTTAGACTATGAATAGTAATGAATGGAATAACTGACGTTAAATGCTATCTTATGATAAACAAATGATAGACAATCGGCATGAATTATCACACAAGTAAATAACACTGTGAACACTAGAATAATAAGCATAAGGCTATGCTAGAATAAATCTGTAAGATGATAAGTTAATGAATAATACCGCTTGTGATTTTGATAGAGATACGAAGACTCTAATAGGAAGCTATTCAATCGAGATTACTTCCTCTAGCTTTCGGTAAGGGAACTAAACCTTTGGATGCATATGTTTTCCCTATTTATTATGTTGTATGATGATGTGAGATTGATAACATGTTCTTATGTGTTAACATGCCATCCAATATACTGTTCTGTGTACTCATGCATATGCATCCTTGCGTTTGGGATCAATAGTGCCATGTAGTGGTGGGAACGGCAGAATAGGACGCTCGTGACCCCAAAAATGCGACTAATCCATGTTTGATTCATGATGGTTATGTCGATAAGGAAGAAAGTGAGTGGAATGGGATGCTTAAACCACTTCTTACTGGCACTACTTTGCATTGACCATATGTTACTTAGCCAAGTCACGATATTCTATGTAGGGGCTCAGACAGTCTTGCAAGTTCTTCATTCGTTGTTTCGAGTAGCTTGTCATTCAGTATGGCAGATGAGGACAGCAAACCTGAGGAGGAGATTCATGATCCTTAGGAAGATTCTTAGTGTCTCCCCATGGGCTTAAGCTATGCCTATGTGGTTTCTTTTATTTTCTTTGGATTATTGGGATTACTTTATTGGGATACACTCTTTGGATAAACTTTAAACAATGTTCCTTTTATTTATTTTGGATTTGGATGATTTGGATATTTGAAACTTTAAGTATTTAGATGTTAACAAAATAATTTGGTATTTTAATTATAAGATTTTCGCTATGTTTTACTCTCTTGATTTTGATAAATGGTTTAAATTGATATGTTAAATATTACTCTGATAATCTTGTGAATTATATATTATTTATTGGGGTTGATAATGTGGTATACCATGATATGCGATCCTGGAAGGAGATTTCTTATGTCCTAATAGGATGAAGAGATCCCATTTCATTCCATAGTACCGATGTTGGGAACAGGGTGTGACAGAAGTTGGAATCAGAGCATATCATTTTATAATCACTATCAATCCTACTCACACATAAAACATAAATGCTGACATTAGGTGAAAAAAAATAATATATAAATGAATAATAAGTTGTAGGCAAAGACTAAAGAACCACTACAGAAACTGATGAGCATAATACACAAACCAAATGAGATAATCTTTAACAAGTTAACATAATTTAAGCAGGGTAGGTAGATAGTCATCGATCGAATCCTTAACCCAAATAAAATGAGGCATGAAAAACAAGGGCTTAATTATGAGTCTGAACTTCTTGAGGAAAATTAAAATGAAAGCCTGAGAGGCATCATGTCCCATCGGTAAATTCAGACTCACTCCACAAAACAAGCCAATTGAACCAAATTAGCAACCAGATGAAGGATGTTACCATTGATTCCTTCCTTGGTTCAACTACTTACTGAGCCTCAGTTATCGATCTAACTCTACGCTTATGAGCTCTCTTATGCTCAACCATAGCCTTCGCCTCTACCTTAGGAGGAATAGGTGAGATTAAACCCGTCGAAGTCAACGCATTCCGTAAGAAAGACACCTCTTGTCTAGTAACCTCAAGAGTGTCATGCATCTGCAACATAGCATTCTCAGTCGCTATCACACGTTGTTCCACACCTGAGATGTTTTGCAGCATACGCCTCTTGTATGATGACAACCCTGTCTGTGTCTTTTGATGGTATTCCAATAACTCAGATACTAGAGTGCGAGCATCTACTAATACATCTTGTAGCTCTGCAACATCAAGAATCCTAGTCTGAGGAACCATCATATGTGACACATCATTGCAAACCTCTCATCGCTATGGCATACAATCTTGCTCATTAGCTAATAATGTTGTATCCCTAGAACCTTGAACAAGAGAAGAATCTGTAGGGATATATGTTAGGTCACTACTATCATCCATTGAAGCTGACTCAATCCTAATTGAAGACAGAATCACCATACGTTGAATTTTCTTAGCTGATCATTGCCAAGATCGTAGATTTAGATGAGGAATCCCCTCTAACTCGTCATTGCTAAGAACAACATCATAAAGGCCAAGCCTGAATAGTGAATTCCCACCAAAATCAAAATGGACAGACCACTCCACACAGTTATCTTGAAAAAGGTCTATCCCCAGCTGAATGAATATGTAGGTAAACAACCTCCCATAAGGAAGACTGCCAAACCAAGAATAGAGTGTTGCAGCAATCAGTGTTCTCAAAATCAAGTAAGGAAGACAGAGCTGTCATCGCATAGTAACACAATAAGTGACAAATTTACAAAAATGCACATTGGCATCCCTTTAACCACTTCTGGGTATAATATTGGGTTGGATAATGAGGCTATATACTCTAGGAACTGCTCAACAGTTACTTTCTCTTAATTCGGGACCTAATATCATCTGCTCCTGTATCAACGTAAGCTCTCACTCAGCTACAACTAGAATCTTTGGCTCTACATAAACAAGTTCTCCATCTATAGAGACATCCAAGAGATGTGAAAGGCTATGAATGTCCAAGATAATTTCTCGTCCTAGTACCCAACTAGAAATCTATATGATGAATCTTCCACGCCGTTCTCTACACCCTGTTTTATCTGAAGGTTACAATAAAACTGTCTCACAAGGTTAGAACGTGTGGTTATCTGGTACCCAAGAACCAGTAACCAACCCATATCAATGAATGCTCGATGAATAGCAAACTTATCCAATTCGTCGTGTCTCACGAAATGACTTGATTCTATCGTTTATGCTCAAATCAATGCCAATTCCTAGCTACTTCTACTGACCAAAACCATTGTCGATCATACCCTGATTGCTGAGATGATGCATGTCTTGTTGCCCCTTCACTAGATGACTACTTCCCAACGGTAATCGAAATGTCTGGAGAATTCATTGCAACCAAGTTAACCCAAGGTGATGGAAATCTATCAAAAGAAAGAAATTCTAGTGTTAGTTGTTGAATACAAGGTGAAACGAATGCACCAATATACGACAATGATTATAAGTGATTATAAATGGTACCGATTATCGATGGAGAAAAGTCAATGTAAACACTCGAATGAAATGGAGAAAGCTTGAAGTAAAAAAGAAATTGTTGTTTGAGAGACTAATATCTTTTGAATTGAGGTTTGAATGATCCATGAAGATATTTTGGTGACAAACACATCCATGATTGAAGGGAAGCAAGTTGATTTCAAGTTTTCAGAAAATAGAAAGGTAAACTCGATTTTTGCCTTTGATGCTCTAAATAAATCAATAGAAATGAAGTTAACATGAGGTGAAACATGAAAATAACTCCCTAGCATGATTTTGGGACAAAACTCCATCGTTCCTAACCATTTAAGGGATATTACACTAGGAATCGAAACTGAGAATTACCTAGGGCAGAAAAATGAGAAAATCTGTATAAGAGTTACCTTGCCGATGTGTTAGGATGATAAATGATGAGATATAAGCCTTAGATCCCCAAGGAATTCTCAAAAGGAAGTCTTACAACAAGGGTGTGTGCTTCTTCAATCGCACACCGGACCAAAACATAAGAAACAAGAAAAAATAAGTCGCGCCTCTATTAAACCCGAGGACGTCAACGTATGGTTGGACACTACAACCATACGCCCCCTCTACACACCTTGTGTAGCCGCATGTCCCATTTTTACTGTTTTTGCTCCGTTTGGATGTTTGTTCACTTGTACGTCTACAATGTGTACGTTAAACCAATATTGCTGACCTCGAGCATATTCATAGCATTGCATTATGTTCTTATAGAAACATTCATATTCGTAACGCGACTAACAGTTTAGATTCTTCCAGGTCCAGACAAAATTTTCAAATAAATGGCTCCGAACACCCACAAGAGAATGCCTGCTTGGAATGTCAACCCACCAGAAGTGGTGACTGTTGAAAGGAGTGCTAAGCCTACACCTCCAGCCGAGGTGACTTAGGAGCATATGATACCGATGCCCCCCATACCAAGATCCCCAACGATTAAAGATGTGATAAAAATCTTGAGGGGCATAGATTGCGATATCAAGAGCCAGCAACAGCGAATGAACAAGGAACTCCAGGCACCCTTCAGAGAGGGCCTAATCCTCCTCCAGTGGCAACACCTGCCCCGGTGCTAGAATCGCATGCTATTAATAATGCACCTACTCCAGCACCAGTGATGGTCATTCAATAGAGTTCCCCTGTGCAAGTCGCACCCTCTATGGTCATTGCACTCTCATCTACTGAGACATCCACTCGCGAAAGGGCTGCTCCTGCAAAGCGAAATAGAAGCCATGAGAAAGTGAGATTTTCCCTTCAGAAATGGAAGAAATAGGTGCGATCACTGATAGGATCACAGTTACTCCTTTACCTTCATTATTATTATTAAAGCATTACACATTCAAGTAGAATTTGGAAAGTTGGTGCATGCTAAACTAAATTATTACACGTCTTTGACCTATATCATAAATTTAGGAAGATGAAAACCACATGGTATATATCAGATGATTGGTAGAAAGGTTAAGAACTTGACCAAGACCTTTGAAATTCAAATACGAAAGCTGATAACCATTAGGACACCAAGCTAAAACATCATATTGACTAGAATTATGTTAAGCACACATTGGACGAAAGTTATCAATGCAAATTTGAAGTTATTGAGGATATCTGATTTCTATGGAATTGATAGATGGATCGATTTAAAATCTCAAGGTTTACATCCTAGTGTTGGTAATGAAAAATGATAACAATTGAGATATACGATGATACAAATTGATTTTTATTTATTAGAGATAAATTTGAGAAAGTAGAAGAAAATTGTTCACTCAATCTTGAACTACTGGTAAAAATTTATATTCTTGAGGATTAGTGTAAGAATATGTTGTGTATAGGGGACACCATCATTACTACCCCTAAAATAGTAGACATTGAGATGAAGAATGAAATTTTAGAAGTAATTTCAGAAGAACTGACTTGTTAGACCCGCACGCCATGAAACTGGTATAACCTTACGTTCTCATGTCGTGACCGGTCTTCCCATCATAACCAGCTCAAGTGAACCAATTGTATGAAGAAACCACAAGATAAGATAAGGAACAAGTCAAATTTAGTTGGTGTGGTTTACTGGTTAAGTTTGTGTGGAACCAACCAGTCAAAAACTAAAAACCAGTAAATTTTGGACGTGTGGTGGCATTTTTGAGGGGTGTAGTCGAATGTGTGGTCAATACGTGTGGTCACACAAGAGACCGCACACATGAGACCACACACATGAGACCACACAATGTGTGGTCGAATATTTGGGACTTGTGGTTGACGGATTCTACTACTACACGTGCGACCACAAGATGTTAAACTGACTCCGTATTTAGGAAACTTTTCTAATTTGAGGAGGACTCTTTCTTAATGGAAAGAGGACTTTATATGGAGCTTTTCCCTCTATATAAGGGTCGTTCCTTAGTCTCTCTTATTCTTTTATAACCTGATAATGATTAATGAAAAACTATAAATAATGGTCATAGGATAACCATAGGATGAACCCAAGTGATAAGCCAAGGAATCAACTCAGGAAGAATTCGGATTGAAGATGAAAACTGACCAAACATCATGTGGTCGCAGCTTGTGGCCGACCACAGCTATTCAGGAAGTTTTCAGGAAAAGTGTTGTAGCACGGTGTGGTCGCATAAAATGCTACTACAGAGGTCGACCACATAGTGTGTAGTCACATATATTGCGACCACATGTTCGACCACACGTGCGACCACACGATAACAGCAAGTATGTTTTGAGACCAAACAAAATTTTTAACTATTGTAACTTGATAAACTTGAACCCTAACTTAAATACATTAATTGTTTAGGCTCTCAATGGATTCAAAGTGACTTTTAAAGCTTAGAAGAGGAACAAACATCAAACAAAGGTGAGGGAACAAGACCTAAACTAATTGGATAATAACAAGCTGTTTTATTTTATTTATCCAATACAGTGAATGATTTTATGCTTGTATGATTGTAATGTGCATCTCATATATCATCCAATATTATTGTTATATTCTGCTCATGCATATTTATTTCTATTTATTTATAACTTGATGATGATGATGCTAGGAATAAGCATGTGATTGTGTGTGTAGTTTTTATGCTGGATGCGAGTAGAGCATCAGGCGAAAGATTTAGCATTGTGGTTTAGCCTGGTCACCAGACTCTAGCTCTATCTCTACTCAAGTCTTTCCTACTAACATTGTCGTATAGCTATTACCTTAGCAGAACTATTACATCGTAAGGAATCAGAGGAGGTGGTCTTAGACCATGTGGTCTTTGACTCTACTGGGGGGCCTTAGCTCTATCTCTATGGATGTATTAAGGGATTCTGGGGTGAGGCCTTGGATACATTGGATGGCATTAGGATTGATTAGTTGCGAGCCCAGTTTGCAAGCCCTTGCCAGGAGGGGCTTACGTGTTGGCATGGGTAGGGCATCAGGAGAAGTGCTGGCGGTGTGTGATCCAGACACTTTAGCTCTATCTCTAATCCATGGTGGGTGCATATGGGATGGCAATGGTGTTTGATCCATTGGGCAGATTTACACACTCGTGTATAGAGGTATGGTGGCCACCAATCCTTTCTATAGCATATTACAAACTTAAAACCAGACCAAAGATATGAATTGAATACGTGCATACGTTTGTTGCATTGTTTTGTTCACTCATTGAGCTCAAGTTGGAGAGTTGACCCATGCGTATGCAATTCTTTTTAGTTTCTGATGTTGCAGGTGTTACAGTTGAAGACTATAGGAATACGCCAATGTATATACACATGACGACTATGGATGTGCAAGCTGTAGAGGATAAATATGACTCGACATGCGAGTGTTTCAACTATGTTACACTTAGCGGTTAACTTTCGTATTTGGTATTTGTAATAAGTATTAATTATGTTTTGGTTACTTGGAGATAACTGGATTATTTAATTATTTATCATTATAGACACTCAGTTCATTATCATAAGACTTTCGTTATTTCATTATTTACTTTGATTATTATTATAGAATTTGTTTGGTTTAACCGGGTGAGCACAGCCTATACGAGATCCTGGTTTGAACCATTGGTTTTCATGATGGTTCATCGCACCACTGGTTAGTCCAGAATTGGGATGTGATAGCTTGGTATCAGAGCTCTCAGGCCCTGCCCATCAAACCTAAATACCCCTACAAGAGTCCACGAACTGAGTTAGGATAAATCAAAAGCTTTAATACAAACACACCACAAGCACCTGTGTTAGTTGAGATAGAACTTAAACAAAACAATAATGTACATATAAAAGATGGAACCATATGTGTATACAGACAAAAGAAAAAAAAATCTAAACGTATCCTGATAAAAGAATAACATAGGATATGGTCTACCAGTCGGATAGTTGCCTAAGTATACAAAGGATATAGTACAATAGCAAGAAAGGAGCATCTGTGAAGCAGAAAATTTAAATACCGAGTTGGTACTCACATGTGAAACCTACATGCAAATTTCGGGGATGAAATTTCTATTAAGGGTGGGGGAGTTGTAAAACCCGCACTCCATGAACCCGATCTAAACCTTTAATTCATGTCATAACAGGTCTTCCAATCATCATCGAGCCAGACGGGACGAGCGGATGACAACCAGGTACAAAAATGGACCTAAAAATATGATATTTTTCATACGGATCGATGGTACCGATCGACCGGTATGTCTGCATGGGCAGACAAGTTAGATCCAGAAACGGATCTCTACGGGTTTCGCTTTCCAAATCTCTAGCCTAGGGACTTTCCTAACGTAGGGAAACTTCTTAAACTCTATCCTAGTCTATTTAAGGACCCTTAAACCTCCTTAAAACTCCTTGATTGATCCTCACAAACCCTAGAGAGGAGAAAGAGATCGAAGAAGGAGAATGAGCTAAGAAAGGAGGGAGAGGAGCCGCCGTTGGCTGTTGGACGAAGAACACCATAGTTGTGAACCAATGGAAAGTGCTTGAACTTTCTCTCTAAGTTAAGCATTATAGATGATTAATCATAAATTGATCAATACCATGCAAGGCAAGGTATTGATCTAAAACCCTTAAATTTTCCGTCAAACCCTAATACAGTCGATAAACCCTAGATTCGCATTCTAGGCTGAGGATCATCGAAACTAAGACTTGAATGGAACATGAAACAACTCTAACTCATTGCTCAGGCCTAGAATGCATAGGAGAAACTCTAGAACCAATAAGAGATGACCGACGGAAGGCGAACACCAAGTTGGTGGTCTTCCAGAGGCATACCGGTCGACCATACCGGTCGCACCATATGCGACCGAATTGTGATCGGTACCTCTCGGGAGTAGGTCTGTGGGGGACTGGTCGATCATACCGGTCGCACCTCTCCCCACAGTATAGCGATCGGTACCTGCGACCAGTGTGCACTATGCGGGGTATATTTTGATCCAGTTGGTTTTTCGACCAACATAAACCCTAAGAAATTAATTCTAATTTAACCCTAACATCGTGTACGACCTTCTGATAGCGAGTTTGGATTCTATGATGCGGAGAAAGTTAGCAATCAAGCATCAGGTAAGGGAATCGGACCTAAACCCTAATAACTTAATAACAGTAAAACGTTGTTAATAATTATGATTCTGTGGAATGGTATTTATGCATACTCGCATGTCATCTTTACTTTTTGTTATTATATTGTTCATACATACTCGCTATGCTAGGATGTGATTATTAGGCATGTGATTGTTTTCATTGGTGTGTGGAATGTAAAGGGCCTAGGGTCTGGGATCATTCCTCACACTAGCACCTTTTCATATCGCTTCTGTCATAGCATGCTTGGTGTAGGTAGGGTATCAGGGGGAAGAAGTGGCATTGTGGTCTCCGGCCTGGCCACTGGACTAGAGCCCTATCTCTATGCCTTAGGGAGCTGTGCTGGGATAGGGCCTACTGTGATGACATATAGGATTGGTTAGTTGCGAGCTCAGTTTGCAAGACCTCGCTAATAGGGGCTTACGTGTTGGTATGGGTAGGGCATCAGGGGATGTGTTGGCGGTGTTTGATCCGGACACTTTAGCTCTATCTCTATTCCTTGGTGGGTGCATGTGGGACGGCAATGGTGTTTGATCCATTAAGCGGATTCATACACTCGTGTATAGAGGTGCAGTGGCCGCCAATCCTTTCTATTACACACTGCCAACTTAAAACAATACCATAATGTGAATGTTACTCATACATGTTGTTTATTGCATTGTCTGATTTTCTTACTGAGCTAAGTTGTGAGCTCACCCTTGTGGACACACTATTTTTAGATGTTGATGCAGGTTACACTGTAGAGGACTATATGGATGCTCCAATATATGGAAGAGTTGCTGCCCTGGAAATGCAAGTAGGGGAGGACGAGCATGACGCTTCATGCGAGTGCCCATACTGCGTGTACCTCTAGAATGGTTTTAATTTATTTTATTTGTTTCAGTTGGATTTTATAAACGATGTAAAGCTATTTTATTTATGTTTTGGTATTTTGAATAATTAGATAATTTATTTATTTATCAATAGAAGTACTCAGTTCATTATTATTAAGACTTCTGCTATATTTATTTATCTTCTGATTGTGGTTATGTGCATTGGTTTGTGTTAGTGGACATGGTCTTATTGAGATCCTGGTGTGAACCGTTGGTTTAGTGATGGTTCACTCACACTTCTGGTTCAGTCAAAATTGGTGTGTGACAACTTGGTATCAGAGCTCTTAGGCTCTATCCACTGGACCATACATGCACTTGACTGAGTCAATGAACTGAGATAGGAAAAATTTAAAAACTTTAATAAAAACGTACCTTAAGCACTTGTTTGATGCCTGAGACTAAATACTAAAGAGCATAATGTACTATATTAAAAGTGAGAACCTAATAAACAGACATGCTCTAGTTAGGAGACCATAATAACAAGCAAGAATGATCATAAATGTCGATAACAAGTAAGAAAAAAAATTGTATCAGAGAATAAAGCATAAAGCATTCCAAGAGTAAAAAGTTATTGTGCTACAGGGTACAGTCCACAAATCGGACAGTTACCTTGTTATAAAAGTCATTGTACTGTGAGGGAGAGAAAATAAAGAGACCTATCATGGGGTTGGCGGCATCGGAGGAATTGGGTCAGCAATGTCATAGTCACGCTCATATGCGACCTTGAGCCAGTGTACTTATTCCTGCGTGACTCTGAGGCTGCGAGAGAGGAGCCCTAGGTCACGGTTCATCTCGCGCTGGGCATCCCGAATCTCCATAAACATACCCATCACGGTATCAGGAGGAGGCTGGGATGGTCTTGCTGCAAGTATGGGCTGCAGTTCTGGTGTAGGAATGTCCTCTATCTGTTCATTATCATCACACCCTACCTCTTATGCATAAGCTGCATCGGCTGCTACTGCTGCTGCTGCCGCTGCTGCTACCCTCCTAAGCGGACAAGGATGAGCCTCTAACTCCTCATTACTGATCGACAGTTTATCCATCTTCATCCGGACAATGGCATCCCAATCAATGTCTGATGTCATGGTGTCCTCAACCACAATCTCATCCCTCATGTCTACTCGAAGGTGCTGCAAGAGTGTAGTGATAAGCCGGCCATATGGAAAGTTGCTTATTTGGTCGGGCATGGTAGCCTGACGCATGGTCCTGATGATAATATAAGGAAGACAAACCCGCTCCCTAGTGCAGACACAATAAGTCAGGTACTGGGTGAGCTGAGATAACTCACTGTACTAGCCGCTCTAAGAACAATATCATGCTAGATGATGCGGCAATAGACTCGAGGGAGAGGTTTCAAACTGGCAGCTATCATGGGCACCCCCGGATTAAGGATCTGCTCTAAAACCTCCTGGCGTAGATCATCAGTAAGGAAGCCCTTCATCTTGGGAGCGTAGTAAACCAAATCACCATCATTAGGAATCCCCAAGTGATTAGCAAGCCGATGAGTGTTGAATGATATGGGGACACCCTTGACAAAGCTGGTGAGGCGGAGGTCCCTACCGTGGCTGAAATCATTAACATCCCCCTCGACCTCCAGGTTAGCATAGAAGTGCTTGACCAGGTTTGGTCAGGTAGTCATTGTATAGGTGATAACTGGTAACCACCCAAGTGCACCAAAGGCTTCTTTAACATCAAATCACTATAGTTGCTCCAGGTTTATGCAGCACCCAGATTTTATGTTCTTTTCTTCGAACCATAGGAAACGGACCCGCGCCGTCACCAAGCGAAACCACCACTCATCAAACTGCGGAACTTGTGGGTGTGGACGGTTCATGCCCGGAGCATATGCGTGCTTACCAGCACCTCGATGCCAAGATATTGATTAACTACAAAACAAAATAAAACAATGAGAATAAGTCAAAAAATTTGGAAATTTCGGTAGCACAACGACAGTATTCTAAGCAAAGGCCTCGAACTCACCCAAAATCTAGGGAGGAGGACTTATGTAACAATTTAGCAACATATAGAGACCAAACAATCATTAAACAAGCAAGAAATTCAGCAATTACAAGAAAAATCGATTTTTGACCAAAACCTAGGTTAAAAATCCAAAAATTTTGATTTTGAGAAAACCATACGGTGGAACCTCAAATAAGTTGAGGGCTTTTGTTCATAGGAGTCCCAAAACAATTTCTAAGCCGAAGAAAAAGAGTTTCTATGGTTAGAATCTTCTAAATCTAGGAAAACCTAGTTTTTGGGCAAGAAACCATGAAGAAATTATGTAAAAGAGAAAGAGGAAGGAAGGAACTTACTTGGAGAGGTTGTAAAGCACTCTTGGGAGAGAAGAATCGCTTTCACAAGCATCTGTCAGATAGTAGCAACTCACCAAGTCAGAGAGGAATCGCCAACGGAGAGGAAAATGAGAAGAAAAGTGAGGAATGAGTTAAAATTTATGATTTTAAAGTCTTTTAGGGCATACCGGTCGATGGTTTTGCCCTATACCGGTCAACCGGTACCCATTGGTACCTGCGACCGGTACCTCTCGGCCACAACAAGGTGCTGACCTCTCGAACATACCGGTCACACCATACCATACAGAGGTGCGACTGGTACATCGATCGGTACCCCTCGAGAAGTTCGAGAGGTTTGTCCGCCTGACTATACCGGTCGCACTATATACTACAATGCCACGACTGGTATGTTGCGACCGAACAAGTATTCTAAGGCCAGAAAATTTTGAAAAAATTTTTAAAATTTTGATTTAAAGTTTCCATTACAATTTTCGCCTCGCACTATTAAGGACTAACACTATTATGACAAATGTGACTATTCCAATGTACCTCATGTGTTATGTCTTACTTCTCAGATTCAAACAGGAAAGAGTAGTTTGAGATGACAGGCGGAAATGGTCGTAGAGGTTCATGGAAACGTCACCACTCAAGGGTGCGTCAAGCCGAGGACAATGTGGAAGCAGGAAACATTGGTGGGCAAAACCTAAACCCAGAAGATGGAACCCCAATGAGGGATGATGGGGATAGGACACCAATGAGAAATGGTAGAGAAGGGCAGAGTCACAGAGCACCAACAAATCTGCCAGGCCCTCCTCACACCAACTCTAAGACTATAGTGACGAATCTGGTCTACCAGATGGAAGCTCAGCAGAATGCGTTCTTAAACGAGATGCTGAAGATGGTCAGGCCACCAGGATATATCCTTAAAGAAGGTACGCCTGAGTCTAGGGGAAATAATACCACACTGCCAGTGGATGATAGCACTGGGCCGATGGGCGAAGAACAGAACCCACAACTACCACAGCAATTCCCAACATCATCTGCCTACCAAGGGGTCTATGCGTATCCACCACCATGGTATGGAATAAGTGCACAGGGACAGAATGACCTAAGCCGAGCTATGGATAGGTTTTTAAAACTGAAACCCCTTACCTTCATAGGGAAACCAGGAAAACCATTATGGCCTGCACAGTGGGTTGCTGAGATGGAGAAGAACTTTTGTCTGATGACTTGCATAGACGATGAGAAGGTGTTATTTGCCACACACATGCTCAAGGAAGATGCGAATGCCTGGTGGAATTCTACCCGGTCATACTTGGAGACGAAGCACACCCAAATCACCTGGGAAAAACTTTCTTCGATATGTACTTTCCTAAGAGCTTCCGTGATCAAATGGAGAAGGAATTCCTCAACCTGCAACAATCCCAGATGACTGTAGATGCGTACCAGCAAAGGTACAAAGAGCTGTTTTTCTTCGCTCCAGCAAGCATGCAAGAGGAGGAAACCAAGACCAGTAGGTTCATCATGGGATTGCGAGGAAGTATCCGAGAGCACGTCTTGGGTTAGGAGAAGAAGGTGTATAACGAGGCTATGCAGATTGCTAGGGTGATTAAATCAAGCCAAAGAGACAGCTTCTTTGCTCAAAACAGGGGACTGAAGTGGCCTGCTACTTAGACTTTGGGTGGAGGGAACACTAGACCATTCCACCCATACAGGGCTCAGTCTGCTGTGTTGCCAGCAAGGAATACTACTGCCCCACCACCACCACAGGTAGTGGGTCAAAACCCTAATGTCAAATGTTTCAACTGCCAGCAATTGGGCCATTATGCAAAGACTTGCACTCTACCAAGAAAGCAACCGCCACAGCAAGGGAAGGTATTTGCAGTCACCACTGAGGAGGCAGCCGCATCACCTGATGTGGTCACTGGTATGAATTCATCTCTTGTTATTTTTTGGTTACTGCATTACTATGTATGAGCATGTAGACTAAGGAATAATAAAATTCCAGGAACTATAGATATAGCTAGTGTACCCACCAGAGTACTCTTTGACTCTAGGACTACATACTCCTTTATTTCTGTGTCTTTTGGGAAGAGACTGGAGTTACCTGTCAAGCTCTTAACTCCAAGCTTATTAGTTCACTCTCCGTTGGGAGTAGAAGTGGCCTTGAATGAATGCTATGGGCCATGCCCAGTTATTATTGATGGGCGAAACCTGGAAGCAAGTTTGGTCCAACTTGAGATGGCAGACTTTGACGTCATCTTGGGAATGGATTGGTTAGGCCATCATTCAGCTAGCTTATTATGTGCCGAAAAGATGCTTGCTTTCAAGGATGATAATGGGAAGGAGTTTAGCTTCATCAGAACCAAGTTACCTAGGAAGCAGAAGATGATCCTCTCTGCTATAAAAGCTAAGAGATGCTTAGAAAAGGGAGGAGTGGGTTACTTAGTGTCTGTGGTCAACATCGCTGCAGAGGTGCCAAAGATGGAAGATCTGGATGTGGTACAAGAGTTTCTAGATGTATTTCCAGAAGACCTACCCGGACTACCTCTAGACAGGATTAAAAAGTTCGTGATAGACCTTACACCAGGGTCAGCGCCGGTGTCTAAGGCACCGAACAGGATGGCCCCTACAGAATTAAAAGAGTTGAAGAGCCAGTTACAAGAACAACTAGATAAGGGTTTCATACAACCAAGCATATCGTCGTGGGGAGCACCTGTATTGTTCGTAAAGAAGAATGGTAGCGTACGACTATGTATCGACTACCGGGAGTTGAACAAGTTAACCATCAAGAACCGATACCCTTTGCCTAGGATCGATCATCTGTTCGATCAGTTGCAGGGTGCAAAAGTTTTCTCAAAGATTGATCTTAGATTAGGGTATCACCAACTGAAGATCAAGGCAGGAGAAATTCTGAAGACTACTTTTAGGATGAGGTATGGACATTATGAGTTCCTTGTAATGTCGTTCATTGACCAACGCCCCAGCATCAATCATGGAACTGATATATCGAGTGTTTCATGACATGTTGGACACTTCGGTCATCGTATTCATTGATGACATCTTGGTCTACTCAAAGGACAGGGAGACTCATGCAACATACTTGAGAGCAGCCCTATAACTGCTGAGAAGGGAGAAGCTTTACGCCAAGTTCAAGAACTGTGAATTTTAGCTGAAGGAAGTGGCCTTCTTTGGTCACGTAGTATCTGCAGACGGTATCAAATTAGATCCAAGCAAGATCGCAGCTATAGTAGGGATGGGATGCACCGAAATCAGTTGCAGAGATTTGTAGTTTCCTTGGATTGGTTGGTTACTATAAAAGATTCCTGGAAGACTACTCAAGAATCGTCGTTCCACTCACCGGACTAACCAAGAAAGGAGAAAAGTTCATATGGACAGATGAGTGTGAGAAGTGCTTTCAGACTCTGAAGTCAAGACTAATCTCTGCACCTATCTTGACCATCCCAGCACCAGGCTTGCTGTTCACCCTATATACCGATGCCTCAAGGTTGGGTCTTGGCTGTGTGTTCATGCAAGGAGAACAGGTGATTGCCTACGCATCAAGACAGTTGAAAGAGCATGAGAAGAACTATCCTACGCATGATCTGGAGTTAGCAGCGGTCATTCACACAATCAAAACTTGGAGGCACTACCTTTATGGTGAAAAGTTTCAGATCAAGTCGGATCATAAGAGTTTGACTTACCTTTTTACTCAGAAGGACCTGAATATGAAATAGAGGAGATGGCTGGAGCTATTAAAAGATTATGATTGTGACATCCAGTACCATCCGGGTAAGGCAAACATCGTAGCTGACGTCTTAAGCAGAAAGTGGGCATTGAAACCTGAGGCAGGACCCAGTACAAACACTGCATTGTGTGCTGCAGCCTCGGGCTCGAAAGAGAATGATGAAGAGCATATATTAGAGACTGCAAAAGATCCAGTGGAACAGGGCTTAATTCATAAGTTCACATTGATGTTCACAGCTTTGAAGATCTCATCGGATCTAATAGATGAGGTAAAAGTAGCAATCCTACAAGATCTACACCTCAAGACTGTGCAAGCAGATCTAGATAAGGGTAAAAGTAACCCTGACTTTACCTTGGATTCAGACAAGGTACTCAGGTATCATGGACGATTATGTATACCAGAGAGTGAGAACTCAAATATTAGAGACAGAATTATGACAAAAGCTCATTACACACCATATTCGGTACATCCAGGAAGCACCAAGATGTACCATGATTTAAGAAGATTATATTGGTAGAGGGGTATGAAAGCAGATGTAGCTCGATTCGTATTCTAATGTCTAAATTGCCAGCAAGTTAAAGCAGAAAGACAGAGACCCGCAGGTTTGCTATAACCACTACCGAAGCCAGCATGGAAGTGGGATTGTATCACAATGGATTTCGTCACTGGCCTACCCTTGACACCAAGGTCAGTGGATGCCGTGTGGGTCATAATCGATCGACTTACCAAGACATCTTGCTTCATCGCTGTCAGACCTCAGTATACCATGGAGAAGCTACCAAGTTATATGTGGATAATATAGTCAGACTTTACGGTATCCTAGTGAGTATAGTATCTGACAGAGATCCCCGTTTTACATCAAAGTTATGGAAAGGATTACAGAAAGCCATGGGAACCAAGTTAAAGTTTAGCACAGGTTTTCATTGTCAGACAGACAGGCAGTCAAAAAGAACTATTCAAATCTTAGACGATATGCTCCAAGCGTGTGCCCTAGATTTCAAAGGAGCTTGGGACGAGAAGATATCGCTTATTGAGTTTGCTTATGACAATAGTTACCAGGCTACGATCCAGATGGCTCCATATGAGGCGCTCTATGGTAAGAAATGTCATACACCTCTATTATGGAATGAGGTGGGAGAGAGAAGGATTATAGGACCGGAGTTTGTAGAAGAAACTTTTCGAGCAATTGATCAAATTAAGGAAAGAGTGAAGACAACTCAAGTTCGACAAAAGTACTATGCAAATAACCGACGTCGAGATCTAGAGTTTACAGTGGGTGATAAGGTGTTCTTGAAGATATCACATGTGTGAGGTCTGAAACGGTTTGATAATAAGGGAAAGCTATGCCCCAGGTATGTGGGACCATACGAGATTTTGACCAGACATGGTAATGTGGCATATCAACTAACTCTACCACCATCCATGTCAAGCGTTCATGATGTATTCCATGTTTCTTTATTGAAGAAGTATGTCAGGGGTCCATCACACATCTTGACAGCAAACCCACCAGACTTGATAGAGGACTTGACATTTGAAGTGGTACATGTGATGCTCACAAGTCGAAAGGTACAACATCTTCGAAGCAAGGATATCCATTACGTCAAAGTACATTGGAAAAGCCAAGATGTAGAAGAAATCACTTGGGAGAAAGAGAACGCGATGCGAAAGGAATACCCTAACCTTTTCGACGAACAAGATACGTACAAATTTTGAGGCCAAAATTTCTTTTAAGCGTGGGGGAGTTGTGAAACATACAGGCAAATTTTGGGGACGAAATTTTTTTTAAGGGTGGGGGAGTTGTAAGACCCACACTCCATGAACCCGATATAAACCTTTAATTTATGTCGTAACAGGTCTTCCAATCATCACCGGGCCAGACGAGACGTGTGGATGACAACCAGGTACGAAATTTGCATTATAGGCTGAGGAACATCGAAACTAGGACTTGAATGGAACATGAAACAACTCTAACTCGTTGCTCAGGCCTAGAATGCATAGGAGAAACCCTAGAACCAATAGGAGGTGACTGACGGAAGGCAAACACCAAGTTGGTGGTCTTCCGGAGGCATACTGGTCGACCATACTTGTCGCACCATATGCGACCAGTACTATGACCGGTACCTCTCGGGGACTAGTCTGTAGGGGACCGATCGACCATACCGTTCGTACCTTTCCCAAAGTGCAGTGACTGGTACCTGCTACCGGTGTGCACTATGCGTGGTATATTTTGATCCAGTTGGTTTTTCGACCAACGTAAACCCTAAGAAATTAATTCTAATTTAACCCTAACATTGTGTAAGACCTTGTGATAGTGAGTTGGGATTCTGTGACGTGGAACAAGTTAGCAATCAAGCTTCAGGTAAGGGAATCGAACCTAAACCCTAATAAATTAATAACAGTAAAACGTTGTTAATAATTATGATTCTGTGGAATGGTATTTGTGCATACTCGCATGTCATCTTTACTTTCTGTTATTATATTGTTCATACATACTCGCTATGCTAGGATGTGATTATTAGGCATGTGATTGTTTTTATTGGTATGTGGAATGTGAAGGGCCTGGGGTCTGGGATCATTACTCACACTAGCACCTCTTCGTATCGCTTTTGTCTTAGCATGCTTGGTGTAGGTAGGGTATTAGGGGGAAGAAGTGGCATTATGGTCTCCGGCCTGGCCACTAGACTGAGCCCTATCTCTATGCCTTAGGGAGCTGTGCTGGGATAGGTCCTACTGTGATGACATATAGGATTGGTTAGTTGCGAGCTCAGTTTGCAAGCCCTCGCTAATAGGGGCTTACGTGTTGGTATGGGTAGGGCATCAGGGGATGTGTTGGCGGTGTTTGATCCGGACACTTTAGCTCTATCTCTATTCCTTGGTGGGTGCATGTGGGACGACAATGGTGTTTGATCCATTAGGTGGATTCACACACTCGTGTATAAAGGTGCAGTAGCCGCCAATCCTTTCTATTGTACACTGCAAACTTAAAACCATACCATAATGTGAATGTTACTCTTACATGTTGTTTATTGCATTGTCTGATTTTCTTACTGAGCTAAGTTGTGAGCTCACCCTTGTGTACACACTATTTTTAGATGTTGATGTAGGTTACACTGTGGAGGACTACGTGGATGCTCCAATATATGGAAGAGTTGCTGCCCTGAAAATACAAGCAGGGGAGGACGAGCATGACACTTCATTGCAGTGCCCTTACTACGTGTACCTCTAGAATGATTTTAATTTATTTTATTTGTTTTAGTTGAATTTTATAAACGACGTAAAGCTATTTTATTTATGTTTTAATATTTTGAATAATTGGATAATTTATTTATTTATCAATTGAAGTACTTAATTCATTATTATCAAGACTTCCATTGTATTTATTTATCTTTTGATTGTGGTTATGTGCATTGGTTTGTTTTAGTAGACACGGTCTTATTGAGATCCTGGTGTGAACCGTTGGTTTAGTGATGGTTCACTCACACTTCTGGTTCAGTCGAAATGTGTGACACCACAAGATGTGAAACTTGATGTATGATAGAGGAAGAAAGAAAATGGCAAGTAATGCCTAAATCCCTGCAGTGGTAAAGGGAAAGATCTCGGGCTGAATCCAACAGAGATAGGAGAACCGTGGCCATATACCAAAAATAAGAGTAACTATAAGAGAAGATAAAGCTATACTCCTGGGTGACGTAGAGACTTGGAGTAAGATCCATCACAAATTGATCCGTCACCGTTGAGCATTAAAAAGTGGTTGTAACCTGACCCCACCACCATCTGGGTCGAGAACGATAATGAGAACCCATCTAAGTAGATGCCAAATAATGATAATCAGACTGGAGCAAATTAAAGTGGGTGAACAACCAGGCCACTCCAGCCAATCTACCTGGACTACCAAGTGCCATGGCTACCGTTATAATAAACCTAGTCCGATAAAATGCAAGAGCAGCAATAGATAATACTGGCTATGCAAATTACCATGAGAATTGCAACTCAAGTTACCAATGCTACATCAATACCTCAGGGTCAGACCAAGTACAACACCTATTGGTAGCAACACTGTACCTCCAGCACATGTTAGCTATAACACAGTGTCTGCCATACAATAGGTCCCAGTAATGCACACCCTAGTGAAGAAGCTTGGTGCACAACAAGCAGTGTATCAAACTGATTACCCTTATCACCCATCGATGTATAGGATAACTGCACCATGGCAGAATGATCAAACAAGAGTGGGGGAGCATTTTTTGATGATGTAGCCTTGGATATTTTTAGCATGAGATCAAATCTATTATGACAATATAACTAGACAGGTGTATATAGGATGCGGTGCATCGTTAACTTATGATTATAAAGGATGCAAATACCTAATTTTAAATTCTTGTGCCTCGACAGGATACCTTCTCAATTCAACCTATCAATTGGGGTTATAGATGTTGTTTCCATAGAATTAGTCTTGTTTATACCAATCTAAGCTACTCTTATGATCGACAACATGAATAGAGACATGAACTGAATGAACAATTAAAGTTTGATCCTTCCGAATGTACATCTTTCTGATTTTATACCTGATTTGTTGATGCACCAAAATTTTCTCCAGGTTTACTCTTGTAATGCTTTGACCAATGGCATTATATACTCAATAGAATTTATAAACCATGAGGCTAAGAGCTGTGGAACCTCTATTTCTACGTATTCAGACCACCTTGCAATCGATAACCAAAGGCCTAATTCATTTCGTATTTGGATTGGTTACCATAGATTTACTCCTGATCCTTTAAACCTAAGTTCACTACATAAAACAAGTGTTCATCATATTGAATTCAAAATGAAAAAATGAATTATTTTTTAATAAACATTCTGATTCTTACATTTCCAACCTCCGTTAATAAGGATACTTAATTAATAAGAGAATTATTGGAGGAAAAACGATTGAATTTAGATTAGATTCTATAACTAAGAAACCTCAGATGAAGTAATGGAGAATCTATTTTAAGATTGCTAGATGGATGGATTTGAGTCATGGTCTGTAAAAGGGTGCATGAGCAAAAAGTGAGAACTACCAAGAGTAGCCAGTAATAGTAGATAGTACTCAAGTAAAGTTACAAATGACTATATCGGTATGATCTTGATAAGGAAAAAGATTTCTAAAAGCATATTTAAGAGTGGATACAAGGATGAAATCAAAAATCGGGGCATTGATAGTATTTGGATTAGTACAAGTAATACTAATTTATGCCCAATATCGAACGAGATAGTTAAGTAAGGACCAAAAGAGTGTTTGATAGAATTAATAAGAATACAAGTACAAACTCTACTGTTCACAGGTAGACATGTTGGATATGTAGAGAGTAACCAATCAAAACATGCTGTTAGAGATGTATGATAGAGAGATCAGGGTAGAGCAGTAGTGATAAAAGTGATGTAAGCTAATGAGTGCAATATGATATTATTGGTGATAGTCTTTGAAAAACCACAAGAGATGAAGGAGCTAGAAGTGCTCTTAAGACCTTATACCAGATTTCACTAGTTCAAGCCCTTTCGGATTAGATGTTGTATTAGATGAATGTTATGAACAATGTCCGAATCATATAGATGGATAAAATTTGGATGCAACCTAATTCGACTTGAGATGAAAGACTTTGACGTCATCTTGGGGACGGACTGGTTGTCTCAACACTCTATAAGAAGTATGTGCATAAAAGAGGTTGTCATTCAAGAACAAAGATAGTACATAATCTAGTTTTATTGGAAGCATGTTGCCTAGGGAGCTGAAGCTTATCCTCTCTACACTAAAGGCGAAGAGAGGCCTTGAAAAGAAAGGAGTTGAAAACATGGTATCTGTGGTGGACGTTACCAAAGAAGCACCACAGATGGAAAATATTGATGTGATGCATAAATTTTCTAATGTGTTTCTAAGAGACTTACTCTGGTTTCCACTTGGTCGTGTGACCGAGTTCGTTATCGACTTGTACCAGGGTTGGCACATGTGTCTAAGGCACCCTATGGAACAGCTGCTACAAAGTTGAAGGAACTAAACACTCAACTACAAGAATTATTAGACAAAGCTTCTAATCAGCCAAGTATTGTGCCTGGAAAGCACCAGTGTAGTTCTTGAAGAAGGATAGTAGTGTTCAGCTATGTATAGACTATTGAGAATTGAATAAGCTAATGATTAAGAATCAATACCCATTACCTCGTTTCGATGACTTATTTGATCAGTTGCAAGGTGCGAAGGTATTCTCCAAGATCGATCCATGGTTAGGATACCATAAATTGAAGATTAAAGTTAATGACATTCTGAAGACGACTTTCAGAACCAAGTATAGACATTATGAGTTCCTAGTCATGTCTTTTGGTTTGACCAATGCACCTGCCTCTTTATGGAGCTTATGAACCGGGTGTTTCATGACATGTTGGACACATTGGTCATAGCTTTTATCAATGATATTTTGGTATACTCCAAAGACAAAGAAAGTCCTGTAATTGACTTTAAAGTAGGTTTACAACTGTTGAGAAGGGAGGAACTTTATGCCAAGTCCAAAAAGTGTGAGATTTGGTTAAACAAAGTGATCTTCTTGGGTCACGTAGTATCATCAGAAGGATTAAAAGTGAACCCCAGTAAGATTGAAGGAATCGTAAGGTGAGAAGCACCTAAGAACATTGCAGAGATCAAAAGTTTCTTGGGATTAGCTGGTTATTATCGACGGTTCGTGGAGGACTACTCTAAAATCACCATACCTCTTACCAAGCTGACCAAGAAAGGACAGAAGTTTATTTAGAGTGATAAGTGTAAAGAATGTTTCCAGACTCTAAAAGCAAGGTTGATATCAGCTCCCATCTTGATCGTTCTGACACCAGGGGAACCTTTTACCCTATATATCGATGCTTCCGTATTGGGTCTAGGATGCGTGTTGATACAAGGAGGACAAGTGATTGCCTATGCTTCAAGACAACTGAAGGAGCATGAGCAGAGTTACCTTATTCATGACTTAGAGTTAGCGGCGGTAAATCTTGCAATCGAAACTTGGAGACATTATCTATACGGAGATAAATTTCAAATTAAATTTGATTACAAGAGTTTTATTTATCTCTTAACTCAGAAAGAGTTGAACATGAGACAAAGAAGATAAGTGAAACTCCTGAAGGATTAAAACTGTGATTTTCGGTATCACCTAGGCAAGGTTAATGTAGTAGTCGATGCTTTGAGCAAAAATAATGAAGCCAAAAGGAGGACCTAGTACAAATGTTGTCTTATGTTCCGTAGTAACATATTCCAATTTGAAAGAGGAGCAACATATAATAGAAACTCGTGATGATGAGCGAGAACTTATGGATGAACTTATGAAGCAATAGTTCTTCACTTACGTTTGCAGCGTTAAAGAACATCTCTGATTTGATGGATGAAGTAAAGGTAGCAATTCTGTTAGATCCGTATCTAAGAGTGGTACAAGAAGATTTAGAGAAAGGAAAACCTAACCCAGACTTACTTTGGATGTAGAGAAGGTCCTAAGATACAAAGGATGATTATGCATACCTAAAAGTGAAAAACTCAGATCTTAGATACAAAATAATGCTAGAAGCCCATTCAATTCTGTATTGGGTATATCCTGGAAGTACAAAAATGTACCAAAACATGAAGAGATTGTACTGGTAAAGAGGAATGATAACGGATGTGGTTTAGTGCGTGTTTCAGTATCTGAATTGTCAACAAGTAAAGGCTAAAAGACAAAGACCAGTAGGCTTACTACAACTACTATCGGAGCCAGCTTGGAAGTGGAACTGCATTACAATGGACTATGTCACCTGTTTACCACTAACTCCTAGATCGATTGACGCAGTTTGGGTGATTGTTGATCAGCTTATAAAGACGGCTCGTTTCATTGCTATATGACCTCAGTATACCTTAGAGCAGCTAGCAAGTTGTATGTGCATAATATTGCCAGATTGAATGGTATACCTGAGAGCATTATGTTAGTTAGAGGCTCACGTTTTACCTTAAAGTTTTAAAAAGGACTATAGAAAGCAATGGGAACAAAGTTAAAGTTTAGTACCGCATTTCACCATCAAACCGATGGACAGTCAAAGCGGACTATATAAATCCTATGAAGTATTCTCTAAGATTGTGAAATTGTTTTTTTTAAAGAAGCTTGAGTTGAGAAGTTACCGCTGATTGATTTTGCTACCACGCTACCATATAGATATTACCTATGAAGCATTGTATGGTTGGAATGTCAAACTCCTAGGTTTTGGAATGAAGTTGGAGAATGAGGAATTGTAAGACCTAAGTTTGTTCAAGGAACCTATCGAGTGACAGACAAGATCAACGAAAGGGCCAAGATAGTTCAAGGTTGTCAAAAGAGACCAATACCATGAGTTCGTCGTAAGTAACAAAGTATTCAAGATGATGTCACTTATACATGGTTTAGAGCGGTTCAGCAAGAAGGGAAGGTTATGTCCTATATATATTTTAGACCTTATAAAATTTTGGAAAGAGGTAGAAAAGTTGTATATCAACTAGCAATATCATCTTTAGTGTGCACGACATATTTCTCGTGTTTCTGTTGAAGAAGTACGTTAGATCCATCACGGGTATTGACCGTGGATCCATCAGATTTGATAAAAGACCTAACTTTTGAAGTGGTACCAGCCTAGATCACCAGTGGGAAGGTACAACATCTCCGAAGCCTGGATAATTATTGTGAGAAATTAACCTAGCGAAGCCAAGACGTGAAAGAGATTACATAGGAAGAAGAAGATGCAATGTGGAAGCAGTAATCCCACCCATTCAACTCGGAAGTACATTCAAATTTCAAGGACAAAATTTCTTTTGAGGATGGGGGAGTTGTAAGATCCATGTGTGTAAATTTATCAGTGTGTGTAAATTTTGAAGACAAAATTTCTTTTAAGGGTGGTGGAGTTGTAAGACCCACATGCTACGAACATGATCTAACCTTACATTCTCATGTCATGACCGGTCTTTCCATCATAACCAGTTCAAGTAAACCAATT